>BGPT01000923.1:186307-222068 GCA_003297045.1 Symbiodinium sp. clade C Y103 | reverse complement strand
TTGCTTAAGGCCTTTAACCACCCAATCAATTCCAGGTGAGTGCAAGCCACCATGCCCCAATACAAGATTTTGTGGTGGGATATATCATGGAGTAGTGACGCTTGCGATTTTTTTTTTGGCGCAAATGATTTTTTCTCACCAAGTCTTATAGTTTCCTTGCTTCATGACGGCCCAGACGGTCAAACATGCAAACAATGCCCTGCGTACTCAAAATATGAAAATTTCAAAAAACGTCTTTGTTTCTGAAAANACATGCAAACAATGCCCTGCGTACTCAAAATATGAAAATTTCAAAAAACGTCTTTGTTTCTGAAAATATGTCAAAAAATGTATTTGTTTGAAAAAACACCGTTTTCCGAACAAATACATTTTTTTTGCATACTTATGGCTGCCTAGGTAACCCTATGGATCCAGCCGTACCTTTTTAGGAAGTACGACTGGGGTATGATTTAGAGGGTTAGCCGTACCTTCTCAGACAGTGGGAATGGATCTATTATAAATAATGTGGGCCCCCAAACGATAGTTAAGTTGATGCAAATAACTCCAACAACGATTGGGTTTATGGTACTTATAACTCTAGTATTCATGGGGTTTATAAACCAACAAAAACATAACTGGGGGGGCCCACATGATAATCCCTATGGATCCAGCCGTACCTTCTGAGGAAGTACGACTGGGGTATGATGACTAGGGGGTTAGCCGTACCTTCTCAGACAGTGGGAATGGATCCATAGGGTATGATATTCAACATATACCCTCTGGTTATGACTACAGTTTGCCATGGAATAGCTGGCCAATTTTGGATGATTTTCCCAGCTACTAACCATTAGAAACCTCCATTTGGATGATATTTCTCTCCTGAAACTGTACCATCCGTTGTGCGGATCCCTTGGAGCTTCACCACGGATCCAGGTGGCCCTTCCTGCGATCCAAAAGTCTGACCTCGCAGCTGAGTCGCGACTTGGTTCGATGTCCAGGGGCTGTTTCTCCCAACACTTCCAAGGTGGGGCCATCCAGTTGTGTTTGTTGGTTTATGTTCACCCCATGAATACTATAGTTAGAATTACCAAAAACTACAAGTTAGAAGTTGGTTTTAAAATCCCACTAACTATAGTTATAAGTACGATACACCCAATCGTTATTGGAGTTATTTGCAGCACCTTATCTATCGTTTGAGCGCCCCACATTGTAAGAATACGTATTTTCCCAGCAAAGTTTTGGTGATTTCATGGACTTGAATGAAATTGTTCAATGGGATTTAGTGAGATCATATCCACCAGAAATAGTGGTTTAATGGTGATTTAGTGTAATTTAATGTTTAAATGGGTATATGTACCCCCCCCCCCAATAAAACAGAGATATTATATGATATTATATGAAATGGCGAGATATAGAACCACCAAATATGATGTTTGAGTGCGTCTGAACGACATGGGGCCCTAAGAAAATGAATTTAGGGAAAATGATGAGTGACCAGTGGATATAGTGGTAGCCTAATTTCGAACCGATTTAGTGAGGACTACCTGTTCCATGGTCAACCAGTGGTTTCAATGATGGGTATATCTAATGGAATTGCCAGCAACCATTCAGTATCTATAACATACCAAAATTCGGTGATACTAGTAGTAACAATGATTTGCTTGTCAACAGATGGTTGTATCACCAACAGCAATGATGATTTCAGCAACACATTTATGTAAAGCCAACCACGAATTTGCGGGATGGCAGCAGACAATTTGGATAATCTCAATGGATAACTGTTGGTTTGGGGGTGAAATCAGGCATCATATCGAACTGGGCACACCACCAGTTGACCATTCAGTTGAGTATCTATATAAACATACACACGCAATCCATTGGATAGATAGTATGTATGTATATATATACACATATATATATATGCATATATATACATATGCATATATGTACACATTGGCTACCAAAACAGTGGACCGCATCATAAATCAGTAAGCCAACATGATATACACAAATTACATATATGTATTAGACTATACACATACCGTACGTGTGTATCACATGCTTACACTTCCACAGCATGAACACAAAAACAAACACACGTTTGCACACACACACACACACGTCACACACTGTAGAATTCCACACAATATATCTATATAGTATATGATATATACGTATACATAGATCCAAAATAACGCTTTAGAAACTCATTAGTCATCAACCCAAGTTAACAAGATCCATTAGATAAAAGCTGACTTCATGAATGTTGACCACGGTACCTTATCATGTACACCCTGCAAGATCTCTCCCAGCCCAGAATTCTTCGCCAACGGACCTCGCGAGCTTTGGATCACCGGAGCTCGAGGTGGATGGGGATCCAAGAGGGCATCCCATATTTTTTTCGGAGGGGCGCAAATGGAAAGAAACTGGAAAGCTATACCCAACATGGGATTATTATGGGTTAATCATGGTTAATGATGGTTAATGATAGTTCAAAATGGTCAATGATTGTTAATAATGGTTGATGATGGGTAATAGTGGTTGATGATGGTTTATAGTGGTTCATGATGGGATACATTTAATGGTATATTGCATGGGATACCATCCGGTGTCCTCAAACGTGGCTGGTTGGGAAATCGCCGAACTAAATGGAGGATTATGGTTGGGAAAATCATCGAACTAATTGGTGGGTTTTCCATTGCCAGGTTTGATTACAGGGGGGTATCAGAATTTTCCTACATTGATTGGAGGAAGCCGGTAGTTTGATGTAGTTCGATATTCTTGAAAGCGACGACGTTTCTTATTGTTCAAAGGGGGATTTGACCACTACCCTCCGGTAATCAAACGTGGCAATGGAAAATCCACCATTTATAGATGATTTTCCCATCAAAACCTCTATTTATAGAGGATTTCCAATTGCCACGTTTGATTACCGGAGGATATTTGAAATGGATATTGACGGGATCTTATTTGGAATCTTGGATGGGCAGTTCAGAGTACTAGTAGCTCACCATATCTGTTGCTTCTGGGCTAAAGAAGCGTTGTCGTGTTGCGTACCTAAGATTGGCCATGAGTGAAATTTCAATGATTTTGGGGGGATAGCATAGCATACCCCATTTCTAGGGGGGAATGATGTCCAATGTCGGCCCATGTCTAATGCATTATGGTGCAATCGTGTTTATGTTGCTGTTGCAACCCCTACTGCTTGTTGTTTTACCAAACATTCCTATGTCCTCATATTTCCGTAGGTTCTTCAACCAAAACGCTTTGGTTGATCATGTTCCCATGTTTGATACTTTACATTCATATCCTGATGGGTTTCCAGTGTTTGAGTCACACCCAGTCACACCCATCGCATCCTAAACCCTCAGCGCATGTCAAGTCGAAGCCCTACATCCATCTCTTTAGGCCAGGTGCTTTCGGCTCATCATACAACTGCGACTTCGAACCAAGGACTAAAGACACATCAATATGAATGTCTTGGCGTATGTTTGTGCCCTTCATCGCACATTCCTTAAATTCCCAAATCGGTAGAAAGAAAACTTTAGAGGAAACCGATACGAAAGCAAACATACTTTCCCGATTCCTGATGTTTCCTGTAGATTTTCCCAATTTATCTAAAAGAAACCACGGCCGAATCCCAATCAAATATCATTCATCCACATCATCCGTGTCAAAACATATTCCCATGGATATCTCAATATCTCCAACAAAAATCCTAGGAGTAAACATGGCAAATCCCATGGCATTTCCCATAGCTTTCTCCATTTTCCATGGGACAAAGCTGCCAGGCTCCGGCGCTGCGACGGCCATCCAAGCAGCCTCCGGAGCAGCGGAGGCCATCTTCCTGGACGCGGAGAAGGGCGAAGATGTGATGCAGGAGACGATCTGAAAAACGGGTGGGATTTTCTGGTTTGTTTCATGGATTTTTTTTCGGAGATGTTCATGGTTTTTCTTGGGATTTTTTTTGGGATTAGCGGGATTTCATGGATTTTTGGCCCTCTAGCAGTTTTAAGTCTGTTACTTTGAAGTGCAGTTCGAGTTATCAGTGGATATATAACGAAATCGTTGTAGAGGTTATATCCCAACTTATGGACATTGATAAGCATGGCCATTTGTAACCTGAACTGAACCCATTTATGGAATGTATAATCCCATCTTTAACAGTTTATAATTGGTACAGGGCTTTAAGTTTAGGAGATTTAGATGTTTTTGTTTACTTTATTGTTTGATTCAGATATATGGAATTTACAGAATATATAAAATTGTATTTTGATCGGATTGATATCTGTTTGATGTCCGGGATTCAACTAGATTGATAGGGGTATTGAGTTGGGATTTAGATAAGATTTCTATGGAGACATAGCGGATTCATGGGATTTTTTTTGTGGGATATATGGGACGTAACAAACTACATTGTTGGGATTAATTTCATTCAAGTTGATTTAACCAATACAGCCCCCAGTTTTGGAACCGACACATCATACGTAGTATCATATCATATACCATCCAAAGTTGATTTTGATTGGATGATATTGCTTGATATTCTAAGAGCCACATCCAATTATGAACCTCACCCCCTGGGCCCTGAAAAAAGACATCTCTCAGTTGGGTTGTGCTAGATCTTGGTAGGAAACCCTTCGGCGGCGTATGGCGGAGATCTTGACCCACCGAAAAGAGGTGCTGATTGGGGGAGACAACACCTGCAAGGTTGCTGTAAACGATTATAAATGCAAAATACCCTCCGGTAATCAACCGTGGCACTTGGAAGTCCTGGATAAATGGAGGTTTTAATAGGAAAATCTCCTATTTTCCATTGCCACGTTTGATTACCAGAAGGTAACCAAAACCACCAAGAGACCATTGTTATGGACTACCAAAGATTGACCATGAAAACGTGTCCTGGGCAAACCTAAAAAAAGAGCCACAAAACGGATGTCCCAGGAATTCTTCGCGGTTTGTAGGCAGAGCGATGACAACCCATTGGATCTGGCGGTACCAAATTTTCAGATGAACCCCACATACCTGGATTTTTAGAAGCACACGTAACATGTGCTCAAGCACATTTCCGCCTGAGATAGAACATGCTCGTTCGAGTAATTCATGCTTATCACCAAACAAATACATATACTGTAATTCTGCATCATAAATCTCATGATTGGTTTCTGTTTAAGTGCTTTTGAGTGGTACTGTACAAGTTGGTGCCCAATAGCTAAGTTGGTAGACAGATCGCGAATAACTCCGGTTTAGGATACATGTAGGTTTCCAATCCATGGCGGGCTACCCTCCAAATCATCCATTTTCAATCCGGACTTTCCATGAACTAAACCATTAGGAAACTCCCATATCTATAGTCTACAATGTGGGGACCCCCAGTTACAAGTTGGTTTATAAACCCCATTAACTATAGTTAATACAAGTACCATAAACCATAATCATTGGAGTTAATTGCACCAACTTAAGTATCGTAAACGGGGGCCCGACATTGTATAGTTCATAGGGGTGACAACCAAAGCAACAAATGGGGGAGCCACCGCCTTGCAACTGCGGCACATATCAACCCGGTGTATCCTGCAGCAGTGGCAAGACCTAAAAGCTGGGATGTTCCATTGCCATGTTAGATTACCAGAGTATATATCAATAAACACCGATTTTTCGTGGATTATCAAAGATTATCCCATATATTTTCCCATCCAAAGTGGGATTTGCCATTTCTATTCCAAATTACTAGAGGATATGTCAATGTTCCGTTTTCGGCCAAGCCAGACCGAAAAATTGGGTCACAGGGTGTCCTTGCAGTTTGGCTCAGGTGGCGGTTGAATCAATGCTGGCGGCAGTGTTGGAAGATTATCCCAAGGTGTGGGTTACTGGGTCAGCTCAGTTGGTAAATATCGTTTGGTTGAAAAAGGGGATTATGAAGTAGCCCATGGAAGGGAAACCTATCAACCAACGAGGAGAATGAGATGTGATTGGGTTGTTTTTTATGGTTCATGCGTGTTTGCAACCTGGGGTTGTTGAGTCGGTGATTTGGATTATTTTCATTTATTTTCCCAAGGGGAAATCCACCATGAATTGGGAATCGATTAAGGACATATGTTATGTTTTTGCTGGAGCCGCTGTCTCAGAGACGACCTGCCAAGAAATCCGTGTGTTGGTGCCTCAGCCGCCTCATCCGGGACAGCAGCCGGGGGCAGGCCTGGATAATCCAGGTAGAACTGGGAGATGCCCAGTCTGAAATCGGATGCCCTAATCATTTCCCGACGCTGTGGCAAGTGCCAACCAGCTTGCAGTTGCAGTTGGCGCTGCGAGAAGCAAAGAGCAAAAGAAGAGGCCTGTGCACTGAGTGCGTGGCAAGTTTAAAACTGGCGAACGCTGCAGCGCTGCTTAAGGAAATGTTCAAAAGGATCTTCTTAGGAAACCAATAGGCATATTGCGATGCATATGCACACAGGATTTAAAATGGTAAGTGGCTAGGAAACATGATGAGGGAGTCTCCCACTGGATTTATGCCATTCGGGGTACAGTTCCCGTATAGCTACTGCTGTGATCCTGGGAGTTGAAAAATCAACGAGCAAAAGACGTCACCGGCAAGATAGGGATTTCAACAACATAGTCATTATAGTACTTGCCAATGAACAGGGCACCAGACATGATGCATAGCAGTCGTAACTCCGGATTGCGACTAGTCGTCATTGTTGCTAACATCCCACAAGTGTTGGTATGTCATTGTCTCATATCACTTCTACACAACTGCTGGGCGAACATCTGCAAGGTGGGACCCCCAAACGAAATTGTTCATCGCTGGGACACCCATTTCCGTACCCCATTTTCTATGCAATTCGTAGAACACACGAGTTCACCTACAAGGTGCCCCCCCCAGTTACAAGTTGGTTTACACACCCCAATAACTTAACTAGTTCGATATATCCACCAGAAACCATGATAAAAAAACTTAGCTATGATTTGGGGACCCCCACCTTTGTAATCACAAAAAAAAACATCCCCAATAATCCCCAATATTATAACCATAAATGTCTTGTATACCCCCAAACGGTAGCTGTTTACCATGTATTTAATAGGTATTTACCAGGTATTTCACCATAGTTTCCCTATCCCTATGGCTCCAAGAACTTTCTTAGGAAGTGTTTGGGGTATGATTTGGGAGGTGAAAATACCTTCTCAGACAGTGTTTGGATCGATAGTGCCATTTATTTCACCATAGTTTCCCTATATGTTTCTTACTGGTGCTTAGTAGTAGGGAATGGGCTTTCATGACCTTTTTCATAACCATCAATAATAAAAATTAATGATAATGATCATCCCATTCCCCCATTCCCTGCTAAGCACAAGTAAGGTTTTCATCAAATTTTTCCAATGACCAGGCGTCTCGTGGCTGGGTCGCCAGCCTGGAGGCTCTGGCTGGACGTCTGGGGTTGCCTGCGGCCTTGCCCACGGGGGTGGAGGCACGTGGAGCAGCTGGGCCATGAGATCAAGGGGGTACCCCAAAAATGGATGGTTTATAAGGGGGTTTCCTAAAATGGGGGTACCCAAAAATGGATGATTTACAATGGAAAATCCTATTCATAATGGATGATTTGGGGGTACCCCTATTTTAGGAAACCTCCATAGGGAAAATGTCTTTAGAAAATATGGATGATTTGGGAATATGCCAATACCCCAATGTTTAGTAACCTTGGTTGGATACGAAGTAGCTGTGTTTTAACCAGTAGAGATGATGTTTAAGGATAAAAGAACATGGGATACAATTGATATGTGAGATGATGCCAGATGTTGCCAGGTGATAAACTCAATAGTGTCATTGAACAATGACGATGATAGATCATCGTCATGACTCGCAATAATGATGACCAACTTTAATTTGATCCAGAATTCTTGGGTCGGTCATCCAATCATCATCCAATCATCATCCAATCATAGAAGTACTCGAACGGAGCCAAACTCGGGGATGGTTGATTTTTGGGTTGGCCCCTGATACCCTCTGCCTATAACTAACAGTTCGCCATGGAAAATCCCCGAACTAAATGGAGGTTTCTAGCTGGGAAAATCATCTAAAATTCGCCAGCTTTTCCATGGCGAACTGTTAAATAACCAGACGGTACGGTATTCAACACTACCTAGGATGACCCAAATTGATGGGTATTTCATTGGGTTGAAGTTGAAATGTTCATCCAGTTCCAAGGGTTGCTGGTACATGTTGGTAATCATGCTACAATTCGATCAAACGTATGGGGTGACACTAAAGCCATAAACCGACCCCGGTGTTACGAGAAAAAAATTGCATAATCTACTCCCAAATTGGAGATCTACGAGTGGGTTTACCAGTTTACATTACCTGATGCGTTGGTTATTTAGCTTGCAACCGGGCTATCTAAAAAACCTGTGATTTTTATATGCCTGTCTCAAATCGGGGACGAACATCCGTGCGCAGCACGATTAGTTTGATGATCTGGAAGAATGGGGTGTAGCCGTGTAACCTCCAATGAAGAAGAACGACAGTGGTGAATGAACAAGATTGGTGTGTAAGTCTCATATGGCAATGGAAATCCCGATTTCAGGTGTGGAGGTGGACTAACACGGAGGCATGGATAGCCTGAAAATGGAGGATGTAATCCCTAAACGGCCATCAAATAGTAGGGAAAATGCTGACAAACCAGTGGATTTAGGTTTTTCCATAGGTTCCTCAGAACCAGATTCACTGGACATCCGTTAAAATCAAGTGCTTTTTGCGCAACTGCAACCGCATGCCAGCAGCGTCGTGACAGGTGCCTGCTTGCCGCGAGTTGTTGGAGAAACATCGGCAGGATCCAGTGAGGTGTGCGGGGATGTTTTTCGGGTCCCGGGTCACCTGCGCACGGTACCCTCCAGTAAACTAACAGTTTGCTATTGAAAATGGCCATAGAAATAGTGGATTTTCTCATTATAAATGGTGATTTTCCATAGCTATGTTAGTTTACCAGAGGGTATCTGTTTGGGATCAACGAATTTGGAGGTTTCCTAAGTCATGGGGGATCTCCAAGTCACCATGATTCACATATATGGAAATATATGGGAAACAATATACTAAAATGGGAAACAATGACTTGGATGATTTGGAAGTAACTACACCCACTTATTTCTTTGAAGGAAACCTCCATATAGATGCGGAAAACTAAAATGATTTCAGCATGGCGGGTTGTCCACATATACGTGAGCTTACAGAAGAATACGTGAGCTTACAGGAGGGTAAGCAATGGAGGATATCGGAATGAACAAATATAGAACCATACAACTCGAACAAGTGGCTGGTTCACTGCTTGACATGGCCTATTTGTGGCTCCCACGTCTACATTTTCTTGACCCGCAACCAAGAACCCTGGAATCGAATCCAAATTCATGCGGACCAAGCTGCAGATATTTGTGGATGTCATGCAAAATAACAAACTATAAAATGCAACTCAGGCATTGGTCAAGCAATGATTTTGTGACCTTACTCGCACGAAGTCTTGATTCTCGTATGATACAGAGATGGCTTCAGCAGACGATGTTCCTACAGGATTACTGGGGGTTGCGCTTTGCACTACCATATTTTGGACCAAAAAATCCTCCCAACTGGTCTACATATAATATATTCGAGAGACGGAACCATGACAGGAAAAACGTGAAAGCAGGAAAGGCAAGGTTGAACCCAACAAATGAACATATCATATTAGTTTCAGATAGGTTCAGCATTTTTTTATCATGTTTAATCATGTTTAATCCTCAAATGATATCATTGATTTCAATGCCAATCACCACCCATGTTCGAATCAACTTTCAAACATGTGATTTCTCCTATGTTTTGTCCTTTAAGCTTCCTCTTTGGTGGCAAGGTTTACGGATTGTTGGGGCTTAAACTCGTATTTTGGTTGTAAACTCCTTAGTTAGTTGCTGGTGCTCAAATGTATATATTTTTGATGATCAAATGCAAATTGTTGGGTGCTGAGATCTCCTATAGTAGTCATCCCCAAAAAGATAGATATCTCCTATCCATTTATGATAAGCCCATCTAAATGTCTATAATCCCATTTATGGCTTGAATTATAAGTTTGTTTGGATTCACCCCATGAATACTATAGTTATAAGTACCATAAACCCAATCGTTATTGGACTTATGTTCACCAACTACCAACATGTTTGCTGCCAAAATCCGCATGTGTTCGGAAAACAGGCTGGCTGTAAGCAGCTGCCAGATGATGGCGCAGCTTCCGCGACTGCAGTTGTCGCCCCCTAGTGCTGTGCATGTGGCGTTGCTCGGCACCAAGTTGAGGTAGGATTTGAAGCGATGAAGGAGGAGATTTAATCATGAACATTTGGGGATTTCACCATGAAATTTTGGGATTGAACCACAAAAACATTTGGGATTTAACCATCAAACATATACATCAAAATCCTTTTTTACCTTTAGCGCTACTGCAAGTAAATGCTTGGCGCATGCAACAGACATGGCGACACTGTACTATCGAGAGTAATAATCAGGCTGCACAACTCCCGATCCAAAATTCAGTCGCTCAAGCTGCAAAAGGTCATCGGCCATTGGTTGGGAGGCCAGACCATCTGATGCCAAGTTGCAAGCATGGTCTACAACAGCATCAGAAATGAGAGAATTGAAAAGTGGAGGATACACTTTGGCTATGGCTGTACGAAAGCACCCGGACGGATCACGGCCCTTCAAGCCACGATGAAATCCTCGAGGATGCGCGCACCTGCCAGCCCGACCGCGAGCACGTAGATCTTGAACCAAGCGCTGCATGCGCACCAAAGCCAAAGTCGTCGGCTTTCTTGCAGCACAACCAACAGTACACTGATCAATGGTTAAGATCGTGACACAGCCAAGGCGGCGGAGCATGCGAAAAGGACCCGTGGACCAAATGCTGCAAGGCCGAGCCGCGGCGATCCACGTGGGGAACGCCGGGTGCTCGACGAAACCACAGCCGCCAACTCGAGCCACCAGCAGAGCATATCGGCCACAAAGCGCATCAGCTCTGACCCAACGGCCACTTGGTCCCATTGAGCCATCCGTAAGGATGGCAAGCCAAAGAGATCATCAAAGCTCCTCAAGGGCGGAGGGCCGTCAGGCTGGTGCCTGGCGGCACTCCAGGTTTCACACGGGGGTCCACCTCCGATCCCGAGGATGGCGCCACTCTCGATGCGCTGAGCCCACCAGCGATGGGAACCTCGGCCCGTAAGATCCCCTTGTTCTCGTTGAAGACAATAGTCGATGGAGAGGCAAAAGATTTGCACGGCTCCTTGCACAACATGCTTCTCGATGCACCACTGAATGTCGTGCCCTCGCCTGTAGCCAGAGAAAAAGTGGACGAAGCAAAAAGTACGAATATGTAAAAGCGCATGGAGACGGGCAAGACCTCCATAGGCATATCGACCATCCGCTCCTTCACAATGTCCTCCAAACGATTGATAGACGAAGAACATATCAGCCTCAGGGGAAGCACCGTCAACCGCTGGTCCAGGAGCGTCTCGACTAGGCTCTTCACAAGTGCCAATCAGCGCCTGAAATGCAGGAAACGCATCACGAGCAGGGTATCGCCGTTGCCACCGATCCCACATCAACTGAGCCTCGGCTGAATTTGCTGGTGGAAGAGGAGGTCCCCAAGCACGCACAACAGGAAGTAAGGCCTTCGTCGGAAGCCATCCTTGCTGGCGAAGATTCGAGCCGTCACGATCAAGCTGATCTAGCTGGGCCATCTCCTCAACGGTCATTGGAGGGAAAGAATGCCGAATGCGATCCAAACAGACCGTCGCCGTGCGCAGATGCGCGCAAAGGCGCAGGCGAGAATGAAAATCTCGAGCACAATTGCTGCACTGACCGGTCATGGCATAATGCTTCACCAAAGTTCGATATCCATGCATCTTGGAGGCATGCATTGCCAAAGCTCGTCTGGAACCAAAATGCTCTTGACACAGCTCGCAGCGCCACGGCGTAGGAGGAGAGGTCCAAGAACAAGGCATTTCAACGCCATCTGCATGTAATTGGGCTTCAAAAGCCTTTTCCCACACAGCAGCTTTCGCATGCTCTTCATAATACCTCCGACAAGAACGGAGCGCACTTTTCACACGTCCTTTCCAACTGCCATCCACAGAAACGAAAAGAATCCAGTCCAGGAGGTCGCCATCAGGGTTGAGCTGGCAACGTGCACCATAAAAGCGAACAAACCAGCGCAAGGATCGCCGCAATTGGCAAAGCCAGGACGACTCATGCGAAGAAGTGTCCACCAACAAGGACCAGAGAACTTGCGGGCAATGTGAAAGCCAGCGCTGGAAATAGCGAAGACGAGCAGCATGAAGTTGATCAATGGGGGGCACCATGCCTGCTAAACCAAAGATCTGCTCAGTGGTGAATTGGAAAGGAGGGAGCCCTGAAAGATGTGCCTTGAGCAATGGATAGATCATCGAACGCATGCCATGAGCCCATTTGTCAAGCTCCTTCTCATCAAGCCACGACCAAACATGCACGTTGTAAGTGGCCCGAGTGAAAACCAAAGACTCCATCAACCGCACCTTCGTAAGATGATCCAGTTTACGTTGCCGAAGAACAGGACGAACCAATGGCCCCCACGCTTGTCGGGCACAGGTCAACTTGGCGCGGGCATCTCGGGCATGCTTGGCACCAGTTTGCAACCAGGAACCAAGGTGCTTGTAGGCGTGAACAACACGCAGGTGCAACAGTTGATCTCCAACAGGAACATCCAACATCTGCTGAGCCTGAGCAAGGCGTTCTTTCAATGCTCGCGTCCCAGAACCATGAGGTTGTAGGAGCAGCTCTGTTTTGCCCTTGTCCCAATTCAAACCGAGTCCACGGGCCTCAGCCTCCGTGTGGATAGCCCGAAGGGCTATGTGAGCCAGGGAAAGCAGCGCATCATTGGAAGGAGCCCTCATAGCAATGGCACAGTCATCCACAAAAGCAACTTCAAACCAACCAAAAACTGCGGGCGCCACACCCATGTCAAACTGGCCAACTGCACCAGCTGCGCCTTCCCACACAGCTGTGGTTTGCTGCTGAATGGAGTGGGTCACCCGCTTCAACACCACCGCCATGGCAACATTGAAAAAGGCGTCACCCACTGGATCTCCGGGTCTTGTCCCTCTTGTCGTCAAGGCGACCATGTCAAGGCCCTCGACAGTGAAATAGGTCCGCTCCATGAGGTCCTTCAGCAAACAAAGCGCATGCGAAGAAATGCCAGACACCGCACCATCATCCGCTGCTGTAGCCAATAAGCGATTGACTTCATCCGGAGAAATTCCCATCTGGTGCATCGCATAGACAAATGCTTCTGGAGAAGGACCGTGATGGAAAAGCCCTTGCCTGACCACGCTGTAAAAAGCAGCACGGAAGTCCAGGAACAAAATTGCCATGGGATGTTGTCGTGCATGGGCGTGTGCTGCATGCGCTTGAAGACAATGGTGGGCTTGATCCGCAGCGAGGCCTTGGCGCCCCCCGAATTGGAGGTGCGAAAGGACCTGTGTCCAGGCGTCCAGTAGATGCCGCCTGAGTGCTCCATGGTAGATTTTCGTCGTGTAGTCGCTGATGAAGATCGATCTGTACCCGGCAGGGTCTGAACGCGGAAGGCGACCTTTATGTAAAGGTATGAGTTTTCCGCCACGCCAGGAAAGTGGCTCAACGCCACGCACAGCAATCTTCGTAGTCAAAGTCAACATATGTTGCGCCATGACCGCACCACCAGCTTTCAAAACATCAGGGGGCAGACGATTTGGACCACATGCCTTTCCTCTCTTCAACTTCCGCATCTGCTGCTGAATGTCGTAGAGCGTAGGGAGGGCATGGAGGTCAAAGTCCTTCGCAGGAATGCCAAGCCCGGAGTGATGGAGTGCAGCCAAGGAGGAACGGGACATCAAATGACCCGCTTCAACCTCTGCGAACTGCTTCATCCATAATTTTTGTTGATCATGAAAAGTAGTCACCGGATTTCCTTGGGCATCACAAAGTAAAGGCAACGCCTTACCACCAGCATGTTTGTGTCGAGGGCGCCCACCAAGCCGGACCAACATCTTGTACACAAGCTTGTAGTTGCGAAGATCACCCTGTCGGGCTAACTCATCAATCATCTGCGCATAATAGAGCTGTTGATCAGCGTCAACTCGTTCACGAACTTCACGTTCAACCTCACGAAGATGCTGTTTGTACTCGGGATCGTGCATGAGGTGATTCACTCTGCAAAAATCCAGAATGGAACGCTTCAAAGCAATGAGGTTGAGGGTGGATTCAGAGAGCCTAGGACGCTGGCGTTGTCCAGTTCGTTTGGCAAAAAACTGTTGAGCTAATTGCAGCACATTGGATTCCCAGGTGGACGCATGCGTGTCAACATCAGTGGACCAGGCAGGAAGAGGCAAGGTTCGCAGAGCATTCTGAAAATCTGCACAACGTTGAGGATCTGCCAACGCAACCGGGTCCCAATGAATGTGAGCAAGACTGTGATCATGTACCCAATGTCCACGAACATGAAGAAGAACAGGGATGTGGTCAGCATGGGCAAAACCATTGTCATGATCTGGTAGTGTCCATGTGTTCACACTCCAAGCATGAGCCATAGGCGAGCAGAAAACATAATCCAAGCGGTGGGCCGAGCCACGTGGATGAATCCAAGTGGTATGTGGTCCTTGGTGGATTTCTGCGAAAGTAGATGGGGTTCTCCAGTCCAACTCGATGACCGCCTGCTCGACAATGGAGGACACCTCATTGACACCACCAGCTCCATGAGTACCAAAGTGATCGCAATCAGCAGACCCCAAAGGGGCATTCACATCCGCAAAGACCCAGGTGCAAGGGGCCAACTGCGCATCACGAAGCAAGGACACCGTCTCATCCCACCAGGCTTGAATATCAGCCAGTTGGGACCCAGGTGAAGCTGTTTTGCAAGGCGCATGAAGAACCACGAAGGAGACCATAACCTCCTCATGCTGCAAGTTAACGACCAATCTGCGAGGATCAGCCAAGGCGATGGTTGCACGCATCTGGGCAAACGTCAAAACTCGTTCTGCAGATTGCGTCAGCCAAGGAAGATGCCGATGTAGCCAAAGTTCACAGCCGTGATGAGGCACCTGACCAATAGTGTTTGCACCTGAAGCAAAGGTGATGTAGTGATCCGTACAGGAAGTGCCAGCAGGGCGTCGTGTTTCTTGAAGTCCAATCGCAAGCAAGTGGCTGGAGTGCCATTGAGCCCCAAGCCGTACTGCACGTGAACTACGCAAGATCTGCTGTGCTTCATCAACCACATCAAGGGCCAGAACATTAGCTGTAGCGATCTTGAAGTTGACCAAAGAACTCGTAGGGGCCGCAGCAGAATCCTCGATCGAAGGGCGAGGCAATGGCACTGGCGAAGCCAAGTGCCAGACGCCTGGATCAGGTTCAGGAGGCAAACAGGCTTTGTAGCTAGCACGAGCCTCCCGCAGCCAGGCCCAGGAAATTGAAGCATCACTGGCCAAACTGTGCAAGATGGGAAAATGGGCAAGACCAACGGGAGATCCAGTTTGAACAACATGACCAGCAAGTGCATCGGCTAGCTCATTCCACGGTTCTCCGCGATGTGCCCGAACTTCACAGAAAGTATGCCCAGCTGCACGAAAGACTTCTCCAATGGCGCGAACTTGTTGAACAAGAACAGGATTGGAAGAACAAGAGCAATGGTCTTCAGCGATTTGGACTCCGAGCTGCAAATCCGGGCGCAAGACAACTGGCAATGCAAAGTCAACCACCAGACCAGCAGCTTGGGCCAACAGCAAGGCTTGGAATTCCGCAGCGATGTTGTCAAGACTAGAAGCTCCATACCAATCTCGATCAGTCTGAGCAACTGAAACTAACCCAGCAACGCAGCCAAGTAGATGGGGAACACCAAGACCATCGAACTGTACGAAAGCAATGCTCCAAGCTGCACGGCCTTTGCCAGTTGCACCATCAACGTACATAGCCACCTGGTGCGCAAATTGAGGATTTCGATACTGATCGGGTTGCTGCAAGGCATGATAAGTGCTGGCATGAAGCTGCAAACCCTCAGGAAGGGCAACAAAAGACAGCTCAGCGTGGTGTAACGCATCGAACCAGCCAGCCTCTTGAGCATACATCACAACATCATCCTCATGCGGTGGTGGTAGCGGAGCAGGAAGGGCAGTAGACAAAGAGATGGACACGGCAGTTGAAGGAGAGGAACAGCGAATCTCATCGAACTGCTTATCAACACCCTTGTCACACGCCTGAACATCTGCAGTAGGTGGTGAGAGTGAAATCATCCACTGCTGTAACACCATGCTAAACTGCAATGTCAAACTGCAGAGTGCGGAAGCTTCACGATGCAACTGGTCAACAGGCGCAAGGGGCAGTGACGTCTGCAAAGGAAGCAACGTGAAATCACTGAGCACCATATCGTGAATCTGGGCAATAGCCTTTTGGAAATGCAATTGAAGAAAAGAAGCAGCCTCATCCTGTAATTCAGTTCTGGCCAACTGGTTCGACAACTCATCATCAACCAAGGAGTCAACGGTGACCAGAAATGACATCGCATGATCCACGTCGACATACTCATCCACCAGAATCTCAACGTCTCCGCACCAAGAGCGACAGCGAACCGGATCATCATCTGACTCGCACTGATCAACCAAGTCCACAGCACGAAGGAGTCCAGAGTGATCAAGACGTGGAGAGGTAGTCAAGCATATAGTTTCAGGTTCCCAAGTGGAGGCCAAATGGCCCATGGGAGTCACCAGAATTGTCCGCCGTTCTGGCAAGGGATGTTGTAGAAGGACAACATGTAGCTGGACTTCAGGCATGCCACCACTGGGGGTAGGGTGAACCACAAGGAATTCAACGGGCGCCGTCGCCACATACCAATCCTCCCAGGCTTCAAGAAGACGAGGTATCCATTGAAGGAGATCAGGTCCCAGACGGACAAACCGGGCCTCAATGGACCGAGGATATCGAAGATGATCTGAGTACCAAACCTGCGCCGTCAAAGTAGCCCATGGCAGAAAACCAGTGTTGTGGAAATAAAATCGCCAAACATCCTGCAAAGTACGCCAATCTTGAGGAACAGCAGGTTGAGGTAGATGATACAAAGGAGCATTGGCCGTGATCACCTGAGCTGCATGAGGCCCTTGCGGTCCTGTATCAAAGACGAAATGGCATTGTGGCATAGTGGCTCCTTGGACTGTTCCTTGCAGAATGCGCCGAACTTGTCGCTGTTGCATCAAAGATGTACCTGAAGTAGCTCGTACCAAGCGAGGGACATGAGGCTGATCGGAGCTGGCTGTGTGAGGATCACTCCCACATAAGCGTGCAGGTCGACTGAATACTTCAATGCTCATGCCGGACGAAATCTCATCACGAATGAACTGCTGGAAATGTTGAATGCCACAAACAGCATGACACCGACGAGTTTCACATAGAGGATTGATCTCTGTCAAGTCGATCAGATCCTCCGCAGACATCCAGCGCCCCATAGAATAAGCAGATTGCATGAGTCGATCTTCGTCACCATGATGAATGGAAACCGAGACAACGTTGGCTGTTCGTGGAGCCATGGGGTTCTGCTCAATCAAGAGATGCACCATGGAGAGCTGCCAGGTTGTCTTCGGAGGTCTGGGAGAAAGTTTGTGGATCTCAAATGGAACTGCTGCTCGAAAGTGATCGCGCCAAACCTCAAGGATGAGAGCTTCCCAACTGCTGGAGTCCCCACCAATGCGAATCGTTCTGGGGGTAGGACACTTTGGCATGGTGATATGATCGATGAACCAAACCAGCGCGTAAAGGATAGGTCCCTCATCTGCACATTCAGTCAAGGCTTCATTCTCATAGATCTCCTCAAGGAAGTAGCGCCATTGTTGATCACGTGGTCGTACTGTAGGAGGAAGAACTCCAGCAGATGATGCCGCAGTGGCCGAAGAAGTCGCAGCATGAGCAGGTTCATGAACTTCAGGTGTCGGCGCCATCAAAAGGGACTGAACGTAGGCTTCCGTGCGCTGAATAGCCTGCACGGTGTTCTCACCCAGAGGCTCCTCGATTGATTTTTTTCAATAGATCGATTGATTTTTGAAGCTTTTCAATCTTCGATTGAAAACAACAAAAAATCAATAGATTTAGTTTTTGTTTTTTTGAAAATAAAGTTTTTCGATTGATTTCTCGATTGATTTCACGATTGAAAAATCGATTGATTTCTCGATTGATTTTTAAAAAAGAAAAGCAAAAATTCGATTGATTTTTATTTGATGGCTTTAAGCTTGATCAGGCAGCCATATGGTGACATTTTGGTTGGAAAACCATTTGGTGAAATGTTGGCTGGAAGGCCATTTGGTGAAATGCTGGCTGGAAAGGCAAGTGGTGAAATGTTGGCTGGAAAGCCATGTGGTGAAATGTTGGCTGGAAGGTCATTTGGCGAAATGCTGGCTGGAAAGCCATTTGGTGAAATGCTGGCTGGAAAGCCATGTGGTGGAATGTTGGCTGGAAAGCCATTCTCACCTTAGATTCAAATCATCTTCCATTGTCCTATTGGTTCAAAACTAGAAGATTTATAGGTTTTCCAGCCATGAAGAAGCGAGGAGGCCCCAGAAGGCAGAAAGTGCCTCCAATAGAAATGGAGCATCTAGCCTCTGTTCTCACAGGGTATGTCAAAAGGTATGGAGTGGAAAGCAGCTTCCAGTTCAGAGACTACTTCCACTTGACCAAGCCCATGGCTGTGAATGGTCTAGCCCTGAAGGATCAAGTCGACTATGTGGAAGCAATGAGCCAAGTCAATGAAGAGCTGAGCTTCAGATTTTCTGATCTGAAGGAAGTTTTCAGTCAGGTCTGCAAGCAATTCCCTACTCTGAAGGAGCAGTTTTCTCTGGAGCTGAGGCAGGATTTGCCTTTGAAGCTCAGCAATGCGACAATGACCATCATGACACATGTGCGAAGGCTCAAAGACAAGAAGAAGTTTGTGGAAGCAACCAAGCATTTGAGCCATCACCAAACAAGTCTTTTGGAAAGACTGAGAGCACTTGTTGTAGAAGGCAACAAGGCAGAAGAAGAGCACAAGGAAGAGGTGGCTGCAACAGCCACAGGGTCACAGTGCAGTGATGAAGACTTCATCCTGACACAAGATGTCTTGGACCTCGATGTTCCTGAAACACCTATGAAGAAAGGAAGAGGATTGTTAGAGGAGGCTTTGGAAGTGAGTCCTGTGCCACCCAGGAAGAAGGTGATCAAGCAGGTATTGAAGAGACCAGCAGCTAGGGAAGGCTGCAAAAAGTCTGAGGAGGGCATGGTGGCTGGAAGCCACAAGAAGCCAGCTAGCAAAGATTCGAAGAAGAAGAAGAAGAAGAAGGCATCAGCTGGGAAAGACTTGAAGGCCAGCTACAAGGTAGACACTTTGCTCTACATGCCTTACAAGAAGAAAGGGCACATGGCCATCAGGTTCAGGAATGGCCCCCAATTGCTGGTGGTGAGCCAGCTGGGAAGCATGGAAAAGAACAAGGAAGGTGCGAAGAAGTGCATGAATCTCTTTGCCAAAGGTAAAATTTTGAAAGAAGTTTTGGACTACAAGGATAGCCTGGGAGCATAGCTGATCGAGTGTAGCTAGAAAAAGGTGTTGCATCTCTCTGCTGTGCTGGCTGCAGAGTAGCCATACTTGGTACAAATAAGAATTTGGTTGGCTGGATAGCCATGTTCCATTGGCAGATGGCTGGATAGCCATGCTCCAAGCAAAGATGGCTGCAAAGGAATCTGGCTGGATAGCCATGCTCTACTGGCAGATGGCTGGATAGCCATGTTCATGTCTATTTGGCTGGATAGCCATGTTTTGCCATGTTTTAGTTTTTGATGGCTGGATAGCCATGTTTCAATGCCATTGGCTGGATAGCCATGTGTGTTTCTTTGGGTGTTAGGCTGATGGATAATACATGGCTTGTCAAAAAATGCAGCCTGGCTCAAAGGAACAGCACTGAGAGCCATGAGTGACTGGAGCAACACTCCTTGGAGGAAAGCTCAACAAAAAGAAATCAGCAAAGTCTGGAGAGAGAAGAAGGCTCAGGGCCACCAAGAAGAAGTCATGGAGGAGGACACAGCAAGCCCCTATGTGAAAGGCCCTCCCAAAGGCAAGGGAAAAGATGGCGGCAAAGATAGTGGAAAGGAGAGTGGAAGAGAGAGTGGAAAAGAAGGTGGAAAGGTCGGGAAAGCTGCAGGAGGACAAGAAAAAGGGAAAGAGAAGGGAAAAGAAATAGGAAAAGATGGAGGAAAGGAGAAAGGAAAAGAAGCTGGAAAGGAGGGGAAGGCTGGAAAGCCTGAAGGGTACTGGGTGGAGCAACCCAAATGCCACCCACCTCGGTACTGGGTGGACACTTCTGGTGGAAAAGCAGCTCCACCAGCACCACCTGCAGCACCAGCTGCCACTGCAGCACCAGCTGCCACTGCAGCTCCTGCTGCCACTGCAGCACCAGCTGCCACAGCAGCACCAGCTGCCACAGCAGCACCAGCCACAGCAGCACCAGCTGCCACTGCAGCTGCTGCACCAGCTCCAGCACAAGCTGCCCCTGCTACCTCAGCTGCAGTACCAGCAGTAGCAGATGAGGAGGCTCTGCAAAGCCAGCTGGAAGCTGCGAAGAAGCAGGTGGAAGATCTGCAGGAAGCTCTGGCAGTCAAAAAAGCCAAGGAGCAGAAGATGAAAGAGCAGGCAGCAAAGGAGGCTGCAGAGAAAGCTGAGGAAGCTGCCAGGAAGGCACAAGAGGATGCAAAAGAGCAGGAACACCAGAGGAAGATTGCAGAAGCGAAGGCTCTTCTGGCTGCAGAAGAAGAAAAAGCCAAAGAAGAGGCTGCAAAAAAGGAGGCTGCACAGAAGGAAGCCTTGGAGAAGAAGGCCAAACAGGAGGCAGCAGAGAAGCAAGCCTTGGAGGAGAAGGCCAAAAGGGAGGCAGCAGAGAAGCAAGCCTTGGAGGAGAAGGCCAAAAGGGAGGCAGCAGAGAAGCAAGCCTTAGAGGAGAAGGCCAAAAAGGCTGCAGCAGAGAAGCAGGCTTTGGAGGAGAAGGCCAAAGAAGAGGCTGCAGAGAAGGCAAGAAAGGAGGCTGCAGAGAAGGAAGCCTTGGAGGAGAAGGCCAAAAAGGAGGCTGCAGAAAAGGAAGCCTTGGCAGCCAAGGTGAGGCAGCAGACTGCAGAGATGGAAGCCTTGGCAGCCAAGGCCAAGAAGGAGAAAGCAGAGCAAGAGGCCAAAGAGGCTGAGGCCAGAAGGCAGGCAGCAGAGAAAGAAGCCAAAGAGGCTCAGGAAAAGCAGGAGGCAGCAGAAAGGGAGGCTGCAAAAGCTGCACAGGAGGTTGCTAAGCCTCAGATGAATGTGAAACAGGAGAAAGATGAAACAGAAGATGAGATGGGTTGGTACAACAGCTCCAATGAGGCATCTTGGCTGCAAATAGTGCCACCATCAAAATGTTGGCTGGATAGCCATCTTTCATCTATTTCAATTGTTGCTGGCTGGAAAGCCATTTGCAAGTAAGTGGAGTTGGCTGGAAAGCCATGTGCAAATTAGAATTAGCTTTTTTTTTCATCTCTCTGTGCACCTGCACTAAGGCGACTTCCAGCAGAAACCCACTGCCACCCTTCAGAGAAAGCCAGGGTGGGCTGGGAGCACTGGAGTGGAGGAACAACATGAGGATTCTCCACCAGAAATTGATGCCAGAGCTGTCCTACAGTATATTTATGGACAGTCTCTGTAGACAGGCTGGAGAGAGGGCTGGATTGAGCCCTGGAAAGCATGAATCCCACAGGACATTCCTGAGGAGATGCTTCCAACAGAAGCATAGGAAAAAATTCCAGGCCTTTGAAGAGTGGGTAGAGGATGTGGTGAGGGAGGCAGACAGTACTGAAGAGTCAGCCTCAGAGGAAGAAGGGCGAGGAGGAGCACAGAAGAGAAAGGCAAAGGAAGAAGTGAAGGAGGAGGATGAGGAGGAAGAAGAAGATGAGCAGGCTGGACAGCCTGGTACAGAGATTGAGGAGTATGATGGCTGGCTGCCACCAACCTTCTTCTATGAGTACTGGCAGTACTTTGGCCAATGCCATGGATGCTGGCACTGGTCATATGTGTCCAAAAGCAACAGCCTGCGAGATGAGCACTGTAGTGGCTGTATGAGGTCCAGCTGCCAGTACTTCAGAGGAAAGGATAAGGTCAAAGACTTGCTGAAGAACATCCACCTGCAGTATAAGCACAAGGTGGCCAGGAAGAAGAAGCCAGCATGAGCAGCTGGCTGGAAAGCCACAAGTGATGAACCTCAGCTGCATTTAATTTTTTTTCAGGTGCCATGTTGATGATCTCAACTACTTTCATTGTGTTTTTGACATAAATCCATTTGTAAATCATCCAAGGAGATCCTCCAATTTTGGCCTACAATAAGATTGGTGGCTGGATAGCCTCTGGTGGAGATCCTTGGCAGCAACATTTCACTGGCTCCAACTTTTCATGGCATAGCTTTGTGAATGTGCAGGGAAAGCTGCCTCCATGTTGGCATTTCCAATGTTTGGTGTTTTCCTTTTTTTTTGGTTTGCAGTTGATTGGCCAAGGACACCTGCGCTGTGGCCACTGTGCCACATCTTCCAGCTGGAGCAGGCATCAGACCTGGATCTTGGCCAGCTGTGGTCTGCAAAAAATTGAGAGTTTAGCTTGTGGGAGGATGTGGGCTGGGATTGGCTGGATAGCCAGGTAGTGGGGGCACAAAGGTGGCTGGAAAGCCATCAGTAGATTAGTTGTCTTAAATCTGTGGATGGCTGGACAGCCATGAGAGTAGATGACATTGGAAAACCAAACTCTGGGGATGGCTGGACAGCCATGAGCAGATTGGAAATGGAAACTCTGGAGATGGCTGGATAGCCATATATGGAGCATCTTAAGAATGACACACTCTGTGGATGGCTGGACAGCCATAAAAAGTGGCTGGACAGCCAAAAAAAAGAAAGTTGGCCAGTGATGATGGCTGGATAGCCATACAAAAAATACTGCACAAATAAAACATGTGATTTTTTTTCTTTCAAAAATAAAATAGATACATTTGAAAAAAAAACTCAAATTCATGGATCTTCATAAGAATTCATGGATCTTCATGGATCTTCATGGATCTTCATGGATCTTCATGGATCTTCATGGATCTTCATGGTTCAAACCATGAAGATCCATGAAGATCCATGAAGATCCATGAAGATCCATGAATTCTTATGAAGATCCATGAAGATCCATGAATTCTCATGGACATCCATGGATTTTTTCAACAATTCATAAAATGGTTTACCCAAAAAATGATTTAAATGTTTTTTTGATTTGTTGAGTTTATGTTTTGTTCTGTTTGAGGTTTAACCATGGTTTACCTAACAAATTGTAATTTATTGTTTGTCTTATTGGGGGGTTAATATTTTTTTAAAATATGTTTGCCATTTGTTTTATTGGTGGGTTCATATTATTTAAAATATGTTTGGTATTATTGGGTGTATATAGATAAGTAATATTTAAAATTATGTTGTCCTTTGGGTATCTATGAATGGATGTACTCCACATTGGATAATGTATGATGGAGAAACCAGCTCAAATGAATGATTTGGTGGCACCCACTCATCTCAAAAGGATGAGTGCCACCAATTCATTCATTTGAGCTAATTTCTCCATTATACATTATCCAATACATGTGGAGCACATCCATGTATAAAAAAATGAAAAATACAAAAAATAATAATGAAAAATGCAAAAAATAGTTTTGTACTTAAATGCATATTAAAAAAAATTGGATGATATTCATTTTTGTTTTTGCACAAAACACAAACTATAAAAAAAAACAAAAACAAATCAACCTCTATGCACCCACAGGTGCCACCACATTAATATATAATGTGGTTTTGGCTCCAAGCTTTGTCAAGTACAATAGACAAAGAAGCAATGGGAAGATCAGCCATGAAGGCCATGAAGGCGATGAAGAAGACAGGGAGGAAGAAAGAGACACAGCAAGGCAGCAAACAGAGGAAGCCTGAGAAAGCCAAGCAGAAAAGTGAAGACACTGAGCAGGTGGCTGGAAAGCCACATAGTTTGAAGAGGCCAGCAAGCAAGCTCACAGAAGAAAATTTGGACAGCCATCAAGCTCTTCTGAAGGCTGAGCTGAATGATGCTGAGGCTGTGGAGAATGCCATAGAGAAGTTGAGCGACAAGGAGCAGCAAATGCTGTGGAAGAAGTTTGAGCACAATAGAAGAAGCACAGGGGATGGTGAAGATAAGAAATACAGGGACAGCACAGGAGGGGTTGGCAGTGTTGCCAAAAAGAGAAAGCTGTTGGTGTCCTGGGTCTTGGACAAAGGCGAGCTGAAAGAGAACTACAGGCAGGCTTTCCTGACCTTGGAAAAGAGTACCACCCAAAGGCAGGAAGTTGCTTTCAAGACATGGAAGCAAATGAAGAACAAATATGGACAGAAGGAAGCCTTGAGCAGACTGAAGGCTGGCAACATGAAATGGAGGCATTCCCCGACTGATGGAAGGTTCATGGAATTTTGGGATGTGGATGAGAAGGTCATCACCGACAAGAGGAAGACCAACACAGCACAGCTCCATGCCAAAGGCAAAGGCATCAAAGCAGAGGAGTGGATGAAGTATGACTCCATGCTCCTGGATGATGTGGAGTTGGAAGGGCTTGGACAAGTGAGTGACAAAGCCCTGGAAAACATGGAGCCTGAGTTGCAGCAGCTCTTTGGAAAGCAGAAGAAAGGGAAGGCAAGAGGATCCAAGGAGAGTGAGAAAAGCTCAGAAGAAGAATCTGATGATGATGGTCCTGGAAGCCCTGCCTCGAAGAAGACTGGCAAAGGAGGGCTGGGAAGCCCTAAAAAGAAAAACAAAGTGGACAAGTGGGAGACCATGAGCACAGTAAGCAAGCAAGAAGGCAAAGAAGCTTTGCAGAAGAAAATTGTCGCCTTCCAAGCTGAGCTGACCAAGGACCAGGCTTCCCTGACCACCATGTGGCTGGACATCAAGAAGGATAAGGAAGCCAAAGAAGAAGCAAAGGAGGTGAAAGCTGTACTGGAAAAGCTGCAGACTGCCTTGGGAAAGTTGAATGCTTGCAAGAAAAGCCTGAAGAAGGAAGACTGCAAGGCAGCTTTGATGTTGTCATACCAATGCCTGCAAAAGGCAAAGAAAGTGAAGACAGATGCGAAGAAGAAGCTGAAGAAGAAGCAGGGAGAAGAGGAAGAGGAAGAAGAGTGAGAGCATGCTGGAATGTCTTAGTAGATTAGCTGGCTGGCAAGCCACATGAATCGAATTTTGGCTTAGAGCACATGGATGGCTGGACATGATCAATGCTGGAAGAAAAAAGTCTGCATCCTCAGGTAAGCATTGCAGTTGCTGACTCTGCCTGATGGTTGGCTGGCAAAAAGCCAAGTCTGGAACTTTCATAGAAGGCTAGCTGGCTGGAAAGCCACAGAAGGCCCTAAAATTCTGTTAGGCTGCAAGGTGGCTGTATAGCCATGCAATATCATGCTTTCCCTGCTAGCTTTGGCCCAATCTTAGAGATATGGCCAAGAAAAGGAAGCATAAGGAAACCAGCCATGAGAAGCTCTTGCAGGAAGCTTCTCCATTGGCTTTGCTGCTTCTGCAAAATTTTGCAACTGGCAAATTAAGTGCCACTGAAGTCCAACAGTATGCAATGGCAGCTCAAGCCAGTGGAGCCACTGGATGGGATGTGAACAAGCTTGCAAGCCTAGGTGGCTCAGGGTCCAGCCCACAGAACTGCTATAGGGATTTGGCAAGAACCTTCTTCAAGGACATGGTGACACCTGAGGTTACTCTTGTTCCCACAGTTGTGAGAAAGTCACTTGGCTTTGCTTCATTCTTTTTTCTACCCCCCTAAAACTTAGGCTTCCTGACTGATAAGCACTCAATTTAGATTTAGATACACCTGCATCTGAGGAAATTGCCTGATGGCACCGAAGGCTTGGCCAAAATGGATTTGCCACTTTTGCTCCCACATGATTGGGTTTGGAGTTTGGAGCAAAGTGACATGCTGGAGGCTGTGACAGCCTAGAAGAGCAGCTGAAAAAGTTTTGGAAAAAACAGGATTTCAGGAAAAATCCTCAATTCTTGGCCAGAAAAGACTTTTGGAAGAATTTCGATGTGGCAGAATTGCCAATACCCTGGCTGCTGCATGGCGACTCAGCACCATTTACAGAAGTTGACAGTTTGGAGGTATTGAGCCTCAGATGTGCAATTGGAGAGCAGTCAGTGAAAGTATCTGAGCTCTTGCTGGGCTGTGTTCCAAAGAGTTGCAAAACCAAAGACACTACAAAGCCATGGTGGGACATGCTGAGAGACAGCTTCCACTGCTTGGCTAAAGGAAAGATGCCTGATGGAAGAAAAGTTCGAAAAGGCGTCTTAATGGTCATAGCAGGTGACCTGGAGTGGTACAACATGGAGTTTTCCTGGCCTACAGCATCATCGAACTATTGCTGTGTTTATTGCGATGCTGACAACAAGGAGATAGATTCCACCCTACCCTTCACTGACTTTCGAAAGGATGCTGGCTGGAAAGCCACAGTGAAAAAGCCAGATGCAGAGCCACCAAAGCACCACCCTATCTATGATGCCCCAGGGGTGTCTTGGCTGACATTGAAGCTGGACATGCTTCACATGATTGATTTGGGCGTAGCCTGCCATGTCTATGGCAACCTGCTTTGGAGTGTCATGGAGGACAGCATTCCAGGTCGATCCAGAGCTAGCAGGATGGCATCCTTGAACAATCAAATTTCAGCCCTATATGATGAGCTGGAAATTGAAGCTCAAAAAAGAATGAAAACTCTGCATGTCAGTGACCTGGCAAGTGGCGAAAATGATTACCCTGTACTCAAGCACCAGAAGGGAGCCAGGGTCAGAGACTTTTCCAAGGTGGCTGTGCAACTGGCTGAAAACTACTGCGAAACCTTGGAGCAAAAACACAGGCTGGAAGCTTGCAAGAAGTTGGATGAGATGTATGAGATGAGCCAGCTGAAGGACTACAAGTGGACAGAAAACAATTCTGTTAAATTCGAGAAGGCTGTAGAAGCCTTACTAAGTCACTACAGCTGGCTGGCAAAGGAAGCCATGAAAAAAGATAAATTTAGATATAGTGTAGTCTTGAAGCACCATCTGTGCGCTCACTATCCAAAGCAGTGTACAGAAATGCCACCCAGATGGTGCTGGTGCTATGGGCCAGAGTCTTTCATGGGCTACCTAGTCAAAATTGCAGCTGCCAGTGTCCATGGCACCAAAGGGTGGCAGCTGCCAGACAAAGTTCTGAAGCGGTTTGCCTTTGCCTGGCATTTGCTGCAGCTAGGTTTGCTCACTGATGACAGCCTGCACAGCTCCTAGTCCCAGGTGGCTGGACCAGCTTGATGGCTGGAACAGCCTGATGGCTGGACTTGCTTTATGGCTGGAAGAGCCCGATAATATCAACTCAGTGCAAATGCAGTGGAAAAAATGCCTACTGGTCTTGCAGCTGTGCCACTGTTGACTCTTGATGGCTGGATAGCCAGAAAAGCTTTCAAACCTTATATTATGACTGATGGCTGGATAGCCAGAAAGCAATTCAAGGTAGGTGCAGTGCTTTGCAAAATGGTTTTGCAGCTGTGCCAGGGTTGATGGCTGGATAGCCAGACAAGCTTTCCAGCTTGATATTATGACTGATGGTTGGAAAGCCAAAGGGTAACTCCAATCTTGGAGCAGAATGCTTTAGACATTGGTTTTGCAGCTATGCCAGTGTTAATGGCTGGATAGCCAGAAAGAGCTTTCAAACCTGTAAAATGACTCATGGCTGGACAGCCAATGGGTAACTCAAGTGTTGTGATGGCTGGATGGCCATGAAATCTTTCAAACCTGATATCATGACTGATGGCTGGACAGCCAAAGGGTCACTCAAGTGTTCATGGCTGGATGGCCATGATTTTTTTTGATCCTGATATCATGAAATCATGACTGATAGCTGGATAACTCAAGACTATAGGTACAAAGTACTTTCCAACAAAAAATATTGAAAATAGCAGTAAAAAAGACAATTTCGCGATTGATTTCACGATTGAAAAATCGATTGATTTTTCGATTGATTTTTCACTTCAAAAATGAAAATTAAGAAAGCAAAAAAATATTGAAAAATCGATTGATTTTTGATCATTTTCAATCTTCGATTGAATTTTTCAATAGCGATTGAAAAAAATCAATCTGGGAGCCTCTGGGCATTGGTGTCATAGGGCGGAGGCACAATGACACGAAAGTACGTCCCATGATTGATGGCACGAGGACCAGGCTGCAAAATGGGCCATCCAACATTGTTCATGTAGACAAGACAGCGGTTTTGTTGCGTGATGCAATACTGCAAAACACCAGCATAGCGAAGAACGGCTGATCTTGTAACATGCTGCACCATACGCACAACTCTCCGCGTGGCGGCAGGCAAAGCTGGTAGAGCTCCAAGTGGTGTATGAAAATGCACCTCCAGGTCGATGATGACCAGCTTGTCCGTAGAAGCAGTAGGGATATCATCGACATGCTGCACCACAAAGGACCAGTCATCAACAGCATCGCCAATCATGCGCGCTTGCACTGAATGGTATTGGAGCAGAGATTCCGCAGGGACTTGAAGCCGGCGAGCAATATCACGAAGCAAATGGACTCCCGCAACATTGCGCACGAAGAGGTGCAAAGGTGGATGATGCAGCCGGTAAATATGACCATTCAGCCATTGGGTCTCAAAGTCACTGAGAGAACTGTCTGACATAGGAGTGCCAGGCTCGTATCCATCATCATGCTGATCAACAGGATCAACCGCTGAGCCGGAAGGATCAACTGGAGTCTGCTGGTGAGTGGCTGCCTCATCAACCGAAGGCTGTGCAGGTTCGGGCAAAGGAGCCATATCCTCATCAAAGACGGAGAAGGAGTGTCCTGGTCTCATGACATGAACCAACTCTGTAGTAACTGGTATCTCAATCCAGCCATGGAAAACGTGACATCTTCGAGGACCATCTGGAGCACACCAATGGAGAAGGTCAGCAGCGTCAATCACACGATAACCACTGACATCTCGAGGCATAGAATGGGCAGAAGAAAATTGCCCTTGGCCATCGCCCGCATCAACCAGGCATGTAGTGATCACTGAAGAATACCGCTGATGTTCAAGCCCTTGTGAAATGAGCACATCAAGCACCGTAAACTGGTCCGCCAGTGCACGAGGCGGGGTAGGCGTGGCTATGGTCATCGCAACAGGCTGTTCAGGTTGGATGAAGTCATGCCAGGCTGCATTCAACTGATCAATCCACGAATCCTGGGGACCTTGTAGAGCAACAACACGAGAATGTTCGCAGTGATGATGATCTCCATGATGAAGGTACCATGTGCGGACTTCAAGAAGTCGTTGCGGATTTTGTGCATTGGGAGCCAATGCAGCACCAACCATTGCCAGGATGTTGTCTGTGATGTCGTGGACTCGCTCAGGAGGCGTTTGATCAGCAGGGTGAACAGGAACAGGTCCTTCATCAGGACGTCGATCTAGCCCATCGACTTGGCCATGATGATCAGTCAATTTCCAAGTAGAGGAATGTGGCAAACACGTGCCATCATCAATTCGTCGCGGCCGCAGGGCCCAGGGTTTCATAGTCCAGCCATCAAAATGGGTCAGGCTCATACCAAACGTCAGCATTTCAAGGCTCTCATCATCCCCAATGCAAACCTGGAGACAATCCAGGAGGCTCACACGAGAAACCTTAGAGGTACGAGTCAATGGGGAGGACGCCAAAGGAACAGTGAAGCCACTCCCAACTTCAAAAGCCAAAATGGCGGCATCCTCAATTGCGGCCCACACTGGCCGAAAGTTTTCCTCCTGAGTGACAGAGTGATCCCATTGCAAAGTCTGAGGGAATCGACTCTGGACATCAAATGACGGCCACTGATGCACATACATATCAGTCATGTCGCATCGGCCTAACCAAAAGAGGGCACAGCAGAGCCAGTGGGGGTTACGGCTGCTGGCTCGGAAGGAGCCTCCAAGCGTGGACGCTTGAGCTTCTGTTCCTCTTTTTCCAGATCTTCGGCCTGGGTCTTGAGGGCTTCCAAACTTGTGGTCAAATGAGTCAAACTGGAGGCAATGCGATCTGGGGCCATCATGGGAACATCGGCCGCAACTGCATCGTCGTCGGACACAACCACTGTCGGATCGGTCGTCGCCTTCTCCTTTGCCTCGTTGAAAGTGATCTTGGCCTGGTTGAACACTTCCGTGGCGTTCTGAATCCGCACAACGAGGTCCTTCTCCTGGTTGGCGAAATCCTGGCCATAGGCCTGAAATCGTTCGAGGCTTTGAGCAAGGAAAGTACGCCACGCTGCATGCATATTCGATCTGGCAGCAATGGCGGCTTCGAGCTCCTCTCTCGCATGACTCATCTCGTCGACTGCCGAAAGCATGTCCTCTTCAACGTCTTGCTGACTCTGGCGGTATACTTGTGGGTGATCGCCTGCACATCGGTTGGAAGAGTGCCCTTGCTCTCGTGCGATTTCAGCACGTCCATGACTTCCTTGAGCTGCGCTGCTTCGGGCGAAACAGAGGAAGGAGGAACAGCATTGGGAGGCTCTGGTGCAGGTCGATGATCCCACTGCGGTGGGCCAGGCAAGGGCGGGGGAGCCATTGGGGCATGAGGATGTTGTCCATGTTGGCCCTGCGACTGACCACGCCGGTGATTCTGTTTTCGTCGACGTCGATTCTTGGGTGTTTTCTGTCGTTGCCGTGGACTTTGAGTTCCATCCGTTCTCGCACGCGGGGACTTGACCCATGGTTCGTCTTGCCACTGAGAATCCCATTGACTGGACTCCCACGATGCATAGCTCTGGTCGGCCTGGGTCTGCTGCTCGATGGGGGTGCCTGATTTCCAGAACCTGGTACACCGAGGGCAGTAATCCATGCGTTTCCCATTCCTGCGGCCACACTGACAAAGCCACGGAAGAGCATAGGTCGCCATCGCTTTCTTCAGCACTGCAAGGAACTTCGGGTCTCTCGAATGATGCCCACTGAGCGTAGAATGGATCTGAGCGATCTGTCCAAAGGTCAAAAGGGAGTAGCCCTTTCGATGTAGGAACCAACGAAGCCGGGCTCGCTGCCGAAGGCGCCGCTGAGATCTTCGCTGCGAGGGAGTAATGATGGAATAGAATGCCCGCAGCAAGCCAGATACCACCAATCATCCACAGCGCTGCGCCAAAGGTGCCGCCCAAGATGAAGACCACCCCAATGGTCCGCACCAAGTAGCCAGGAAGATCACCTCAACAATGTCCAGGGAACTGGTGATGTGGGCTTGCTCAGAACCCACAGCGCACGTGCTTACGAAGGCTGCACGCAGCCCGCGGATCCGCACAAATCCGCTCAGGAATGAGGCTCAAGGTGCGAGGGGCAAACTTGAACCGATGCCTTTTACATCAAAATCCATACAAAATTAGGGATTGAACCATCAAAAATGCTGCAGTTTTTGCCATGTAAGCAACAACATATGCAACGATGCGGCAGATGCTTTTTGATGACGAGTTTTGCTATGTCAAAGATGGGCCATCTTGACATCTTGACTTTCTGCGCAGTGTGCTTGCTGCCATAACGATCTTGGTCCATTGCCTTCATGGAAAGTATTGTTCGGCAGCCCTGGGTTGTCTTATGTTGGCAATCCTTCAGGATATACCGTGGAACACAGCGTTTCTTGGCCTCTTTCTGTTCTGCATTTAAAGTTGACTGTTTTCCAATGGCACAGTGGTGGTTTTTGGAATAGCTCCTTGACAAAAGCGGTGTTTATAGGCCTAGAAGCGTGTGCGGTCTGCGGCATCCACCAAGAATATTATTCCATCGACCTCGGCATTGTGATAGGCTGGATAATCCAGTATGAATGTCTATGCGTATCTATGAATGTCTATAAATATATCTGCAAATTTGGCAAATAGAAATCTATGAATATCTACCTCTGGAGAATTCACTATGAAACCATCTATAAATGAAGGGTCCAAGGGAAAAAACATCTATAACTGGTATCCCTACTTGGCATAGGTTGCAATTCCAACTATGAGTGCATTAACCCTGGTTGCTCTACCTATAGTCAGACGATTGCGTCTTTATGTATATGTACACATGTATATGCACAACATGTTTGATATATCATTATATTATTGATATTGCTCTCCGGTGATTTGTTTATAAGTCGGTTTATATGTGTTCATGATGTTTATATAACTATACGTACAACATGAACCAATCGGTTGCAAAACCTTCCCATACCCAGGCTGGCTTTGCTGGCAGAGGCCGGTCGTCGAGAAGGAGGTGCAATCATAGAATGTCTATCTGGTGAACGGAGGGAGCGATGATAGGAGCGATTGGGATATCCATATTTCAAACAAAAAATGGTGAACCAGTTGGAACTATGAATTGAGTTTCCAAACTCATTATGAGTATTTTGGGTGATGACTGAACTGTGATGCCTGTGGTGGCGCTGCTTGCCGCCTTTTGAACCAAAAAGGCCTTCATTTGCCAACAAAAAATGCGAAAAATGAGGCAGTTGACATTCCAGTAAACATCACAAGATATCACAAGTCAGCTATAGATCCTATGAAATCACCCCATGAAATCACCATTTTGTGTTGGGTTAAATCACCCTTTTCCCCTGGGTTTTCAAAAACCTGACCTTGGTTCTGAAGCAGGTGCCAGCAGCGCCGTGGACTTCTTGTTCTCCGCGGCCAAAGGCTGCCAGACAGACCTTCCAGTGGTCCTGCTGCGTGCGCACGCCGCGCGTGAAGGTGAGGGAACTTTCATAGGGAAGACGTGCGGTTGAAGCACATTACCCTCTGGTAAACTAACATAGCCATTGAAAATTGCCATTTATAGTGGATTTTCCCATTCAAAAATGTGATTTTCCATAGTTATGTTAGTTTACCAGAGGGTACCATTTATAGATTTACGGCAAGACCCTGAGGTTTGCCCGGACTGGCAACGAGCTTCCGGGCCATCCAATATGACGAGGATGATGATGATGATGACGATGATGATGATGATGATGATGATGATGATGGGGATGGGGATCAACATGCTCAACATAATCAACAAGTCTGACATGAATGATCAACATGTCTGACATACAACTAGCATGATCAAAAAACATGAAACCCTATATACATATAAACTAATGATTGTATGGTGAATTGTTCCATGGGGCCAGGGGATTTTGATATTTTTTGATTCCCTATAAGAAACCCTAATGACTGTATGGTTACTTGTTCCATGGGGCCGATGAATTTTGATATCTTCTTGAAACCCTATAAGAGACCGTAATGACAGTATGGTTAATTGTTTAACATTATTGGACATAAAATCCTTCCATATCCTTCCCGTTGTTTGACGTCGTACACAATTCCCTGGTATTTACGCTATTCTGGGCTTGGGCAAACCTCGGGGTCTGTTTGCAGATTTTTAGATGGTTGTAATATAATTTGGGATTATCATTCCATAAATAGTGTTGAATCAGAACTTGTATAACTGCTAAAGGGCCATAACTGTGGGAATTGGAGGTCAAAAGGTTGATTGAGGTCAGTTTTTGGCTGTAGCTATGCATATTACATCTACAAGTAAAGATTACATGCATAGATATTGTAGACCAAACAAATGTGGGGCCTTCAGCAACAACCAAAACATATTGAGTCTGGGGGAATCCTTGACTGAGTCAGCGGGGTCCCACTGAGTTTTTCATGATGAGCGTCCAAGTACTCACTAGAGCAGAGTTGGATTCCTCATGTGAGTTTATATACTGTTAGATTGTCTCTGGTTCATGGTAGATATATCTATAGTTGTGTTGGTTCATCATGTTTGAAATGTGATTATCTCTGGCTAATGGTAGATATATCTATAGTTTATGGGGTTATAAACCCGCTAAAAACTGGCGGGGCCACTTTGTACGTCGGATGATCTAGCCACCAAAGGTATACCCATCAAGCAGATCATATTTTGCCTGGGCCTGTTGTCTTTTGTGAAGCGTAGGAACATGGAAGCTCCGAAGGAGTCATCAGGAAGCAACAGTACAGCATTCCTGTTTTTGGTGTCATGAATATGAAGATTATAAGATATGATAATTGATTATTCAGCTATCTTTACATAAGCAGTTGATCCTTTCTTTGGTCAATTGGTGCATGAAGAATCATGAAGATCCGTTTAACAACTGCTGGTGGAACCACCTTCCAGAGCTACGCCGTGGCAAAGGAGGTCCACTTACTGTGCAATGTGTGGCATCTCGATTGGAGATCAGCGTAAGGCCAGGAACAGAAAGGAAGCCGCTTGCTCAAGAAAGCCGGAGATCTTGGAGATGAAGATTTGCTGTGGTTGCTGCGGCGCTGGCAAGGCTGAGAGGCACTTTGTATGGTCGTCTCAGGTGCAGGGACGCTTGAAACTTTGACACCGAGGTAGGGGGCGTGCAATGATCAGGGCCCTTGGCTTGACTGGATGGAGCGTGAGTTGGTCCTTGGGACTCAAACGCAGCCAGGAAGGAGTGGTGCTACCTTGATGAAATTTTGGGACACTGCATATCGTGACTCGGATAAACTCTCGGCTGACAATGGACAATTAATCTCTTATCTTATCGACTATTGATAGGTGGTGTTCACCCTAATTATTGTTTGCGGTTGTCCCTTTTACCATACTAGTAAGAACGTCATGTTTTCGCAAATGCGGATAGAACATCCAGTGAAGCAAGCCGAGCCAAAGGGCCAAGGTGCGATTTTTTCCTCTCTCAGCGGAGATTGCAAGACTTTGTGCCAATCAAACCTTTAACACATGGGTGATGCCCGGCAGAAGTCTAGCATACAACTCAAAAAGTGTGCCACTTTCCCGCCATGAAAAAAAAACAATTGAACGCTTTTTGTCTTAACAAGGTGGCCTCCCAGTTGTATACGATGTATAAGGTTTATGTTCACCCCATGAATGCTGTAGTTATATCCCCCACAAGCCCTGGTGAACCAAATCATGTTTCGAAGGCTTGGTGGAATCCATCACCAAAGGCTGCAAAACTGGAGGCGCAACGACTGCAAGAGTTCAATGGGTCAGGTGCAGGTGGGGATGCATCCCATTAGCAAGTGGGTAATGACCCAATAGTTAGAAGTGCAGTTCCAGTTAAAAGTGGAGATAGAACTACAGTTCTAAGGGTTATATCCCAACTTCTGCGTTGTAACCTCAACTGCACCCCTATTTACAATTGGATCATAATATGGTGATTTGCCACGAGAACCCGGCTGGGATGCGCATCCAAGTAGGAACCTCCAACTTTGAGCTCTCGAAACATCAAGAAATATCCCGAATCGATATTTGACCCAGCAAAGACGGGAATACATTGGGAAATCACCAGAAAACATAGAAAGAGAGCGGTTGAACCAACAGAAATGGTGATGCTATGGACAATCTCCTGGAACTATCCAACAGGACACCCCCAGTCATGTTTGTTGGTTTAGTTTCAAACCCCGGTCACCCGATTGGACAGAAGCTATGAACCGACTAAAATTGGGCCAACAAAAACATGGTGATACACCTGATAAAACCAACATGAATATCTGAATACTATTCGCATCTGGATTTAATATCACAATCAACTTAGGTTTGATTAGAATATAATCCTTTTCCCCTAATACTAACCCCCCCCCTAATAGTAAACACCCCGGGTAGTTTTTATTATTAGGGGGGTATTTATTATTAGGGGGACCCTAATAGTAAGCGCCAG
>BGPT01000923.1:176075-186275 GCA_003297045.1 Symbiodinium sp. clade C Y103 | reverse complement strand
TAGTAAGCGCCAGACCTTAATACTAAAAACTACTTGGATGCAGGGGACCCTAATAATAAACACCCCGGGGTTGACTAGTTTTTATTATTAGGGGGTGAACCCCACAAATGGTAGGTTCATTTTTAAATTGTTTTCTAAAGGGGATCAATTAAAAGTCAAATTGGCCAACCACAAATTTTCCAAAATTGGAGATGGACCCTAGTTTTTAGTATTTGGGNAAGTCAAATTGGCCAACCACAAATTTTCCAAAATTGGAGATGGACCCTAGTTTTTAGTATTTGGGGGACGTTTAGTAATAGGGGGAAGGGATTATTAGAATAAGATATTGAACCATATGCATCCAAAGTATATATTTGGCAAACCAATTTTGATTCATTCTGACTTGACAAGAGCTCGGGGACCTGCCCTCTTAATCCAGGGGTCTATTGATAGTGGATTGACACAAGGCTGCAGGTGGGGGGGCATTCCGCTAGTTTTGGTCGCTCAGGAACCCAAAACCCTAAACCGCCCTAAACCCTCAGAGCCGTGGAAAAGTCAGGTGAAGACCCTAACATGTTTTAAACCTAAACTATAAGCCTAAAACCCCAATTCATAAACCCTAAAACCCTGGACACCTAAAAGTGTTGGGGGAAATGAGGTAGGGGTGCATAGTACTGCTTGGTGGCTGTAAAATATACAGTACTGCATGGGAATACAGCAGCCAAAATGGGATATTATAATTTTTAGACTTTCAATTCGCTTGCAATCAGGTACGCACCAAAAAAAAGATGAATACATGTTCAATAAAAAAACGGGTACTTTGGCGTTTGGTTACCATATTTTGTATGTTATTACATTACTCCATGTATTCCCATCTACCTTGCATAGTTGGATAATGTGCCCCAAATGTTGATATACTATACGCCAAACTCACAACCCCCTATCAGCTATAGATATATTTACCACAAATCGAATTTAGTTTTGTTATGTTTACCAACATAGCAATCTAGATAAATCCCCATTTACAGGTGTTGGTTTCTACCCGCTGGTACTTTAACGTAGCTACTAAAAATTGCAATTTATAGTTGATGTACCAAACCTCAACATGGTTATTTTCCATAGTTTTTTGTATGTTTACCAGAGGTTAACCCATGTTATAGACCCTGAGAATCACAGTTTTAGTGGAAACTAATCTTCCAACCCCCAAGTCATGCCAGTGTCTATGTTCATTTACCAGAGGGTAAGCCATGTTCTAACCCCATTTGATACAGCCTGGTGAGAAATTTCAGGAGGGCTGCGAGTACTGATCCAGAGCTATGATGCCTTCGCCTCCGTGCGGGCCAGTGAGTCTGGCGTCCCTCGAACTGCGGTTTGGGGCGGTCCAGGAATGGGCCGTTGCTGGCTGGAAAATGGGGATCTACCTTGGGGTAAACTGCTCCAAAAAGATTTGGAAAACCGATGAAAACTGATGGTTTCCCTAGAAATCATGATCTAGAAGTGGTGGATTTTCCACATCTAATTATGATATTATGTTAGTCTACTGGAGTGTAACTTTCACAAGAATCAGGATTGTAGATGCAAGAATGACGATTCTGCAGTCCGTACGAAGCGTGACTTCACCCATGAACTTGGGATTTCACCTTTAACAGTTGGGGGGGATCTCATCACATAGATGGCAAGTTCAATGAGAACAATTGGGGATTTCACACCCGCAGAAGGGAGATTGACCAAGAAAGCCGAGTCAACCAACCAAAATCGGCAGATTCTAATCTAACCCCGCATCTAACTCCAGTTGTAGGAACTTAGCTAGCAAACTGGACCACCTAGCAGTTTCAATGATTAGACATGATTAGATAATTTACGCCATGGAAAATTGCTAATTTTAGATGATTTTCCCAGCTAGAAACCTCCATTTAGTGCGGGGATTTTCCATGGCTATGTTAGTCATAACCAGAGGGTAAATGCCATATCATGATTAAATCACCATGTTTACAGTTAAGTCTCCATTTGCTGCTTTTCCTGTGGCATTTTGGGGGGAACTCCCAGGGCAACCCAGCACAGAGGTGCCAGTGCTCACCTCGGATGAATGGTCGCACGACATGGCGCGTGCCATTTTTCTGCCACGCTTCATTCCGGAGCAGGATGGGGTTGTTGTGTGTGGAACATGGTGGAATTGACCCAAGCAAATATATTTTTCTAAGTATCTTCAAGTGGTCATGGGAAAGAGAGGCAAAATGAGGTCCTAAACCAGTGGAATGGGCAACATATTTTGCCCTGGAAACCAGTTATGTTGATGCTTATCGCTTATTTCTATGAGGTGATATAAATGCGTGACTTAACTGGGTAAAGGGCCATAACTACAAGGCAAATATGAGATTGCTGGGTTCACGGAAGATGATTTGTGAATTTCCCAGTGGGAAATCCCATTACTTGGGGAATCGATTAGGGGAATATATACAATGTGGGGCCCCCTGGATAGTTAAGTTGGTTTATAACTCCAATAACTATGGTTTATGGTACTTGTAACTATAGTTAATGGGGTTTATAAACCAACTTATAACTGGGGGGCCCCACATTGTACCTTAATTTTTGAAGGTTTCCTGAAGCAAATCCAAGGATTGTTTCAACGGGTGCCCCGGTTGATCATGATTTTCTTGACAGAAAACCATAGATTGGGATATACCTCGTGGAATCCCGTTGACGCGCATATGATTTTTTCTACCACCATGAGCACATTGAGGGAAACCCTGCCAATGTGATGGGTTGAGGATTTGTGAAGACTAGGGAATGCGGGATATTTGAATCAACACACAAAAGTTAAGAAACGGCAAAAAAAAACAAAGCAATCAATTCTGGGAACATGGAAGCAACAGGGGTATCCAGGGTATATTCAAAAGGGATGTAGTGACTGGGGGCGTGTGAACCAATCCAGCTTCATCCAAACGTGTGCCCGAACATCGCAGGCGTTGAAACCCTCGATGTCAACTGCGTGGGAAGTTACAAAGTGCACTAAGTATGCTTTGGATGTGGTATTACCACAAGTTGTTTGTTCCATATTTTTTCCCTTTCATGATCAGTTGATATCAGTTGTTTGTATCAGGATTTTGGTTGGTCATCTCCCACCTTTATATGGTGTTTGAATCCCCAGCTCGGTTTGGTCGCTGGTACTTGGAGGATCATCCCGCTTATTCACTGGTTAATAACTCTCTGGTTAGTAAGTGGAGTGAGTGGGTTATATAGGTCTTTTATAGATGGGTTATAACTACAATGTGGGGCCCCAAAACAATAGTTAAGTTGGTGCAACTAACTCCAATAACTATGGTTTATGATACTTATAACATCTTATAACTCCGAGAACTATGGTTTATGGTACTCATAACTATAGTATGATAATGAATTATAGTATGCATGGGATTTATGAACCAACCAACATAACTGGGGGCCCCGCAGGATTACTAACCAGTTCCGATCTGTGGGATGATCCTCCAAGTCACCTTGTTTGCAGTGCGAGGAACGTGGGATCAGGTATCCATGGTATTGGGAACGACGGAACTTGGAGTCCATCATTGGGCGCCCTTTCAAATGCCATTACTTTGACCCTATGGATCCAGCCGTACCTTCTGAGGAAGTACGACTGGGGTATGATGACTAGGGGGTTGGTCGTACCTTCTGAGACAGTGTTTGGATCCATAGGGTGATATTATTATATATGGAAGAACTTGCACCATACCTTCCCAGATTTACTGAGTGGTTAACAATCCCAATTTCATATTTCCAAGAAACTTATATTATGCTCCAGTAATCAAGCTTGGCAATAGGAAATCCACCATTTGTAGATGATTGTCCCATTCAAACCTCTCTTTACAGGGGCTTTCCCAGTGCCACGATTGATTACCAGAGGGTAATCCGACTTGATTAGACCAACATGTTTGGTGGGATTTTAACATCATTTTGTTCAGGCAATATTTCCGCAGTTGGTGCTAGATTGTTTTTTGTTCAAATACGTATCTTATTTCATGCATATCAATTGGTCTATAGACTCATGAGCTATAGCTATATTCCCCACAAAAAACCAAACGTCAACCACTTGAACTATGTCAACTTTAGCCATCATCAATCAGTTATAAATCTCATTACCCTCTGGTAAACTAACATAGCTATTGAAAATGACCATTTATAGTGGATTTTCCAATTAAAAATTGTGATTTTCCATAGCTATGTTGGTTTACCAGATGGTAATTCACCATTTTCCTATGATTTCTAGGGCGCCTCACCACCAGGAGGCACAGGATTGGCCCGCGGTGTGGGAAGCGGTGGGAGGTCACCCCGCTCACCTACGACAGCTGTCTGAGCTGATTGTCACGCGCTCCAAGACATGGAGGGTTTACTTGGGTCAACCAGTGAAAATGTGGGTTTAACTATGTGGCTTTGATGAACTAAACTTAAAATGTGGGTTAAAGTCCATGTGGTATGTTTCTTCGCCGGAAGAGGCTGTATATTACAAAATAAATGCAGTATGTTGCCCACCAGAGGGAAAAAACAAACATCATTAGCCAATAGCAGGAATGGGATCAGGGTTCCCATTTTTTTCTTGAACAAACCTGGTTTCTCTACAGGTTCATGTGTTTGGTACGCAGACATGCTTTACCATGAATGATTAGGGAACATATATTATATTGCACAACAGGAACGCATATCCGGGTATTCTGGATTAAGCAAATTGCGGGAAGTGTGTGGATTGTAACCAAATTTGGCTATTGGGTAGAACAGTAACTGATAGAAAACTTGGCAATAATGAACACCGTGTTCCTATGATTGGCTGATGAACTATTGATTGAAAGATTGAGATCCAGTGAACACCAAACGGGGACTAGGTTCACTTTGGCGAATGGTAGGGCAGTATTGGTACAGTATTATAGTATTTATGGTTTGCTATACCTACAGGAATATATTACCAATCCAGGAGTTATTGATATTGTTGGGAATGCACCAAGAGTTCTGCCAATCTAAAGCTGCTGGCTTTTGGTAGTACTGCCAGCAGTGATTTTTCTTGGCTGTTCCAGCGGCTGTCGAGGTGGAGGAAAGGAAGGTCATTGAGGCCGAAAGATTGAAGGAGGAGCGACCTCAGTGCTTTGGTAAACCACAAGTTTCCATATGGGAATGGGTCAAAACCTATGAATCTATCAATTTTAATGGGATGAACATCCATTTACCAGCTATTTTAGGGTTCACTGGGCACCATTGTTTTGATTCATAGCCATATTTGCTTGTATGTTTACTAGCTATAGAGGCTAGTCGGGCCGTGTAGAGTAAAATCCGACCAGGAGAAAGAGGAAGAAAAAGCTGAGAGGCATCGGCAGAAACTCCGTCCCGACAGGCGTGCTGCTCCATTGTCCAAGCGAGTTTCAATTTGCTCAACCTTGCCTTAGCCAGCGATTGCGTGGAATTAGACGAGGGCAAAGGTGATATAGGAAACCCGGAGACTTGGATGGCAGGCACCCTAGTTCGGTATACTGTATGTTTGCTTCAACCAAACCAGATACTGCCAGATACTGTAAACCAGATAAATCATGATAAATCATATAAACCAAATGTGCAATGCACCACTTCTCTGTGTCTATCGTCACCAGTCAGTTCTTTTGTGGAGGAATCCGGATGCGGAAGAGTACCTGGAAATTGCGAAACAGCATCTGGGCAGTCGACTGCGATCTCAGGTCGGGCTAGTGAGTTCAGTACCCACAACTAAGGATCAATGGAAGTGTCATGAAGTGTCTGATTGTTTGGAAGTAACTTCAAGTATAATCCTGAAGTATAGTAATTATGAAGTTAGAAATATACTATAGTATAATCCTGAAGTATAGTAATACTATTATAATCCATAGTACCATTGTTGGAAGTATAGTAATACTTTCATGGTACTATGGGCAATACCGACGGGACCAACTGCGTCTTGAACGACAGAGGCAAAGTCGGGATGATAGCTTTCGTGCGGACGCAAAGCAACCTGAGGCTGGGACAGAGAAAAACGGGAGCTGCTGGAGCCGTTGGAACCTGGATGTCTAGGCTTCATTTTTGTGCCATGGTCAAAACATGTCAAACTATGGTCATCTATATATGTTTATCAATTCTAATCTCAATCAAATCAAACCAAACCTCAATCAAATCAAACTATCTATCTATTATTATTGTTATTATTACCAATGTGCATCGCATCTAGCATGATGTTCTTCAATCAAACGGTCGAAACCCGGGGAGTGGAGGGCGCGGTGGAGCTGGTCTTGCGTCGTTTGCCGGAGCTCATGAAGGAGGAGGTTGAAGCTCGCTCCTGAAGCCTGCTGCGTTCAACCCCTGTTGGTTAAAGATTAAAGTCATCTAATATTATATAGCAGGTATTTTTTTCCAGGGATAGAAGTGGATATCTCTATACATATATATATATATATTATATATATACATAATAAATTATGGTTCATTGATGATTATATTATATGAATTACAGTATTTGGAATGATATGGGATGATACCACCCAATATATTGGGGATTATCATAACCCATTGTGGGACTCATGTTTTTAACCAGGCAGTATAAATGGACGACGTTGCAGGTTTAGCAGCCACTACTCAGATGAGTTTGATGCAAACTGGTGGCTGGTTCCAAATGCATATAGAGGGCTTTAACCAGCCAAACATGTGATTTAGCCATTGAATTCAATTCAGAATGTCAATACCCCGCAATGGCCACCTGAAAAGGTGAAAATGATGATGAGCAGGGCACCATGGGGTACCTGGTATTCTATTTTCGGGCACATCCAAGAAAATGGAACCGTGTACTTGGATGGGTAAAATGGGGGTTTAAGCCACGCACAAGAAGAACAACTGGTATCCCAGAATTGGATGACCGGGGAAAATTGCAGGAAACATCTGAACTTGATGGTACAGAGAACGGTACACACATGGTTGTCGATATTCTTTTCATCTAAGATGATGACAGTAAGGAATTTTGGTGAATGTTTGGATGCTCATGGGTTGGCAGTGGAGATTCACCAGTTTTCATATGGAAAGCCATCTAGACATGAATACGGTTTGATGATTGACTTTTATTGCCCCTCTTGTCAATCGGATTTAAAACTGACACATGCTGAGTTGGGCAAAAACACATACACTTGGTGAGATTACCAGTCCATTATTACAACTGTGCAGTCGACTATTACCAGTCCATTCTTGGTGAGATTACAACCATTGGGTATTGGAAGCCATCGATCGCATGGTGCAAATGTTCCGAAATTTGACTGTCGTGTGGGTATGGTTCAGAATGAAGGTCCATCGCTATCCATTTTTGAATAAAAAAGCGACCTCAAAGCGACCTCACCGTAGACTATTTGGTTGGTACGGGGAATCATCCCCAAATCACTTTATTTCAGGCTAAACATTCCCTATGGATCCAAACACTGTTTGAGAAGGTACTTAACCCCCTAGTCATCATACCCCAAGTACTTCCTAAGAAGGTACTTGGATCCATAGGGATTAGTATGATTCACCCAGAATTTTGATGCCTCGGCGGGTCTGAAAACCACATCCCATGATTCAGAACGTCACTTCCCACATTTTGCCGGTGACCGTTTGAAGATATATCCCTTGGTAATTTTCGAGTTCCCTATGGAAAATCGATGAACATCGCCATTTTTACCAGGTGAATCATCGAACGAAATGGGCCATGGTTTCCATGGCTCTGTGAAAGTACAGGAGGGTATCCCACTTTTTGGACAGCCCCAGATGAGGGTTCACCCTCCCATTGCCAGTCTCTCAATGGATTGGTTAATGGCTAGTGGAACATTTTACAGGAAAGCCCGATCAATTTCATGAGAAAATCCATGGTTTCCTGTAGTAAACATTCCCTCTGGTAATTCAACATAGCGACATAGAAAATTGATGAAAATTGCCATTGAAATAGTAAATTTTCCCATTAATAGCATGGTGATTTCCCATTTCTATATATATATATATATCAAGCATCAAAATTGGGATTACCCTGTGGTAAACTAAGAGTTTGCTATTGAAAATGGCCATAGAAATAGTAGATTTTCCCTTAAACCAATTCATTGCCCCCCAGTCACCTCAGGATGCAGTGGAACGTCAGTTGCAGCGCTTTGCGGTGCATCCCAGCTTGCCAGGTGGGAGCATTGCGGCGCTGGGGAAACACGCCTTAAAAGCCGAAACTTCAAGTAAGTAAGGATATATATATATATATATATGGATCCAAGTGCCTTCTTAGGAAGTACTTGGGGTATGATTTAGGGGATTAAGATGGATTAAGTACCTTCTCAGACAGTGTTTGGATCCATCGGGTATATATATATATATGGTCATATATATATATATAGTCATCCCCAGCTAGATAGAATATGAGTTGTTCAAACATTTTCCGATCGGACAGATTCTTTGGACATTTCCCAGATTCCATCCACGCGAGGATGATTATGTATGGATAGTAGTAAAGATCTGTCCCAAGATAAGAAGGCCACTCGTGGACCTGTGAAAGGTTTGCCCTCTGTAGGATCTGAAAGCATCCATACAAATCATCATGAATTTACCAAGCAGAAATATGGGTTTCCGCTGCGCATTTGCCCTGAAGGCAATTCTTGGATTCCCCACTTGTAAAGATCTCATGGTTTAAATCTAACTTTTTTTCGTGACACCAACATTATTTTGGCAAATACATTGCTTTACTTCCATGGTCTACTTAAGCCATCTACCACCAAGCAAATGACCATAGATTGGTTGTAAATCCAGCATTCTTTCGGCACGGCGCATGACCACCCATCCACCAGGCACCCTTCCCAGCGGCAGCGGAAAGCGCGTGGCCGCGCTGAACCTGAAGCTGAAAGAACTGGCAGAAGGAGTTGCGGTTGAAGGCGGCGGGGCAGCAAACAAAAGTTGTTTAATCGACAACATTTTCGGGGTTTCTTAAAATGCGGGATCCCCAAGACCATGGGTTTCCACACTAAAGAAGGTATATAATTTTGGCTTTAAACATCAATACTAAATGACTAAACTTTGGTGAACATCCAGCAAAGATGGACGTACAAACCAACCAGCTGATGGGCATATGGACAACATTTGGAAAATTGGGGGTGTTGACCAGCAGGAAAACATAAAAAACATCATCTAAGAAGATTGACACAGTCAATTACACAGAAAATGAAAGACATATTCATTGGAATTAGACACAACCACAATATACTATTTTGATCTATTTTGGGGATCCCGGTTCGTAAGTCTGGTTGTTGACCCTCCATCACAAGTCATTACCTCTTCTGGGAACTCTGCGTTCACCATCTGTTCCTTGAAAATTCCCGAGAGCTGGGATGATGTCTATGACCCCCAGTCATGGTTGGTACATGGGATGGTTTGTGGCTGGCCTTAGGGGGATCCTGCTTGGCTCAAACTTGGAGTATCAATTTCTGCCGCAAGTTCTGTGGATTTTCTTGAGATCCACATAGTGACATAGTTCCATGATATTCATGCTCACCAGAATGATCTTTTTGGAGTACAAACCATAGAAGGATCCATTTAAGGTGTCTGAAATGAACATATATATATATATATATATATATATATCTTGAAAGACCATGTCTCGAACTGTTGGGACCGCTTAATTCAAAACAGTGACCCGTGGGATGAATACCCGGCAAATCCCAGCAACTTGTTTCCCATTCCCATAATCGGTTGAAGGAAAGAAGAAGCAGGAACACCAACCTCTTTTTTAACAGAACGGGGGGTCATGGGGGAGTGATTTTTACTCCAAAAACCTTCAAAAATACTGATATTTACAGTGTTTTATGCTCAAAGTGGGTCTAAAACCTATATAGGTTTTAGAGCAAAAATCATTCCCCCTATGCATGGACAGTCTCAAAAAGGCTGGTATTTACAATATTTTATGATATAAGGACCAATAAGGGGATATTNAGTAATGGCACCAAAGATTGTTTGCTCAAATGACAAGTCCATGGAGTCATTTTGCACTTTCTTACAGAAACATCACCCTCTTTCAAAGGGATTGCTATATACATATCATATATATGACAAGGTTCCTTGTAGTACAGGAACTTAAACAATGCCATACACAAGGACTACTGTGTGTCCTGAAGGCTACTGTCTCAAAGGAATGCCACACACTTTTGAAAGTAATATTGTGCATACATGTATATTAATTAACATACT
>BGPT01000923.1:103655-168045 GCA_003297045.1 Symbiodinium sp. clade C Y103 | reverse complement strand
CTCTCATCTGTGCTGCATGGTATTTTCAGGGCATGGCTCCTACACAATGACCTGGATCATCTGCCACTCTTAAAGCGATGTTGAAAAAGCAGCATCAAAGGTCAATATCATTTTGTACCAACCATTTTGAACAGGATACAGTATCCTAGCGGTCATGAGATGCGTTGCGCCATCTATGTGGTACTTCGTGGTGCCCCGGGTGACCAGCTGGCTTAATTCAGTTTCACGTGTCCTGATTTTGAGCTGTTCAAACCCCTTTGGCCGCTCTGCAGCAGGAAAAACTGCAACGTCTACAGTATGGAGGCATTGCGGAAGTTCTACAAGTAAAAAACAGTGGCAATATGGGGGTGTTGTGGGTCTTCCGAAAAACCCCGATGAATCTCCCATCTGTGCTGTATGGCCATCATGGCTGCCATGGCTCTTACAATTTAGCTCATCATCCGCCAAGTTTGAAAGGATACAAAATTGACAAAGTATATAGTGTTGGATGTTAATCTCAAGATGTATGGCTGCGACATGTTGACCAGGATATCCTACGAGGCATGGGCTGAGTTGAGCCATCTATGGTGTACTTCTTAATGCCCGCTGCGGCCACCTACTGGAATTTTTTTACCATGGGGGGCTCCAAAAAAATGGAGAATATTCCCTGTAGATTTGCCAAATGGTGGGTTGCCCATCAAGAAAAAAAGAAAATTACCTTCAGCATACTCAGGGAGGCCGTCTTTCCTTGCAAAGTTGCCCGTGAAGGCGTCCGCTACAAGGAGTCCCCGGCGCCCATGCAAACCATAGTGAGTCCGCCGCATGTCGTATACTCTGGTGAGGAGTTTGTGATAATAGACGACGGTCGACTGTGAAGTCATAAAGTGGGAGCCGCTGTCATGGTTGATGTGGATGAAAAGCTCGCCATTATACTTCCTGACAATGCAACAAAGCCAATGCATTGCAAGATTGCCATCAGCAAAAAGAAGAGGGAAACAGGTCCGGGATTGGATGACGTTTAAACCTGAAATTCTTTGAGTCCAAGGCTCTCATTCATTTCGTTGACCCACTTTTCGGGCACCGAGCCAGCAGCGCAAGACATGAAGAGTGGTCCGAGGTCTCCATTGGCCCAGGAACTTGTACAGACGCTCAGTCCCGCGCGGGCCCCAATGATGTTTGTGAGACGCGTGATGTTGGTCGAAGGGCGCATTGTTCGCTTGAGCTTCAATGTGGCCTTTGGAGCACGGTATGCGTTCACCCAAGTCTGGTCGTAGTTCAGGACGAGTTCCAAGGGGATATTTTTTTCAGCGATCACTTTCTTGAATTTCTCTCTTTGCCTCGTGGACAGGGATGGCAAATGTCTAGTGGGTCTGTGGCGAGGAGAAGAGTTGCGCCATCTATGTTACTGTGTTCAGTACTTCAATACTTTGGCTTTGGTTGGACTCTAGGACTCTAGGGTCAAAAAGGTAAAAGAGACGAAAAGACGAGCCACAGGTCCATTTTGGCATCATCATGCGCCAAGTAGTTTCCACTTGTGTTCGGTCTTTGCTTGGTCAATTGCTTCTTCTTGGTGAATTTCGTAGTCATATGCTTCCAGCATTTGGTCTGGATAGTTCTCCTGTCTTGGGCCCATGACTTTGCCATCTCTAAAGCATCAATAGTTCCGCTCAGGTACTTCTGCACGACCTGTTCGTTATTCTTCTTGTTCTCGATCTGCGCTGCCTCCGCTGCTTTGTTGAATTTCTCGGTGGCCCACTCGAATGTGTCTGCCAAATCTTTCGATGTCACCAAGTCAGCCCGTGGCATGCAAGCCAAGGGCCCCTCCACCAAATTGGTCAGTTGCCTGCTACAACACTTTTACAATATACACGGGGGATTTGTACAATATACAGTACAGCAAACCAACTGCAGTTCCATCATCAGACAGCAGTTCTTAAATAAAACACATATATTGCATTCAATACCAAATGTGCTAAACTGACAGTTATAGTCAGATTATATATTGTAAACCCCTTTTCTAGGCACTGTAGAAAGAAACATAGAGCTAACATAATTTGGCGCCATCTCTGCCTGCTCACTTCCTCTTCTACCTCATGTGGCAAAGAGAACACTTCGTTTGCTGGACCTTTCAACTGGGATGCAGGAGCTCCAGCCAGCCGCTTGTATTTGTTCGGAACCTGGGACACCTTGGCAGCCACCGAATCCGGAATGCAATCCCAATTGTATTGCTGGTAAGACTTTCTCCAGTGTGAAAATCTTCGCGAAATGTAGTCCGGAAACTGATCTCTCAGCGCCTTTTCAAGACTGCCTGTGATGCGAGCTTCGTTGGCCAGGCCCCATCTCACCTCAAGGCAATTGGCTTAAAGGCAATTGAATTGGAAGCAAGGGGTCTATGTCCAAGAACTCCGGGGCATTCCAAAACGATTACAATCCCTACAATGCACCAAAGATGGCGCAACAGCACATCATACTGGAAAATCCTGCCACCATCACTCACTTCCTACAGTACATGGAATGTGCGACCCAAGCGACCTAAACATGTGGAAGAAACCTGATGAACCAGAAACATACAATAGTCTGTAGATTGCACAAGACCACCACTGGACCACGGACCAAGTGACAATCTCACGCTTCCTCAGCAGGCGGAGCTCATCTCCTGGAGATCGCTTGTACCTTTTCTTTGCTTCAGATTTCTTCAATGCTTTCCTCTTTCCCTTCCCAGCAGTTTTTCCTTGCTTGGCCTTCTTTGATGCTTTCGCGTCCTCTTCTTCCTTCTCAATCTTCTGCAATGCTTGCAAAGCAGCTTCAGACTGCTCACTGGAATCTTGGGACATTTGGCTCAACTTCCTTTTCAATGCTTTCATACTGGCTTGGTCTTGGGTCTCGCACCGTCGGCCAGTTTGTAGAGGTCGGGCTCTCTTGCGTCCTTCTACCACATCTTGCTCGCGGCGAGAAGTCATAGCTGCGAAGACGCCCAAGGCATCCACAACATCCTCTTTTTCTGCCAACGTCTTGAAAGGCAATGTGTCACGGAACTGGGTCAAGTCCTGTTGCAGAACACCTTTCCATGCATCCATGCAGCCTTGTGTGACATTGGCAGCGTTGCCTCTCCTCAAGCTTGCTTTGACATCTTCTAAAAACGAGCTCGTGTGAAGGAAGACTCGCTCACAAGCTTCTTTGAAGTCAAAGCTTGCGGGAAATTTGGTCTTCACGTTGAACTTCAGTGAGCGAATGATGTAAGCCACTGTGATGTCCTTCTTCGCCATTTTGAGCAATGTTGCTTTCACGTTCTCCAAGAGGTCTTCTGAAACGTCATCGACGGATCCAGCAAGAAACCGGCAGCAAATTGCCACAGTTTCAGCCTCAGCTCTTTGGCATTTCTCCGTGTTCTCTGGCTTCGAAGGTTGCTTTTGCGCCGCTTCCACGATGGCTTGATGAAAGCGTCGTTCTGGGTTGAGTTGATCAGAATGTCCAAGATTGCACCGGTCGAACTTGCCGGTGCGCGGCACCCACCTCAGTTGACATTTTCCCAAACTAAATACAGGGAAGGGACCATGGAGTTGCTGGCGTTTCCTGCAGATGAAATCAATGAAAGGAACCAAGTGTGCCACTCCATGAACCACATAGATGGCGCAAGATGGCGCGAGTTATCACTAAGCATGGGCAGGATTGAAGATGCAAACCGAGGGGCAAAGGCTGCTGCAGAAAATCATTCTCACTCTCCGCCGGAGCCATTGCATAGATCTGAGGATTCTGATCGAAATCAGCTGGAAACTGCAGCCACAAAGGTTCTGGAAGGAACTGTCTACATCTTGCAATAGTGGGATGCGCCAGCCGAGGTTCCGAAGCATTGGTAGCACAGCCAACCAGCTCCAGCTCTGCACCCTCTGAAAAAGCAAGGATCTTCTGCTCAAAATCCTCTTGACCCTGCAAGTCTTCCCAAGGCACCCACATGAGACCTTTCAACCAAGTGACTCCCTTGCAGCGCGAGTAGGTGACCTGAACTCATAGCTGTGGAGTTGCGCCATCTATGTGGCTGGAAAATGAAACAAAAGAGTGCTCAGGAAAGTTTGAGACATGATTTGATGAGCGCAAGTTACATTCTTCTTGGCAAAGAGGAAGCAACAGCATTTAGATTCTGCCAGGATCTGCTCTTTCTTGGATGCCATCCATTTAGCGTGCAGCTGCTTCCCTGCAATGAACGGTTCCTTCCCGTACTTTTCCTGCTCTTTATTCTGTGTCGCTTCGTCAGCTGCAGCGTTCACTTGTACCGCAATTTCTTCTGGATCCTGGAAGACACATGGCTGCCACCAAAACGAAGGAGGGGTGTTGTGCCATCTATCTCCCCGTTGGAATAAAACATGCTCAAACGCAAGCCAAAGGCACGAAGAATTTGCAAGCGGTGGAACCTTTCCCTGCCCGACCCTTCTTTGAGTGGCTTTCTTTCTGGTCTCCTGCTGCATCCTTCTGCTGTTGCACTGGCTGATGCGCGGCAGAAGCAGCAGAAGATGTCTTCCGTCTTTTGACCACTTTCTCACCCTCAAGTGCTGGTGTCTTCTGTGCAGTGTTGTCCTTGTGCTTTGCGGCAGGCTTCTCACCTGGCATTTCAGCGCCAGAAATTTCTACAGATCCCCCACTCGCCCCAGATGTTGAAAGTTTGTGGCAAAGCACTCGGGAACGAAGTGTTTCTATACCACCACCCTTCACAAGGCCGTGCGTTGTGGCAATCGCTTTGAGCTCCAAGCTCTGCATGCAAGCTACTTCATCTTGGTGCTTGGCTACTTCAGCTGCCATGTCCACGGCTCGAAGCACAGCATGCTGCATGGATTCAAAATGATCGGCCACATAGTAAAATTTTCTCTGGAAATCCAGATCCGCGTGGCGGACACGGATAAAAGGCCGCTTGTACGTAGAAAAATTGGTCAGGACATGATGGCTGTCAATCACCTGCTGCAATTTCTCCTCATCTTGAGCATCAGAAGCCTTCCCCCTCAGCGCTACGATCTTTGCCAAATTTTGAGGAAGGTCAAGGTTGACCCAGATGCGGCCACCTTGCTTCTGTAGAAATGGAATCGGCTTCTTGAATCTTTCTGGGCTGGAGAGGTGCCAAGCGTAGGTAGTCTCATATGAGATCAATGTAAGATCCTCAACGCCATGCTCAGCAACATGCTCTGCCAAGGACTCCTTGGACACCTTGGTGGAACCAGTGATATTGACCGTTCCATGTATCTTTGCGCCGCTCACCAGTCCTCGGACAAGGTACAACAATTTGTGTGGTTTGTGCGAAAGCTCGAATTAAAGAAAAAACACGTCACAAAATAGCACATATTGGATGACCAGCTTACCTCGCCTCGAGAAGGTAGATGGCGCAACAACCACTACAGTATTATGATCAAAAAACTCCCCTATACTAACAATTTTTAATGTCTTATGATATCCAGTACATCCCATTCAAATTCCATTCAATGCCTTCAAAACCCACTGAAATCACGATTAAACCACCATGATGGCCCAACTGCCCCAAGACCGGAACTTGAGGCTTGTTGAAGATGTTCTTCGCAAATTTGAAGGAAAAAAGATGTTTTTTTTGCAAATCTTGTCAAAAGTATTCAAAGTGAGGCTTCCATGTCAGGAACGGTCAGGACCCACTTTTTAAAGACTTTTTAGGCTTCCGCCTAAATAGTCTAGAAATGGGTTCTACGGGCTTTGGGGTGATCTGCAAGCCAAAGTTGGGCCCTTGCTGGTCCATATGGAGGGTATTCATGGCAAATGGGAGACATTTCTTCTTCAGCATACAAGGAGATGCGCCATCTATTCGGCATCTTTTGGTTAGGTCGGTTGAGGGATGTCGGGAGGCATGAAGGACTTGCGCCATCTATGTGGGCATTCTCAGCCTCAGTGTGGCGAATGAGTGGGACTTGCGCCGTCTATGTCCCCCAAGGCAGCTTGATGTTGAGGAAAAGAATTGGGCGCGATCCAGCGCAGAAAATTGCGAAAAATAGCTCCATATTAGCTCCATTTCAGGAACATGAGTGACGCAGCTACCTGTATTGGAGTTGGGCCATCTATCCTGTGTGGTTAGCTTGCCACATACAGTAGACGGGGGCCATCATCTAGTGTATGTTGGGAAGCAAAGAAAAAGAAGTTTGGAATAGTTTGCTGATCAGCTTCCAATCTTCCCTCGGATTCTTGTGTTCTCACCACGAAGCTCCCAAGATTTTGAGCCTCCCAGAATCTTCTCTATCCAACAAAAGTCGACAATCAGACCTTTTGCTGGAAGGCCTGGCTCTTCCACCAGCGGCACTTTCGCTGGTATGCTTTCTTGGACTTGAATGGAATTTTTGAACATCTTGGCCAGAGCAGCCGCTTGGTCTCTGTGGTCCACTGCCAGCTCAGGCGGTTCTTTGCTCACAATGCCAAATCGAGCAGCTGGAAACTTGGTGCCTTGATAAATTTCTTGACTGGCTTCTTTTTGCACGCCTTGCCACAACAAATCATGCTGGGAACACTTGGTATCCTTGGCTTGCTGAGCCAGATTGAGGGCCAGGGCTGCCTCATCATCCGCTCTGATCTTTTGTGACAGTGTTGGCCACACAGATCGGTCAAAGATGCACCATCTTTTGGCTTCGCGGGTGGGTGGAGCTTCTGTCTCTTCAGGATTGGATTCTGAATTGACCTGCCGAAAAGGGGTGACCCAAAAGAAACCCTGGCTCAAACTATCCCCCTCCTTCTGGATCATCACTGCAATAACATGGATTTTTGGCAGAACGAGTTGTATGGGAAGGATTTTCGCAGCCTACGGTGCTACTGTAGCAGCACCCTACCCGCAACAAGTCGTTGCCTGCAATGCCACAGGTTCCAGGGATCGTTTCCACGGCAGTCGCCGTTTCCCCTGTGACATGCCAGAAGTTGAAATGATGCAATTCGACAACAAAAGAATCATATAAACAATACAACGCCATGATGTTTGATTCCAAGAATGTCAAAGATGCTGTAGAATCAGCAGTATGCGTTCCACAGAAACTAGCAGCACATATGAACTTTGCAGTAGAAACAAGTCAGGTGTGCCGCAAAATCCCGGGCACTTTGCGGATATTGCTCGGATGAAGCCACCTGTCGCACATAGATGGCGCAACTGGCATGTGACAGATGCATCTCACTGCATCTCTTTCAAGATGGCTATGCAAAAAACAAACGATCCGATGCAACGCTGCGCAGNCACATAGATGGCGCAACTGGCATGTGACAGATGCATCTCACTGCATCTCTTTCAAGATGGCTATGCAAAAAACAAACGATCCGATGCAACGCTGCGCAGCCTGTGTCAGGTTTCACTTTGCAGTCATGTTTTGCGTGAACCCCAAGCCTCAGTAGCCCCATCCGCTTCTGGACATTGCTCCGAAGTAACCTGCAGGAGCGGCGTGCACAGCAACAGGCTGCGGGAGACAGGAGAAAAAAACAGGAGTGAAAAGAAACTGCATCTCCAAGTTGCTAAACATGTGTGGATTGTTGGAAACAGAAATCAAGTCTGGTGGGAAAATTGTGCACCTCATGGTTGGCATGTGTTTCTTGATCTCCTGGATCTCGCAAAGCCACCTGTCGCACATAGATGGCGCAACTGGCATGTGACAGATGCAGTGAGATGCATCTCACAAGTTCCTCATATTTGCTCGCTAACCTGTTGCTAAGTGTTGTTACTGTCTCGATTTCATGCCTTTTTTCTTTCGAAAAACATGCTTTGACGGCAGCAAAAAGGGTAAGAAACATGGGTTTAGAGGCCATTTAGAGAGTGAATCCAATTGGAGACATGACGTCATTTAGAGCTAGAGAAACTGCATCTCTTTCAAGGTGGCCACGCAAAACTTACACGTAGATGGCGCAACCCAATGTGAAAATTTGTGTTGGGATTATTGGTCAAGTTGAAAAAGGGGGTATTTTAAAAAGTGTCCTAACATGATGTTAAAAGGGGGTCAAAAAGAGCAGTTTAGGACACTTGTTGAAATACTGTTCCTACAGGTATCTCATAGATTTTTATGTCAGGATGTCTCATAGATTTTATGTCAGGATGTCTCATAGATTTTGATGCCAGAAAAAAAGGGGAAGGCTTTTTGTAAAGAGAAATAGTTTTTGGGTGGGAGCATCATCAGCAGAAAAATATTAACCAGCATCATCAGGCATCATGAACACTGTTTCAATAAAGAATAAACAAGAAAAAAGTCATCCAATCACCATACTATATCTAGATATGATGGTAGGTGGTGTCATAATGTGTCTGCATAGCCTGCCACGAACCCCCTTTGCTCCACTCTTACAACACCACCCCCATTTAAAAGTACATTACTTATATAGTATAAATTACTAAAAAGGCTCCGGACGGCGTGATGTGCAGACCTTCTGAACGGACAGGATGGATGAAATAGGGATAAGGAATATATTATACTAGGTGTGTGGGTGTGTGTGTGGGTTTAATATGTGTGATTTATATTTCCCAAGGGTTGGGATGACCCCCCTAACAAAAAAGTTGTCATCGTCGTCTTCCTCGTCTTCAGTCGTTGGGTTGAAGCTTTGGGTCAAAAGCTTGGGCCACCCACCTGAGATGCATCCTTCATCTTCTCAGCTGTGGTCGGCGATGGATCCTGCAGCACAGCTTGGGCATGGGCAGGACGAGTGATATCTGAAGAGATCAGGCTGGAAGTGGGGCCATGCCACAACTACAATGCCATTCCAGTATTCCAGCACCCTGGTGTCAAAAGCAAACTGCCACCCTTGGAGCTTCATCGCAAAAACAGCAAACTCACACATAGATGGCGCAACCCAATGTGAACATGTGCGTTGGGACTGTTGGTCACCACACAAAAGAAACAAAACCAAAACCGAGGCCACCCACCTGAGATTCACCTGCGATTTGCTCAGCAGCGCTCACCGGTGGTTCCTGCAGCACAACTTGGCCATGGGCAAGGAATCTGGAGAAATCAATGTGGAGAGGGGCCACGCATGGCCACGCGACAACTACAGTGACATTCCTGTCGGTATCTGTCAGTAAAGGGCAAAACGACAAACTCACACATAACTCCCACATATAGATGGCGCAACCCAACAAAAATATTTGCTGTGGGATTTTTGGTCAACAAGTGCAAAATATACAAAGACTAGGGCCACCCACCTGAGTTTCATTTGCCATCTGCTCAGCAGTTGTCTGCGATGGATCCTGCAGCACAGCCTGGGCACGGGAAGGACAAAAATGATATCTGAAGAAGTCAAAACATGGGTCTTGCCGCACCTACAAGGCTATTCCAGCACCCTTCTGTCAAAAACAAACTGCAACCCTTTTGGAATTTCGCGGCAAGAGCGACAAACTCACACATAGATGGCGCAACCCAGCATTCAAAATTATGGTGGAATTGTTGGTCTGCATGGTCACCAATGCCAGAATAACAAACTNGCAAGAGCGACAAACTCACACATAGATGGCGCAACCCAGCATTCAAAATTATGGTGGAATTGTTGGTCTGCATGGTCACCAATGCCAGAATAACAAACTGGGGCCGGCCACCTGAGTTTCATTTTCCTTTTGCTCCGCACCGGTCGGCGATGGATCCTGCAGGACAGCCTGGGCATTGGGAGCACAGAGTCGAAAACAAACTGCAACCCTTTTAGGAATTTCACGGCAAGAGCGACAAACTCACACATAGATGGCGCAACCCAGCATGAAAATTTGCGGTGGGATTGTTTGTTTGCATGGTCACCAAGGCTAGAATAAAAAACTGGGGCCACCCACCTGAGTTTCATTTGCCCTNGCAACCCAGCATGAAAATTTGCGGTGGGATTGTTTGTTTGCATGGTCACCAAGGCTAGAATAAAAAACTGGGGCCACCCACCTGAGTTTCATTTGCCCTGTGCTCAGCACCGGTCTGCGATGGATCCTGCAGCACAGCCTGGGCATGGGAAGGACAAAAATGATATCTGAAGAAGTCAAAAGATGGGTCTTGCCACACCAACAATGCTAATCCAGCGCCCTTCTGTCGAAAACAAACTGCAACCCTTTTGGGATTTCACGGCAAGAGCGACAAACTCACACATAGATGGCGCAACCCAGCATTCAAAATTGTGGTGCGATTGTTGGTCACCAAGGCCAGAATAACAAAAAAAACTGGGGCCACCCACCTGAGTTTCATTTGCCCTTTGTTCAGCACCGGTCTGCGATTGATCCTGCATGGCCTGGGAGTGGGAAGGACAGAAATGATAGCTGAAGAAGTCAACATCGAAGGGGGGGCCATGCCACAACTACAACGCTATTCCAGCACCCTTTTGTCAAAAATAAACTGCAGCCCTTTTGGAATTTCACGACAAGTGCGACAAACTCACACATAGATGGCGCAACCAAGCATGAACATTTGAGGTGGGATTGTTGGTCTGCATGGTCACCAATGCTAGAATAACAAAAAAAACTGGGGCCACCCACCTGAGTTTCATTTGCCCTTTGCTCAGCAGTTGTCTGCGATGGATCCTGCAGCACAGCCTGGGCATGCGAAGGACAAAAATGATATCCGAAGAAGTCAAAAGATGGGTCTTGCCGCATGTACAATGCTATTCCAGCGCCCTTCTGTCAAAAACAAACTGCAACCCTTTTGGAGTTTCACAGCAAGAGCGACAAACTCACACATAGATGGCGCAACNATGTACAATGCTATTCCAGCGCCCTTCTGTCAAAAACAAACTGCAACCCTTTTGGAGTTTCACAGCAAGAGCGACAAACTCACACATAGATGGCGCAACTGGCATGTGACAGATGCATCTCACTGCATCTCTTTCAAGATGGCTATGCAAAAAACAAACGATCCGATGCAACGCTGCGCAGNGCAACCCAGCATGAAAATTTGCGGTGGGATTGTTTGTTTGCATGGTCACCAAGGCTAGAATAAAAAACTGGGGCCACCCACCTGAGTTTCATTTGCCCTTTGCTCAGCACCGGTCTGCGATGGATCCTGCAGCACAGCCTGGGCATGGGAAGGACAAAAATGATAGCTGAAGAAGTCAACCTGGAAGGGGGAGTATGCCACAACTACAATGCCATTCCAGCACCCTTCTGTCAAAAACAAATTGCAACCCTTGGAATTAAGCGACAAACTCACACATAGATGGCGCAACCCAGCATCAAAAATTGTGCAAGGATGGAATGATGATTGCACAATGGTGGAACCGTGCCCTGTAGATGGTGCATCCTGACTTCCAAACAACGAGTCTCGAGCCTTGGAAGTAGAGTTCTGCTGGGAAGCCTGAGCACCAAAACGACAATGGCTCAGCGATATGTTCTGTTTTGCAGGCAACTCAGAAACACGCAGACAGTGCCGAAATTGACCAGTAATTACAATACAGTAATTTTCTTTGTTTTCTGCCTCCTCGTCAAGCCTTTGGCAGTACTGCTTAAAGAATCCCGCGGGCACCTTGGGGTTGCTCGGCAGCCGCTATGCGAAAAATGTATAAACATGCCGCAATAAGATTGCACAATTTCCTTGCATTTGGATTCATGCTGTTCACCAACAAACAAACAATGAGGTTCGAACTGGGGGCTTGGGATTTTTTTTCGGAATGGCCTGAACACCAGCAGCTTGGATTCACAGCCCTGCTTGGATTCACATACTGCGGCCCAGTACAGAACTCAGCCAATCGAAAAAAATGTTTCTATCAAAAAGTGCCCACCTCGACCGGGGAAACGCTTTTCCTCAAACGAAAGTCATTGGTGCCACTGTGGTGTCCCCATGTTACAGTGCGCCAAGCGGCTGGCAACTAGGAAATTCAAAAGTTGATTCTGGTCCATCAATAATATATATATATATATATATATTGTACAAAAAGTGCATTTCTGCCACTGTGACTGTTTGCAATTCACCAAGCCCCTGACAATTTGACCGAGAGAAGCATCGTGAGTAGGACTGCTCCACAGTTCGCCACGTTCATGCTATTCCCAATGGCAGAGTGGGGCCCCTTCAAGTGAAGGTTTGGTCTGATGGTTTGGCAGCCATAGGAATTTGCAGTGCCATTGCGCACCGGGAAGCCCATGAGGTGGAACTTCTCGGGAGCTGTCAACCACCTTGCCCGCTCCACATTCCAAAGCTTCTGGACGCCAGAATGCATGAAGCATGGGAAGCTCCCATCGACATGGGAAGCCTTATCCAAGGCAACAAAAAGGGCAGTCAAAGAATGGGTGGAAGGCACCAGGCTCGATACAATAAATTTATCTGGGCAGTGTTGCGCCATCTACTGTGCTCTTTGTCGCAGTGTCTTGATGCAAATTCAGATGCAACAGTTCTCCTATGCTGTGTTGGGCCATTTACAGAATGCCAAATGGTCTTACGGTAATGCAAACTGTGGGGCAACATGTCTTCAACAAATTTCTGGATTGTGTTGCGCCATCTATGTCAGTCTGCGTCGTCGCCAATGTGTTAGATTTTACAAAAAACAAAACAAATTCCGAACGCTGCGGCTGAGAATCAGTCATATGTGAAGACTCACCGTTCTGGTTGGTCTGGATCACACGGTCTCGCATGTAGCCATACTTTTCATTCAGCGTCTTGTCCGCTGCTTGGATGTTCTTCTGTTCCCAAGATGTCAAGGAATCGTAACTCAGCAGCAACGGGCCATGAGGGTAAAGCCCAGCACCATGGGAAGAAAGGAAAACTTGCAGCCCCATTTCCTTCAGATATAAATATACAGTACGTGCAAAATACAGTTGTAAGTTTAAATGTGCCATCATTCGAAGGACCGGGAAAGGTACAGTAATTACCGCAAACAGCAAAGAGGACATGGTTGGACCGAGAAGCAAGCTGCATCCGGCTTTGGTGCTCTTCTTGCACGTCCTGACCTCCCGTTCCAACTCTGCAGAGTCCTGGAGCCAGAATGCCTCTTCCGTGGTGAACTCTTTGTCCGCCAGAGCCTTGCATAACTCCTTGTAAACTTCTGCAGGATTTCGGACGAACTCTCCCCAATCCTTATGTACCGCCAAGTGCCACCTGCGGTGGCGATTGGTGCAAGTGAATCCAACGTCCTTAGGTAGAGCGAAGAAGGCAAAAGTTCTCTTCACAAGGGGAACAAATCAACCAGTAGATGGCCCAACTCCATGTCACAACATCTCTTGGGTGCTGGGTGCCGGGGAAGAGGGATGCACAATCAAAGGACTAGTGCTGTACCTATCAGCGCTCCGCTCAACATGGTTCTTAACATATACTTCAAGTATAATATCTTTCAAGATTTGCAAAGGAAAATGGCTTAGAAGTTTGGGGAAGCACATCACATTGCAACAATTGCTGCCGCTGCGCCATCTATAGCCCACATCTTGCTACTTAAACTGTACGATGGACGGTCACCAGGTCCCATGTCATATCCCCAACCACGTGAAGATCTGCATGCTGCCAGAGGTTCTTTAGGGTGTGTCGTCAGTGATTCCACATGGTGATCCGGAGACAGAACGTCCTCCGTGATCTCGCCAATTTCACCTGTAGTGACATTTTCGAGCGCGCGTACCTTTGGGGTCGTTGATCCAAAGTATGCCAACCTTAGCAGGGCAGTGACAAGCTAAGACGTTGGGACAATGTACTGTTTTCCAACTGTTTTCCGACATGCTGGCCTGAATCAATGACTTGCGCCATCTTTCTTGTATGTTTTGTGAATTGAATGTATGGCGTCAAACCTACAGCACATACACTGGATGACAGCGCCGGTACTGTAATTGTTAGAACTGCTACGGTTCTGCAGCAACCACTGCATGGCAGCCTTGCACACAACGTGATGCAGCCGGGGAGCTGAGCTTGGCTGGAAGGATCCAATTTTCCCAGAAGCTTTCCTCTTGGGCTGGACCCCACGCAGGGAGTGCCGGAAACGTCAATGTCAATGCAGTCGGGATGGAGGCATTCCCGCTCACATGTGACGCACCTTTCCGAGTGCAAGGAGCAAATCCAAGCAACACCAACCATAGAAGGACTTTGGCATTCCCTGTGCAATATAAATTTCGTGAAGGGTATGGGTTCTTACATTTCGAAGAGAATATGGGACAATATAACATTCTAGTGCTTGATGAAACTCGCTGCGCTACAGCCACAGCAATAGGACCGCCGAATCCAGCTGGCCTTGATCGTGGCTTGAAAACTGCCTGCATAGCGGCCTTCTTCCTAACCTCAAAAGGAATACTTTTGGCAGCGTTGGTGGAAAAGGTCTTCTTCAGCGACTCTGGAACACCTCAGAAACAGAATAACACAGTAGATGGCGCAACTGCCCAAATGATGTCCAGAATGTTGCTTGATTATAAAACTCCTTTGCATGTTGCCGCGATGTTCAGTAAAGCTCACTGCAATGCAATATATACAACAATGGGTTGCAAAACATTGCAAAAGAATATTCAGTATTGGGGTGCGGCCAGAAAACGATCTAGGATATCCACAAAGTGGTGCTTGTGGTGTTTCAAGAGGCCCATCTCGTGTAGTGCCTTCATGGTGTTCTCGTGTTGGACGTCACAGGATGACAGGAACTGAAGCTCGGGCACCCTGTCCTCGTCCGCTGAGAAAAGAGCCTGAGCAATGGCAAATGGTTGTGAAAGGTATTGTAGTGACAGTGCAACTTTGCACCCGACATGTCCACATGTCTGATTGAAACAAAACTTTTGCAGGCATTAAATGCATACAGCCAGCTGTAAATAGCACAGCTCAGCAGGAAACAAATTCACCAAAATTGGGCAATTCACGTTGGATACGCACGCGCACTCACACACCCACTGTGCACTGTAGATGGTGCAATTCAAAGTTATGGTTTTCCCCCCAAAAAAAATCCCAAATTCATTGCTATCTCAATACTAAAGCTAAATTAGATTAGCGGAAAAACAGGTTGTCGTCAACCAGATGTGTTGAGAACGTAAAGATGATAGATGGCGCAATTACCCCTTTGTTCAGAAAACCTATAGATGGTCAATTGCAAGAATCCGGGCCATCCATTTTTACCTCGGAGTAAATCCATTGGCATTTTTGTTCGAAAGTTCCACCGACTGTTTTGCAAGCAAGTCTTGAAGCAACCCAGCGACTCTAGCTGCCACCTCCGGGGCACCAATGCCCGAAAAGTGCGTCGTGCAGCGGAACGAACGCTTCGAATCCTAAGAGGAGACACTCTGTCCGGCTCAGAGTAACGTTGCATAAATATTGCAAAGGAGTTGCAAAACACGCAAAGGAAGATCGAAGCACAGCCAAGTCACAGTAAGCATGCAGCTGATGCCCTCATCAGCTATCTGCAGCGCCTTCTGAACCAAAAGCTTGTTCCACGTCACCGTCACGTGATCCGCCATGGCCCCCAGTAGAGGTGGAGCAGGCACAGTAGGTTCACCCTTGAGCCGGGCGGAAGCCGGACAGCATCGAGTCAGTGAGCCCCTTGATCGGCGTTGGACTATGATGGCTTTGTCTCTGGGAATCGAAATGATCTACCCACCAGTTTCTCTTCAAAGGTCTTCATCAACAATTCTACAGCAGAAAATGACCCTGTGCAAATATAATCCTTAAGTGATTTGAAAACAATGGCCAGTCCGTTGTGATGAAGAAATGTGTAGGTCCAGTATCAAGCGTCTGCATTTGCTCGGGGGTCAAAATACATGGCTCTGAATCCTGAGTTGCGCCATCTATGTGATGAGGTAAATACAGGGGATAGATGTAACGAGGTACAGTAAATCCAATCATAAGCCATCCCCAATGGAGGTCTATGTTAAGAGACTGCTGCGAAAAATTGCGCCATCAATGTGCGTCCCAAACGTGGAGGTTCAGCAGGCTAAAGGGGGATTGGCATTGGCAAACGCACTTACAAACAGAATGTCCTCAGCACCGGGCCCTTTCCTGAGTTGTGGGTCATGGAGGTTCAGCAGGCTAAGGGGGGTTGGCAGTGGCAAACACAGTTGCAACAGAATGTCCTCAGCACCAAGCCCTTTCCTGAGTTGCGCCATCTATGTGGGTCCCAAATGTGGAGGTTCAGCAGGCTAAGGAGGGTTGGCATTGGCAAAGACATTTAACAAGATTTCCTTGAAAGGGACCCTTCGGGGTGAAAGGGGTCCTCAAGAATAAGATTTTCGGACTCCTTTCAAAGGAAAACTTGTTATTTACCAACAGAACGTCCTCAGAACCAGGCCCTTTTCTGCGTGGGTCCCAAACGTGGAGGTTCAGCAGGCTGAGGGGGGTAAGCTTTGGCAAACACTTTACAAACAGAATGTCCTCATCATCAAGCCCTTTCCTGAGTTGCGCCATCTATGTGCTTTGGAATCGTTTGGAAAGAGGCCCGATTTTTGGGACATATTTCTTTCTCAGGATAAAGGGAGATGCGCCATCTATGTGGCATCTTTTGGTCAGGTCGGTTGAGGGATGTCGGGAGGCATGAAGGACTTGCGNNGGAGGCATGAAGGACTTGCGCCATCTATGTGGGCATTCTCAGCCTGAGTTTGGCGAATGAGTGGGACTTGCGCCATCTATGTCCCCAAAGGCAGATTGATGTTGAGACAAAAAAGTGCGGGCGATCCAGCGCAGAACATCGCAAAAAACAGCTCAATTTCAGGCACATGAGTGGCGCAACTACCTGTTTGCAAACTGGAGTTGAGCCATCTATCCCCTGTATTTACCCTACCACATAGATGGTGCAACTCAAGATTCAGAGCCATCTATTTTTAGACCGGAGTATATGTTATCCCCTGTGGATGGACAAAATCCTGCACCAGTCGATAGCTATTGGTAACTATGAAACACTGTAAATAATGGGGATTCTAGTCAAATTTGCCCATCTGTGCAGGATTACACAACCATCCACAGTAGATCTTGACCCATCCCAAAATCCGGGGCTATGGCCCACCATGACAGGGACCCATAAAGCACCTCTGCCTGATCGGTGTAGAACTTCTGCTGAGATAGCTGATGCTCGAGGCGTTGGATGCTCACGGCCTGCTGAAAAAAGTGGGGGCCCATTTTTATGGGTGGATGGAAATGATCCATACTGATCCACAATCAGGATATAACGGGATATAGTGGGATATACACCAAATATGATCACCGATATCTACATATATACATGTATGTATACTATATATATATTATGATATGTGTGTGTGTCTGACAGGGATAAATCATCCCAATTTATGGATATTTATGACAAGTTTTATTGGGAACATGATGGAACATGTTCGCTGCAACCCAGACGTTTGACCGCGTCTGAAGATAAGTTGATGCTACTACTCCAATTCACATATTTGCCAGAGGGGCTGGCGGATTTTTATCCCCTATTAAGATAAGTTGATGCTACTACCCCAATCCACATATTTGCCAGAGGGGATGGCGGATTTTTATCCCTTATCAAGATAAGTTGATGTTACTACTCCAATCCACATATTTGCCAGAGGGGCTGGCGGATTTTTATCCCCTTTAAGATAAGTTGATGTTACTACCCCAATCCACATCTTTGCCAGAAGGGGTGGCGGATTTTTTCCAATCCACATATTTGCCAGAGGGGGTGGCTGATTTTTATCCCCTATTAAGATAAGTTGATGTTACTACCCCAATCCACATATTTGCCAGAGGGGGTGGCGGANNNNCAATCCACATATTTGCCAGAGGGGGTGGCGGATTTTTATCCCTTATCAAGATAAGTTGATGTTACTACTCCAATCCACATATTTGCCAGAGGGGGTGGCTGATGTTTATCCCCTATTAAGATAAGTTGATGTTACTACCCCAATCCACATATTTGCCAGAGGGGGTGGCAGATTTTTATACCCTATTGAGATAAGTTGANTACCCCAATCCACATATTTGCCAGAGGGGGTGGCAGATTTTTATACCCTATTGAGATAAGTTGATGTTACTGTCATGTTGGATGTGGTCGAACGTCCGAGTTGGGGCGAACATGTTTAATCAGTGAATGGAATGGGGTACCCTATTTTCAGAGAAAGCCAAACGGGGAAACTATGCGAAATTGACGAATCACACACTTCAGGTTTAACCAACAGAGTGTGGAAGGAACTGCATCAACGAAAATTATGGTTCAACAGGAAGCGAGAGATCTGTTTCTGTTGCCAACATGGCTGCAAGGGTACTGTCCCTGAGTAAACCTGCTACAATTGCCAATGAGTTAATGCCTCAGGAACTTTTCAATGATCTCGACAAATGCTTGACATAGAGGGGAAAAATAAATGACATCGGCAAATAGATCCAAACAAAAAAATAGGTTGAACATGATGATTCAGTTAAAATTGGATTGGTCTATCTTCCCTCATGTGTGCACGGGCTGCTGCTGTGTTCAATCCAAATGAACCACGGTCGCCTGTTCCACACAGCGGTTCCTCTCGCTGGCCAGTTGCTGTTCCAATCCTCTGCATGGTATCGTCCCATGGTCCCCCAATTGAGGCCATGGTCTATGGTGGATATATGATATGTGGGTGCATATCCGTTGCTGAAAAAGTTGCACCTTCAAAAATTCAAAGCCAGAGTTTGCCATGACAGTCAAACATGCTTAGATCCAGCTGGAAACACCAAGACGGAATCAAGAACATGAGAATTGGAGTAATGTGGTAAACCCAACGCCACAAACCACCAGCTGGGGGATGGTTTTTCCATGGTCTTTTCCCACCTATTCAATTTTCAATCTTCGGGATGGTTTATGGCATTAGCTTTACCACAAGCACACTGGCCGCAACTGCACCTATCACTCTGGCGCTGTCATGCGCCTGAGCAATGGAGGAGAAGTCCGCCACTGGCTCATACAACATGGCAAACTAACATGGCGTTGAGTTGAGTCATTTGACTCATTTGACCTTCTATTAGTTCACCGGACAAAATGGCTTTGATGTACAATCAACCTTCACAAACCCAAAATTGGTGCGTTCATGTTGGAACAAAGCCCTCTAAAGATTGGGCATGGCCCTCCAGATTTGTTGACCCCTTTCGTAAAGATGCGGCAACGACCTCTGAGCAGTTCCCTTTTAGGGTTCGGACAGCGGACACGCCCAAGTAGCCCAAGACAGCTCGCCGAGATTCCTGGAAAACAAATCGGCAATGAACCTCTGAGCGTTGCTGTTAAGTGGCTATAAGAGTCCCATATGGCGGTCACTCAAAGTTGGATACTCGATCTATGCAGTGAAACTAAATGGATCTAAATGGTGTCAAGCGAGAACTCCCTAATCCAAACAGATTTGGGGTTTCTTGCTTGGTTGCTCGAACTGAACTACCATCACCAGATATCACCTGCCCATCTGCTCTGATTGGTTTCCGCCAAGTTCGCAGCCATGCCCTGCCTCCAAAGCACCTGTCAAGCGCTGCTTCTCGAGCACAAACTGTGCCTGGCGCCAGGAATGCCAGGCCATGGCCTAAGAGTTCGTCGTCAGCTCCTGGTTTTTTTGCCCAAGGTCCGTAAGGTTCCTACATCTTGCTACCCATTTAAGTAGCGTTCCTAGACTTCCCGTAGCCAAAAGAAACGAAGGAAGCATAGTTTTGGTCTACATTCTTTCCGTGACATTTCTTCTTGGCCATTTGGACAGCTTTGGGCCCACTACATCATGACCTTGCTGCTTCGCCCCTTCGAAGCAAAAGAGTTGGATCCAAGACCAACCGCTGCAGGGAGAGAATGCAAACGGCCCACAAACGGCCTTGGATGGGTTTTCAATGTGACCGAACCCCTCCTGTTGCTCACTACTGGCTACCACGTGCCTGCCGTGCATCCAACTCATCCACTGCCATTGCCAAGCATTCTCGCCTCAGTCCGCAGAATGGAATGTCGCTAGTGATGATACCGAGGTGACAAGGCTGGCAGTGTTGCCTGTGGTGGTTCTTGACTTGGCAAACTCCTGACAGGAATTCACACGGTTTCAGTCGAAGAAACTAATTACATGCATTGCTGGCTGCCAACGTCAACAAACTGCCAATCAGTGGCTTTAAATCGCCCCCGTTACTTTGACGGAAACTGTCTCGATCTGCTTACGAAACCACGTTGATGTGCAATGGCGAGAGAGTGACCAGAGGGATTTGCAATATCCCCTCCGATCTGCCATCCTATTTCACTGCTACTATCATTATTTTGAACGATTTCAACATATTTCAACATATTTCAACCATGTCTTCTGATCAGCCATGGCCAGCCCTGAGGTGGATGCAGCTGTCTGTTCTTCTCTTCTTCTCGTGGATCCTCAGTCTGCTGCGACCCGCTGCAACCCGCGCCCTCGTTTGGAATGCCCTTCCGGCCTTGGGGACCACTTCGGATTGCCTTGCCAGTTGCCTCCAGGGAGACGATCTATGGAGACACATCAAACATACATGTGGTTTGGGGTCGAAAATTGGATATCCCTATAAAGTTTGTCCAAAAGTTCAAAAAGAGTCGATACTAATATATAAGTAGTTTGATAATCTTTAATATCGAAAATCAACAAAATCAGCATGCCATTTGAATGAAACCCATCTAGGGATGGGTAAACATGGGAGTACCAATGGACCCACAAACGGTTTGTCATTGTTAGCATCAAAGCATCCATATTTCTTGGAGGGTTAATGGGGTTCATCTCCAGAATGGAGGATATCCCACTAAATTGGCCTTTTTGGAGGGTGAAAATGATGATAAACCCATATACCATGGGATTTAGGGGGTTGCAAATTTGTGACAACATGGATTGAAATGATGGATCTGAGAGAATCTAGGGGCTTTCCAGTTCCAATGGTGTATCATCTATGCCATGGTTTTCCATTATCCCCATGGTTTCCCCATGGTTTCCCCATGGTTTCCCCATGGTTTCCCCAGATTTCTTCAGGTCACGAGCGGAGCTTCAGCATCTCTTCACGCTGTTCAGAGATGACCACCTCAGGTCAAAGGGCGAGTGGGCTTCATGTCCAATCTGACCCACCTATGTGATTTGCTGGAAGTTTATGGGATTTCAAGGGGATTTAAATGGATTTAATGGATTTTTAAGATGATTCAATGGAAGTAAATGGGATTTAACAAGATATCTAATCAACAACATTAGGTGTGGCAATGGATCAAAACCCTACCAACAAATGGGAGTGAACATCCACAAATCCTATGCTGTTTCAGTTTGCTACGCTCCAAGGATACCTTTGACTGGTTGAAGACACCGGCGCCTGCTGCTCCTCTGCTAAAGTCACATGAACTCTTGCCTGGAACGGGGCACGACCAAAAACTCCACACTTGTGACTTCGGACTTAGGACCTGGATGGTCAATTGTGATCCTATCAATGATGATGCAAAAAAAACATCAGCACATATCAGCACACAGCAAGAAAAACTAATCAGTACATAGCATCATGGCCTCCAGTTTGAGTTGTTGCACTTGGGTCTCCATCCTCAGCCATTCTCTCTCTGCCTGTGCCACGCTCGGCTCCAAGCTAAGTTTCAACCAAGTCCAGAGGGTTGGTCTAAATCGAAGGTTGAGAACCAACAGATCAACAGGTGGTTTTATGCGACAATAAATGGGTGTGTCTGAAAATAGAGTATCCCAAGATCTCATGGTATCTCAAGATCCATCATCACATTCCCCGTGAAACATTGCCATTTTGGGAGTATGCCCATTTTGAGACACATCCACAATTGGGGGGTCAATACCACATGTTCAGACAGATCCAAATATCCTAATTTTGGATACATGTCCCATGAAATATTCCATAATGACATATCTCATCAAGAAATAATACAGTAATCTATAAGATTATCCCATTACATCTTATCAAACAAGAATAACCAGAATCAATTCATAAAATATCCCATATTGTTGGTTATAATTCACTTTTGGTATACTTGGGATTGAGTTGACTGGGATTATTCCTTAAACACAGATCCCAAAATTGTTTAAGATGATCTCAGTAGATGAATGGAATCCCCAGATAATATCCATAGAAATCCCATCAAGATATACAGCCCTTGTTCAGGTATAATAATAATATGCCAGAAATATCCATATATATATATATGTAAGATTGTATATGATTATATGTAGTTGTATATAATTACATGATCATATGTATATTTATATAATATAATATATATATATATAATCTATTATTATATCATGTTTATATTATATATATACATATCAGAGAACATCTGTACATATCCCATAGACAATCACAGTAAACACTCCTTCTCTCCCCACCACAAAGGGAACCTCCTCATGCTTGGCTTCTGCCGCCTTTTTTCCCGCGGCAGAGGCCTTGGCTTCCCCAGTGTGTCCAACATGTGTTTGACAAATTTTATGGGATGGGAAAATTATGGAAAAAAACATGGGGAAAAAATAGACGTAAAACAGCGAAGCAAATGTTGTCTAAAAATAATGAGCATTCATGGATCAATGGATTGGTTAAAGGGAAAATTTACAGGAAACCATGGATTTTCCCATGAAATATAGGGCTTTCCTGTAAATTTTCCCATTAACCAATCCATTGAAACTTTCTTATGCACAAACAATAGTTGCATCCGTGGATTGCCATATGATTACGTGGGAAGTTTTCTGGGGGATGTACTGTAACATATTTGGGGGAAGGGATTATATAACCCACAAAATACAATGGACGATTAATAACCATCAATAACCATTCATCATTAACAGTAGATGATTAATATTAATAACCATTAATAACAATTAATAATCATTAATAACCATTAATAACCATTAATAACCATTAATAACCATTAACACCCCATTGGTTCGTAGTAAGCCGACACAAGCCGCCTCTGAAGTCTTTTGAAGACGCAGAATTTCTCCCTGGAGCTCGTTCGCCTTGACACATCTGTCATCGCTCCCCAATATACGGATATAAGCGCAGGATTCCTTTTCAGAATAATCTAATATTCATTATATACACAATATAGTTGGTTATAAATTACATATATATATAATCTATATCTACATATGCCCTGAAACAGTATGGGGATGCTCTCACAATTTTCACCAGGCAGCTTCGCCTTTGCTTCCAGATTTTGGATGTGGCCATCTGCCTCCCGTTTCTCCTGGAGAAATTCCCCCAAAAAAAAGTTTTTACGGTAATAGTTTTAATGGGAAAATCATGTATAAATGGTGGATTTTTCACTGCCCCGTTTGATATCCGGAGGGTATCAAACATCTTCAAACTATTCAAACCGGTGTTTGCCGGGGGCAACCACTAGCATCAGAACATAGCAGAACATATACCAAAAGCGTTCGAAAATCACACAGCCCATCTGTAGACCACGAGTTGACATGCTAAAATTCAGTCTGTGTTTTTCCTGTTTCCAAGGTGTCATGTGCAATCGCAGGTGTCCTGTCGTAGTTTGATCACATCATCTTCCAATTGAGACCTGGCAAAGTCAACGCAGGTACTCCACTCAATGGATTTCACCAAAGGCAACAAATTGTCTCCGCCCCAATCCAGTTCCAGCTGCCACATCCCCCATTTTCCACCGGTCCGAGCATTGCATCCTTGGATGCCCAGTGGAGTTGGAAGGTGTCGGCTGCGGTGTCACCAGACCTTTTCTGAGGCAATCGACAGGAAATCTCATGCAGCAGCCTGGAAGGGGCCGGCGGGCTGCTGCCATTTGTGGGATTTGTTTGTGGGGTGCTCCCAAAAAACCAGGGACCATGGACCTTCCAACAAACGTCAAAAAAACGAACTGAAAAAAAAACACAAGTGAATTTTGTTTGTGAAATCGCCATAGAAATGGCGTCCTGAAGCCGGACCTTCGTCGACCAAAGCGAGTTCTGAAGCTTCTGGCGCCTGAAACCGGGCTCCAAAGCGGCATGGCTTGAAAGGGCGAGAAGGCGATGCGATGCGGCAGATCACCCAGGCGCTTTGCCAAAGCCTCGAACATGGGCAGCATCCTTGGGTCTGTCTAAAAGGGTATAGTTATACCCCCCACAGAAAATCATTTAATGTGGAACATGATGATATAAACATACATATATAACCCATCAAATCGGATAAATCTGGGGATACCTTCTTTTTTCAGACTATCCTTCCACCTTTCCCGCCTTTGAGAGACGTCGACAGTTGCTGGGCCGATGGTTCAGCCAGATGTTCACCAAGAACGTCCGTCGGGTTGCCGGCGCAGATGCCGGTGTCACGTCCGGCACGGTGCCGTGGAGCAACTGACCGTCGAAGGCCAGGTGTTTCCAAGGCTTCGGCCAGCTGAGTGCTCCACCTAGGGGAGGAACCAGGATGGGGTGCTTTGTTGCTTTAAAAAAGTGCGATAATTGAGTCCATTAATCCTTAATGTATAAGATTGTACAAGGGTAAAAACGATGTGCCTGGAGGGACTCTATAAACAGAACAATATAGAACTATATCTGTATGTTTGGACTTGATTGGGTGTGATTATGCGCTCTACAGATTGCATGCCTGAGTTACGAGCAGATCCAAATTTCTGAGGGACTCATCACTAGATAGTATATGGGGCTGTAAGACGTTCAAAAGAAACAAAAAAAATGTGCGTCATCCTTCTGCACAAGGCCCCAACCATTGGGTTTCCTGCTGACACAAGCCCTTTAGAATCCAAGCACGCATGTTCTCCTACTCAAGGAGATGTTAGGGGTCCATAATGTTTCCAAGCGCAAATATATTCCCCAGATTTCATGCTGGAACATGTCCCTGTTGCTGTTGCTCTTCTTCTTCTGCTGCTGCTTCTTCTTATTTTATTCTTCGTCCGCTTGCTATGGCTCTTGCTGTTGTATGCTGTTCTCATTCTTCTTCCTCTCATATTCCTTGTTGTTGTTGTTGGCGAATATATCCATTCTTCCTGAGCATACCAGAATGTACAACCCTATCTTATGAATATACTATATCATTCATTCATAGGACTGATAACCCCCCTTCCCAACCCCCCAAAACTGCTGTAATCGGACTATACACATCCAGCACTACTGAGGTAGCGAAACTGATCGAGTGCTAGGGAGGTAATCATCTGGATTTAATCTACAAACGCACTCTGACTACCCACTAATTGATAGCCACGCTGATATCCCTTCTCATCGATCTGTCTGAATATAGAGAGTACTCAAAAAAACATTGTTTATTGATGTTTATTGTTTATCGTAATTTTTCCATTAAAAAAAGGCACTTGATGTACCAATTCTCACACTCACCCACATGGTGAATATACACAGATTTGGTGTGCACTCTGCTTGTCCCTTCCACACCTGCAACCGACCCATAGACTTGAGCCGTCTCATTTGGTCGTAGCGAGTTGCGACACTGCAGAATCAGGGTTGGGGCCCCGCACTCCGTCAGGTAGGTCACGGTACCTGGACAAGGCTTGGGAATGGATGGAAAATGAAAACCAACTGAACTGGGAATTTAGTCATTTTGTCAACTGTTGATCAACATTTGAGGATAACTACTGCTGCTGCTGCTACTTCTACTTCTACTTCTGCTTCTGCTTCTACTACTACTACTACTACTACTACTACTACTGCTACTACTACTGCTACTACTGCTACTACTACTACTACTACTCCTCCTCCTGCTACTACTACTAGATCAACATTTGAGGATAACTACTGCTGCTGCTGCTACTTCTACTTCTACTTCTACTTCTACTTCTACTTCTACTTCTGCTTCTGCTTCTACTACTACTACTACTACTACTACTGCTACTACTGCTACTACTACTACTACTCCTCCTGCTACTACTACTACTGCTGCTGCTACTACTACTACTCCTACTCCTACTCCTACGCCTACGCCTACTCCTACTCCTACTGCTACTGCTACCGCTACCTGCTACCGCTACCTGCTACCTGCTACCTGCTACTTACTACTACTACTACTACTACTACTACTACCACCACTACTACCACTACTACCACTACTACCACTACTACTACTACTACCACTACTACCACTACTACCACTACTACTACTACTACTACTGCTACTACTGCTACTACTACTACTGCTACTACTGCTACTACTGCTACTACTGCTACTACTGCTACTACTGCTACTACTGCTACTACTGCTACTACTGCTACTACTGCTACTACTGCTACTACTGCTACTACTGCTACTACTGCTACTTCTGCTACTACTGCTACTACTGCTACTACTGCTACTACTACTGCTACTACTACTGCTACTGCTACTACTGCTACTACTGCTACTACTGCTACTACTGCTACTACTACTACTACTACTACTGCTTCTACTACTACTACTGCTGCTACTCCTCCTACTCCTCCTCCTCCTCCTCCTACTACTACTACTACTACTACTCAGCACCTTTTTTTCTGAAATCAACATTGTGGTTTTTTTGAATACTAATGACTGAACATCAATGGGTCAATAAAACGAACAAGACATGCAGATGTAACGAGGATCTTGAGTCAGGCCCTGTGTCTGCAGTCAAGAGAACATGGGATATCTATAATTACAAACAACAATCCAAAATGTAGAGGGGTCAATACCTGCAGGCCTTTTCCCATCAGGTAGAAGTGTCACACCCACTCCAAGCGCAATTGATAGCCAGGTACTGAGGTGCGGATGCACATTCACACCATGGCGCTCAACGGCAACCTCATCTGTATCCCAATGGAATTGAATAGCTTCTTCACTGTGTCCGCTATCCTTAGGCTGCACTCTCACGAAAAACCCTTTGGGATGATCATCCGAATTCAGAGAATCCCAAATCATTCACTAAGACATCCGTGCAAGATGTACGTTAAGATTTGTATCAGGAAGGTTTGGAAATGAGATGGTTCCCTTCCAAAAGGCTGACAGAAAGGGGCAAATTGTTCACCATCCAATGCCTTCCACCACCGTTTATTGTTCTTACACTAACTTGAGAAAGCCTAGTCAGAACAAGCTATAAGTAAAGGCAAGAAAATGTATGTTGCAGTGTGTTTGGAATGCCAAAAGGATTCAAAAACAATGAATAGTGAACTACACCACGAAGAATAACACAAACATACTGTGCAGTCTCGACCCAAGTCTCTCGAATCTGCACCCACCACTCAGCTCCAGATCGCTTTGGATCAAACGCAAAACCTTTGGCGTGGAACTCGAAAATCTCTTGCGCCAACCTGCTGGGACTGGATGATGGGACTTGATCCACAGCCTATCTGGACCACGTGAAGGTCAAAGGCATGACCAACTCCAGGTGCTTCTCTCCCAACATGAGGCTGTACGAGGCGAAGCCACTCTTATATCGTTATATCCCAACGTATTCAACGTGCGCCTGATAGACACACTGGGATGAGCCCGGCACTTAGGAGTATAACCCGATGTAGCAAGCTAGTGACTGGTTTATGGCACGTTACATGTAAGTGGGACATACCAGTACGCCTTTTCGCTGACAATTGGACATCATCATTTTCATTAAACTAAATCTTGCCATTTCAATGACGTATCTCCAATTTTTGAGTCCCTTGGCCCATGACCCAGCGGATCCCAGGGGCCTCTCTGCCAGGCAGCGCGGCTCTGCAGTGCAGGGCATCCAGGAGGAGCCATCCAACGGGAAGACCAAGCGACAGGTTTTGGTCAAATTCTCCATGGCTTCTGTCTCCGAAGCTCCTGGGATTGGAAGGTTCTGGTTCTGCAGACTGGATCAGAATGGCAGAAATGATCTGAACACCTAAAACCCAGGTGGTTGTTGTTCATTCAATTCGATAGGGATGGGATGGGAGCAAACTATCTTTTTTGTTGAATGTGTCAACCACCTCCCCCATATCGCCGCGACCATGGTTTGGAATCCTTGTAGAATCTTAAGGTCGCAAACGCGAGTTTGGAAGATGAATCCAGGCAGATTCGCAGTGCGGCCATCAGCAGTTAAGCTTGGCATCTGCCAAGTCTCATCCGCAATCTCCTAGCAATGGCTGAAGGGATCAATGTCAATGCTTGCCGTTATTCATTGTGTAATGTAATATTTGAATATATTTGAAATGTACTATAGTTTAATATCAATGGTCATTCATGGTCATTCATCATATCAATGGCAAAATGTCATGATCACAACCCTGCCAAATCACCTCGGACGACTATTTACGTTTTGTCCCGGCAAACCTCAAGTAATTCTGTCTGGCAACCCCAAACAAAGAAAACACCTCTTGGACAAAGCTCTGCCATGAGAGGAGTCTGAGGGTGACTGAAGAGGCAAATGACAGAGGTGGCTTGCGAAGGGAGCCAGCTTTTCAAGCTTTAATACCCGCGTTCATTCCACCCACACCAGTGCAGCAGCCATTGCCAATGAGTTGAAGCAAGCGACCGAAATGGTATTCCAACATGTTCCAACCCAGATCGCAGAAAGGTCCAAACAGGATTGCAAAGTGCGATGCGATTTGTTCCGTCAATATCATCAACAGTCTCTGAAGCGAATGACAATAACATTATCCATTCTCAATCCCATGAAATGCACCAGACAAGGCCATGGATACAACTAACATCAACTAACATCAACTAACTAACCCTCCAAATATTTGGTACAGCTAAGCCTATTGGGTCAGGTTCCCAGCACCGCTTCTCCAGCTGGGCGCTCCTCATCCTTCTGAAGGTCTGCGCGCAGAAGTGCTAGGAGCCGAGCACGCTGCTCCTGCGACAGCAGTCGCAGATGCCATGGTCAGTTGATGTTGGAGTGACACGGAGTGACCGTTCCAAAATGATACACGTGGCTTTGTCTGAAATTCGGGAGTCCCTCAAAAATCCAATGGTTTATTGTTTGTTACGGTTTGGATTATCATTTCCAGACTGTTGTTTGGGGGATCAAAAATCCTGTTTTCAGACACACCCATCTACACGGTGATCATTTAGTCAGGATATTCAAGATTCAGTTGACCTAGTGAGGAGTGAACTGGTCCACCTTGAAAAAGTACCAAATAGCTGCCAAAACATATCATAGCCACAGGGGATTGGTCACAAGGCCAGCAAGACCTGGAAACAAACTGGATCTGAATACAACCCCCAATAGAAAATGCCCAATTTCGACATGGATTGTCCATGATTTTCCCGAGTAAACCTTCATTTAAGTTGGCTTAAGTTATCCATCATCTGTGGAGAAGTCGTTGCCCGTCCTGCTCTGGCAACTGCTTCAGCAGCTGCAACGGAGCTCTTGCAGATTGCCGCAGCGTCAGGCGCCGCAAGCGCCGCAGTCCCCGGGAGTGTGGCACGCGTCGCCCGGGCGTGGCAGGTCGAAGGCCCATGGCGCATCCTTCGGTGTGTGCTGCCTATTGTGTTGATCTTGGTTGGGATGTCTCCACATATGAAACTGAGTTTTCTGGCACAATGTGGCAGCTCAGGGTTGTGAACCATCTCTTCCGCTCGCTGACACCTGGTAGTCTTTCAAAGACATCATTGAGAACAGAATCTTGAAGAACAATGAAGAACATATCTTTTGAACCAGCAAAAAATAGTGGGCTAGGTTGCAGCTGGAAAACATCAGCTGCAGGAAAGACCCAACTTGTAAAATTGACCCCGAGATGTCAGAGCTTGAACTGAACACGTCAGACAGGCGAACGATGCAAGTTCCGGAACCCAGGTTCCTCGAGTGCCCAAGTCACAACATCAACTGGATCAAACGGAGTCCATTTTGACAAATTTTCCCAAAATGATCGTAGGAAACAAGGTGCTGTCCCTCTTTGTTTATCAACCAGCGGTGCCAACCAGTGACGAAAGGACCTCCTCTGCTCCAGCTGTCCCAGAGAAAGCTCCTGCCAAGACTGTGGGTCGATACGAAGGTGATCCTGTGGACGGCTATGGGTAACTGGAAGACATACAAGGTATATACATGGTTGTGCGTACAACGAGCATATGCGATCTATATGATTGCGCATGTAACTATACATTGGTATACATGCATATATTTATGTGTATATATATATATATCTGTAGATATACAACTGTGTGAGATGCACGCACCGTCTACTCTTTTTCTCCGTCGTGCAAAAGGAGAATAATCTCCATATACTTTGGTTGCGGTTCCATGCAAGAACCACTCATGCTGGGTTACCCGCAAGGTAGTGACACGCAGTCATAGCATCATCCCCGCCTTCAGGGATTCCCTGACAGGGGATGATCAACTCTTGACGTGTGCGCCCCCAAGGGGGCCACGGGGTTTGGATGGGTGGGAAAAATTTAGCTAGTTATTTTGGCTGAAGTATCTTGACCAAAAATGGACGCAAGCGATGCATTCAATAGTTGAGTCATGCGCACCCACCTGCCCAAGCACAACACATAATATACGCATGTCGATGTAGGAATGTGGATCATGCCTCGAAAATCATCCCAAACATAGCTCAACTGATTCAACTGTTGGCTCTAAAACATTGCTCTGGAAGTTCCGCTCCTGTGCTCTCCTTTCTTCCTGGAATTTTGCCTGGCGACTGCATTCTGGAGCCATTTTCTTCTGCCAACTGCAACATCTGAATCTATGGAGAATGGAAGGGGTGGAGAAAGTTATGTGCCAAAAGGCTGTGATCCATGCTGACCATTCCAACTAGCAGACTAGCACATCCTCCATCTGCAGCATGATGAACACACCTCCAAGGCTGCGATGGCTTCTCCTTGTGTAGCCTCAAACCGCACCAAGGCTATTCCGTTGCAGGCAGAAAATCACATCAAATTTGTGTGTGTGTGTGTGTTTGAAATATATGAACCAGGAACTTTTGGGGTACCTAGCTTGACCGGTCTCCATTTGGGGATGGCTCAAAATGTTTGGGCCTCAAACAAACGGAGTTCATATCCTGAAAATGACAGATTCCGTGGGTCCAAAAGGGTACCTCGTTTAGCAGAATCAATCAACATCCAAAGCACCTGGTTTGGATGTTGGATGATGCTGGATGATCTTGGCTCTTCAACATCACAGATGGCACAATGTTGGCTGGAAATGTCGGGTCAATGCCACACCTTGTTCTCTGTGATTTCTTGATTTTGACGTCGAAGATCAAGGAGCTCCGCCTGCATATTATATATACATATACATGTATGTACACAGAGGGAAGGGGATTATGTGCCTGTGTATATTTATGTATATATACAATATATATCACATACAACGGATTTGTCCCTGATATATCTACACAATTCTACACTCACAGATGTTTGAGATGTTATCTTGACAAGGCCATCAGGCCATCGGCCAACAAAATGATGGGACATTTCTTGGCCATTTAGCATGGCCTTTTGGGCTCGTGTGATTTGCCCAAATCAAGAACGGTTAAATCACATCAGTCGGGGAAACATGCCTTGGTTAGTGTGTATCGTTTATATATGTTTATATCATGTTGTCAGTACTACATATTGTGATATGTATTCCTAAATCTTATATATCTCATCCCAGTGTTATATTGCTCTGCGCACATTTTCCTCAAATTGGATTGCTGACCATCGCAGTCAATGGCACCTCCCGACCCAGCAATGCTTCCTTCACCTGTGCAGCGAAAACGGCTTTGATTAGGCCCCGTGTCACTGGTAGATAAGCTTACAGTGGGCCTACAAGGGGCATTTCTCAGATGTTCTCAGCTTTTTCCGCAAACCCATCAAGACAAACTATCTAGACAAATGATCCTATATCATCTTGTATTCGTAGGTCTTGGATGTTTGAAAGTCAAGTTTCGCGGTGTTGAGTCTTGTCCCCAACCAAATCACTGTCTGGCTGGAAGATGCTTGCAATCCCATGAAGCAAGCAGCAGGACAGTGTGCAACTTCACCTTTCTTTCCCCAATCAGCCACCGATCACTTTTTTTGGCGCAGCATTCAAATGTCTCTACCACCAGGTTCCTGTCACCCGATGGATACTGTTCCTTGAAAATCTTGGGTTGAAAGACTCCGTCACCCAATGGGTTTGGGTCAGAATGGTCGACCTCCCAAAGTACATAGCTTGACGCATGCTCTTCCAACCCAAGATCTCACGGCCTTGACTTCCACAACCTGCTGCGCGAATAGAAACGGATCTGATCAAATCATGTCCAACAAAAAGGCTGTTGTCAAGCAAAAAAAGTAAGCGTTTTAGTGATTTTAGTGGAATTGACATTCTAGTCCTGGACCAATCTACCATCATGTTGGCATTCTCTGGCCTTTTGGGGCTCTTGAACTCCTGGACCCGAGTGGCTCATGTCAGCGAAGACACGTGCATCAAGCGTGGTAGCTTAGATGTTGCGAGGACGAACGGCGCTGGGCATGACAGTCACACCCAACAGCTGATGTGTGTGTGTGTCTGTGTGTAATGGTTGGTTTGAACCATTCAACCTTTCTAGAATGTCTGATCCTTTTTCTGCTAGCAGACAGTCATTTGCAAATCGACAAGTCCAAGCAGTAGGAGTTAGCACCATCTAACAAAGAATTTCACTGTATACGTGAGTATGTGTGTGTGTGCATGTGTGCATGTGTTTGTCGTAGTTCAACTGCTCATGTATCTGCACGCCAGAAGGAGTGATTGTATAAACACACCCTGCAACATTGGGTCCTTTAAGACCCAGCACAAATTCCTCCTCGTCTGTAGCTTAAAAAGAGCCTTGCACTTGCATTGGTTGGCCGCACTACATTTGATCTTGCTTGGAGACTTCTTTCTGGCTATAATGCAATTTTGGCAAAAACACAAACAAAATGTAAAGATCTGTAAAGTGTACTTTTGCGTGGGGATTGAACACCATCGCATTGTTGCGACTTCAGTGCAGCCCAGAATGGGAAAATGACATCCCATGATATCAGGGAAAACATCTGAATTCTCTGGGAATGTCCTTCCGCAAGCTGAGATTCTACTCAGTCCCATCCGCAGCGACTATTCCGTGGCTGAACCCCACCAGTTCTGTAGGATAGGCAACCGAAGCTCTATGTCAAACCCTTCCATCCCTTCCAACAGAAACAATGATGCAATTTCTTGGGCAGAAGCTCTCAGCATGGTTTTGGATCATCCAAGAACCAGATTCAGGTGGCCTCAAATCGGTACTTGAAACTCTGCTAGAAACCCCTAAGTGACGTGTCCTGTCACTTTGCCATTTTTTAAAAAGATCTGGGCACAAGTACGTCGTTTGCCACAGTGAAACGTGCACCAAGAAATGTGGCAAATACTCTTTCATGGTTCTGCAGTCTTCAATGCCGACGGGAGGAACTTTCGTGTTTCTCAGCCATTCTGATGCAATCCCTTCAACACAAATGGCCTGGAGTTTCCCACTCCCAGGCATTAATGTCGTCCGATTTTGCAACCAATCCAGGGCCGTTTGTGTTGAAACTCCTGTCCAGTGATCCACAACGTGCCAGCTTCACTGTTACTTCAGCTTCCAGAAACACCTGAAGCCGCTTGAAGCCTCACCTGTCAGAAAAGATGTGGACTTATCTGCCAAGAATCAATGAAGCATGGTGAAGCACGTGAAGGGAAGCCATGTGGGAATGGAGCAAAGTACAAGTAATGACCAATCGCTTCACATTTGTTTGAAATGTTTCCAATTTCCAATCGATCCTGAAATTTGCCCCATACCCGCATTTTCTACGGCAAACTCCGCAAGGGTATCCAGCAGCTATACTTGGATCGACAGGAGTTGCCACATCGAAACGTCCATTGGGCTCAGCCATCTGTATCGACTTCGCTGGCTGGAATCACTGCCATAAGACCACCCATCACCTTGGCTCAACTGGAGGATACAGTTTTCCTATGGTTTTCTGTTATTTTCCATCTATAAAAACTCGGCTTTTGGGTGGCTGGGATTGGCTTAGACACCATGGAAAACCATGGTTTTTCGAGCACAAGAGGTTTGGTTGAAGAATCCTGGGGTACCTTGACCTCCGGATTCAAGCAAGAACAGTTGGCCAGACACCATGGATCATGTGGTCAATAATAAGCCTGCAGAATATGTCATGTGCAACCAATTGAGGTCTAAGAAGTTAAACCATGCAAATGCCCCTCATAGACAACTAACACGGAACAGCACTCATCATACAATATTGGATCTTCATTGACCTTGAAAAAAACTATTGAAACGCTATACTGGGTGGCTGTTGCATGCAGAACCCCACAATTTGCATCTACGGGCTGTCACTGTGGAGTCCATGCGGTTGCAATTCAAAGAACATCAGGATATGATTCTGATCTTTTTGGGGATGTACATGCATATACATGTAGATATTGACATTAATATACAATAATATACATTATAACCATGTACATTCTATATAAATATAAATATATGTCTATATATATATATATATATTTATACACAGTACAGGCAATTGACTGCATATATTATCTGATTTTCACCCATCTTTACTAGGCCACCAGGCCCACGCTGGGATGTTTCCTCCAACCCGTGGCGTCCGTCAACACCGCCGAGTCACCAGTTCTAAAACCACCACAAAGGGCGTCGGTGCCACCATCAACCAGGAAAGCCTCAGCCAGTGATGTCTGTGTTTGTCCAAAAATTGTGGAAATGAACTGGTCAATAATTTAGCCAAAAATTATGAGCAAACGATGATGAATCAGCCAGAATTCTCAGGTTCATCCAGCTAAATTGGCCTGAACCAATTCACTGGTTAATCAATATTCTCGTGCGACTGCCTGATGCAGTGCGCATCTAGGCCCCAAGCCTTCTCACTTTGAAGGATTCTGATGGTTCATAGCCACTCATTTCGACCACTGGCCATGACTACGACTCCAAGATGCTTCAAGATCCATACTCCTACAACTTTGCATTGGCAAATGTCGGCGGTGACCCAAGGCATTCAGAGCAAGCTAAGGCTGCTTGGACCGCGACACCCAGACCAAATCCAGGGGCAGATTTCTCCTCCTCCTCCTCCTCCTCCTCCTCATCATCATCATCATCATCATCATCATCTTTCATGTCTTTCATTATATATTTCAAATCATCATCCAACATACACCCAAAAACAACACATCCGGACAAGTGACTGGCAGATAAAGGCACCCAACCACAGGTTCAAGGCGATGTAGGAAGCGAAGGATCTCGCTGTGTTCGATCCAGCAACCTGGCTCGGGAGAATTTGGATGATTTGGATGCGTTTCATACTAAAAAAAGCTAGAAGTATCCAAAACTGATGGAAAACGCAAGTACAGGATCCTTTCAAATCCTGAAAATCACTTTGTTGGCAGTGTCTTTGGTGCCCCATGTTGGAGTCATACCCTGTGACCTGGCAGGGTGATACAAGTACTCTGACAAAAAAGAATAAGATTAGCGGCCCTGTGTGTGTGTCTCATGATCTGAACGAATAAAGCATTGTAAAGTTCAAAAACCCAGGTATCAACATGAAGAAAAGGATTTGGAGTTTTTTTGCATCAGCCTATCTGATGCCTAATATGTTTGAAGTTTCCCAGCGTTGCCGCTGCCAAGTTCTGTTGATATCAAGCCTGATCATTAACATCCAGATCATTAACGGCAAGAAGCTAAACGGCTTAAGGTCGACGATGCAATGAAGTGATGAGCCGCCAGTTGCGCCAATGGCATACCCACCTGGGCGTGTTTGTGAACATCCCCATCACATGATATGGGATGCTCAAAGTTGTACCAAAGGTAGGGTTTGTCTGCGAATTGTGGGAAAACACCTAAATCTAATGCTTAATCATCATTCTGCTTCATAAAATTAGGCACTTTGGGGTTATACCCTATTTTCAGACACCCCCATATGCAACTTCATACACCTCAACTTGGGTCTGTCTGAAAATATGGTGCCTCCAAACTCAATGGTGATCATCATCATTTCCTCATTGAATGGCTTCACTTGCGCGGTTATAACCCCATTTTCAGTTACACCCATATATATCCATGTATCACATTGCTTGTATATCCCATTGTATCCCACCATATCCCTATTCTGGTTGGTTAATGTTGGTTAATGTTGGTTATAGACCCAATCCTTGCTGATTCATCAATGCCCCATTCTGGGTGGATTCAAAATTGGTAGAACCCATCATTACAAATGATGGTTGAATCACACTATTCATATGGGTTTGTCTGAAAATATGGTATACGGTATACCCTCAATTATAGCCATTTAATGGGGACAATGAGGATTACCCAATGGATTTAGAGGTCCCCTATTGACAAACCCATATCCCCATTCTAGAGCTCAAAATGCTGAAAGATGGATTCTCGAACGAGGCACCGAGTTCAAGATGGGCATCACTAACGCCATGACCTGAATTTGGCACCGACTACTAGACACCAGGGACTTCACCATTCCGAAAAAATCAACAGTGCCAACATGCATATAGATAATATAGATGTCAATATTAATATGTCAATATTAATATGTCAATATTATGTATACATATATACATGTTCATACATGTATACATTAGACTGCCTTGCAAATTGGCTTCAATTCTGCTTGCGTGTAGCAAGCACCCGGGTTTCTTTCGACCCCACCAGGATGAACTGAGTCTGCCACAAGACCAGCAATCAGCTGGATACCGCCTACCTTGGCCGCAGCTTATGTACAAATATGTTGGCGGGACTGGAAAATTCCACGGGGACCAATTTTGTGGGCCAGTGTTACCCAATGTTTGAGTCAGACATATACAGTAATATGAATGGGTTCCCCCAAATTGGATATACCATTAAAAAAAAAACACTGGTTAATTAATCATGGTTAATTAAGCATCAGATTCCCCACATTTCACTTCAGAACCAACTTTCTTCATCATCATAATGTGGTAATCCTTATAATAATCCATCCCAGTAATCAAGCATCATTGATGATTGGCTTTACCACATGATTCCCATTCGAATTGCCACAAAACAAAGGTGGCCATTCGGTAAAGTACCTTGGAACTCCAAGCTGCAGAGTACTGACGCGTCTCCTTGGGTCTATGGGCTTCCAGTGCCAAGCCCAGTAGCCCTGAGGCCAGACTGGACAGTGCACCTGCGCAACGGGCCAGTCATTGGAGGTTCTTCCGTGCATCTATGGCAATCTAACCTGGAAAGTCCTTGAAAACCTCTAACCCACCCAGACCCTACATTCTCAAGAGCTAGGCTACTGTTCCAATTTGAAAAAATGGATAGGGATTCCAAAGATCTCAATGGATTGGTTTTGTTGGGAAAATATCCTTAGACCAATTTCCTGGAAAGTTTGTAGATAAATCATCTTTAACGATGAGTTTGAAGACAGCAAATCCGAAAGTCGCAATTTTCCTAACTTGCCAACATGTGCTGAGCATGAATGACATGTTTCTTCCGATAAGGGCATATGCGCACCAGAATCAGATTCGCCCTAAATTAGCATAGTCAAAAGACTATAGCGATTTGTCATGTAGATCATTTGGATGGAAATTGCATTCGTTCGCCAACTCAGCACAGACTCCCCAACATTTCCAGTGCCAAGTTACCAACAGAATAGGCCGACCAGTAGCGCGGCCAGCGTGGCTCAACGTGATAACCCAAATATGCGAGGCAAATGAGACCGCAACCTGCAGGTGTAAACCAGGGTGTTAACTATGGTGACCTGCGTGTGCATGATGTCCGATTCCAAGGAGGATGTGGAAAATTTTCCATGTCTGTGATGTTGCTCGGTAAATCATCAAATCATCTACAAATGGGTAATTTCCCATGGGTAATTTCCCATGGCTATGCGAAATTACCCGATGTTAAACTATAGACATACAGAGGTTATTGGAGACACCAGAAACCTTGAATGCGTTGTGGCAGTATCATATTTCAATTCACCATCAAAATCAGTGGATGATGTGGATGCATGTGAATGTGTGGTGTACTGATGTGTACTGTACATACTAAGAGATGGAGAGAAATAAATATAATCATATAATTGATATAGATGTATACTTATATATCATGATCCATACACAGATAGAAAGATTGGCAAGAATCTTACACTTCTTCACCGGCAAAAGAAGAAATGCATATGGGTGTATCTGAAAATCCTGTCTGCCCTCAAGATTGCCAATATTCAATCGGACAAACGATGATACAAACCATGATAAACCATCAGATTACCATCAGATTTGGAGGTTCTCCCCTAATTTTTTAGACAAACCCCATATCCCTGCGGCTCAGTGACACAGGGTCAATCCCTCCAGCTGCTGATGCCATCGATTCAGCGCCTCCTCATTGAGCCGCTGCTGGTCCTTGCCGACCGAGATGTCATGGGGATGGTCCAAGCAATTTATGACTCAAAACAGCGACCATCAGAAACCCCTGACTCAAGAAATCTCAAGAATCACATCATCCAAAAAGAAATCTAGGAATAAGCTGGGATGATTCTGGGCCAGTAAGGGATGATACAATCATCGTTGTTAATCCACGCTAGCTCAAAATCCCTGCCGCAAACGCCTCTTTGAAGAGTTTCATCCTTACTGCTGGTTGCACCATGCAACTGGCAGCCCATGTTTGGCTGACCTCCGTTGTCGGCAGCAACATTCAATTTCCAACTCTCAATCTGTGTGTTCACAGCCAGCATCTACAACTTCGCCATCAAACCCCAGTCCAATCCCCAGATAGTGTGCTGAAATGTGCTGAATCTGAATCTAACAGGATCTAACAGGCGAAATCCTCACCCAAAATGCGTCGAAAATTCGAGTTTCAAGTCATGGCCTGTCGGAGCTCTTGTACTTCACTCCAAGTCCTGAGAGCCGGGGCCCAAGTCATGGTCTGCCCACTGGTCTCAACAAAAATATCTAAATGGAGCATCAAATGGTGGGTTTTTTTTTGGTGAGTTCGAGTCTTGGGACATATCCAATAGTTCTAGCACAGCTAGGCATGATGGGAAGAAAGGCCTGTGATTGGAACTGCGTGAAACCTTCATTTTCCAAGTTTTGGTGTCATCCCTTGCAAGCTACCTGATACAGACTCTCCAAACAGGCATCATCTTCAGCGATGCGAACACTTGAATGTCTGAGATCCTACTCAACTTCCCAGTGTAGATGGGTACCTCCCAGAGTAAAATAAAGGTGTAAACACCCCGTCTTCATCCACTTTCCATGAGAAAACCTTTTTTAAATGTATGTTTTGCGGTCCACTTCCACTCAGCTACAGGTCACATTCGCTGTATTTGTGTGTTCATGGTTAGATCATGTTAGATCACTTAGATCCCCTGCATACCATGCACAACAGCATGGATGTCGCCCATCCCCACAAATCCAGAAGGTCACCACTGTTCAGAGAGTGAGGCTTTCACCACCAGCAATGTTCATTCAACCCACCAATGTGTTTCTTTTAACATGTTCAAACCAAAGTAACATTTATTTGGCTACGCAAACCAAATGGTACAGGTATCTACAGGTTCGGCTGGAAACAGTGTACTGTACCCCTAAATCCACTCGTAGATAACTATCAGTTTCCCTCCTAACAACTTACAGTACAACCCTATTTTCAGACGCACGCAAATATCAAACTGTTGGTTGTATCCCATGTTCTTCCCATATATCCCCACATCATAGGTGGTGCACGGCGGTGCCAAGTAAAAACAGCTGGTTTCTCAACCACATTGACCATTGATTTCAGATGATTTCACCCAAAAAAGATTGGTTGTATCCCGTTATCTCCCGTTATATACCCAGTTTTAAGTTGGTTTACAAACCCCAGAAGACCATACTGTAGATTTCAAAAAAAAGGCGGCAATACTCCCCTCCTCCTGCGTTCTTTGGCTGCCAGAAGCAGCTCTTTGCGACCCGGAGAGGATGAGTCCTCTCCGGCGCGGAGAGGAAACCGTAGGGAGATGCCACAGATGTGAACGCTCCATTGGAAACTGTTTGGGAAGGTGATTCTGTTCAAGTCAGAAATAGCAAATGTTGGGTTTGGATGTTAGATTATGGCTTTTATGGCTGCTGCTGGCAAAAGAAGTCAAAGGTTGAAACACGTCCACTGTCTTAAAAATTAAGCAACTGCAAAAACATCTATGTTGACTGGTTTCTTGATCTTTATCCAAGTTTCGGTTGGTTTGTATCCCCATTCTCCCGTCCTTGCATTCGACTAGTGTTGTCTATATAAATCCATCGTCGGATCAATTGCCCATGCTTGGTCAGTGTGAAGTTAATTCTCATGTGTGCTCTCCAAAAAATCACTATCTCCATTATATTCAAGGAAAGTCACATTTAATCCCATCTGTGTTCTTTTTGGATGGTGATATCCCAAGTTTTCTCGCACATCTCCCCTACCATCCCACCCGCGATCCATCGCCCAAGGCACCTTGAGTGGTGCCTACACGTCAGATCAAGCAGACATGAGCACAAATAGCTCAATATGTCAATATGCATATGGACCATAGATGGTCATATATGTATATGGGTGTACATGTGTATGTACGTGTACGCATATATGTATATGTACATATATTAATTGTTTAACATGCCTTAACTAACATCATGTCTATATATTGTTCAAATTGTTCAACAATGAATACAACTACTATATCCCGGTTATGCTTTCCCATGGTTTCCCATAACCGTCCATCCTTATGGCATAACTTTGAGGCCCCTGCCGCAGGAGCAATGAAGGCTGCGACGGTGGCAGTCACCGGGACCTGATGAGGATGTTGGCTTTTGGAGTATAATATGATTTTGAAATAGTTGGTTGTTGTAAAAAAATGATATGACTATTCTGCCATATTCTGTCACTCATTTAGCCACTCTAGAAAAAGAAAGAAAAGGGTTGCTGCAAATGAAAATCGCAACTCTCCACCTCAAGGCTACTACCATTAGGAGTAGATCCAGTCAGATTTTGTCCCCAAGACAGGTGACGTACGTACTCGTCTGAAACAGCGACACTTGGACGAGACACTACACTGGATCTTGGTCAAAACCCTTCAGAATAGCTGGTGTAACTGGATTTTCATCCCCTCAATCAGCTTCATAGCAATCTGGAACTCCCAGAATCCCCCAAACAACGTACAACATCCCACATGACCGACATGACAAGAACCCTGGTCTGAGGCTAGTCACGGATGTGCTGGAGCTGGTTGGAAGTGCCTGCTCTAGCCTCAATGGTAAGATCCACTTCTTGTTCATGGAATCAAAACCCAGCAGTTTCATGGTTTGATCGGGACAAGGATATGATGCCAGAATCCTCAATCCCTTGTTTTGACAACGCAAAACCTGCCGCGGTAGAGGCATGTACAGTGGAAGCCTGAGAACACAAGTTTTCACAACACGTGTATGCGAAAGGCAAACACGAAAAAAAAAAAAAAAACGTGCCAATGAACACATTGTCACATTGCCTAACAACACAAGATGTTGAAACTGGGGATGTACTCTCAGGCTTTCCACAAGCAAGAAGGGCACTCTGAACGAATAGTCAGTGTGCAATATGTGTGAAGGCATGCGCATCCATCATTTTAACATTTAACCGACGTTGCAGGCATTAGAAATCTATGCATACATGGATGTCACATGATGTCACTCTGGCTCCGTGGCGTCAAAAGATTTGGTTGGAATTCTCCCACCCTTCACCCTTCACTGGCAATGAAATCATGGTGACGTAGGTCTGGGTCACAAAGTTGCCATACTTTCTGCTTGAAAGCAAAACATGGCCAATGCAAATCTGATTGCATGCATGTTACAACAGGAAATTCCTTGCAACTTCAAGATCCCTAGATCCCAGAGCAAACGAGGCAACATGCTGGTAGCTACAATCAATGTGGCACAGGGGAAAACATCCACTGAAAGCCACCTGGACTAGAGCCAATTAGACCACCAAGTGTCAATCTACTGGTGCTGTCAACTCTGAGCATTTGGTTCAGCCAAATGCGCCAACGGCACGGCGAAGCACTGCAATTGCTCAAGGGCTGTTTCAGGAACAGATTGTCCAATGGAAGTTCTTTGGGATTGTCAAACTGGATCCAAGAAGCTGTGAACATCCCGCAATCTCCCATTTCAGGGAAGAATAAATGGTATCTGTTTTGCTCCTTAGATTTCCTGTGCCCGGCAAATGCTGCTTTTACAGAGGCAACCTACTTCCAAAACCTTGCCCCGTGATGTAGAGACGGGGAGTTAATGCTTACAAGTCACAACTATGACGGATTACCCAACAAAAAGACGTGCCGTTCTAAAGTCATCCCTGACCTGCAGGTGTTCGCCAGATTTTTTGTTATCAGACGTCAATATTTTTTCCATGTCAGGAAGAAACCCCTGATTTTAGGGGTACTGTACCCAGTGATCATGTTTTGCCGTGAACTGAGCTTGGTGACTTTGAGCCAGATTGATACCCTAGAACAGTTATCGAAGGGGGTCTTGAGAGGAGTCCTTAAATATCAGGTGTTCTCAGCGATCTGCGGATTGAAAAATGGGAAAACCAATAGTTGCACCTCGCTATAAAGACATGCCAATGTGAAATGCAGAATGTGAATGTTCATTTGCAGAGGAGGTAGCTAGGCTAGATGTCAAACCATCAGGAAACTCCAGACTTTCAGCAACATCAAGAAATGAACCGACTTGCAGGACTAGAAGCATAGTATTCCACGCAAAATTGTTAATGTTGGCCCTTTCATAAACCCATAATTTGGAAACCAATAATGTAAGAAAGGGAAGATTAAACACGTGTCCGGAAGCTTATCGGTGTCTGAAGCCCAAGAGTCCCAGCAGTCTTGCAACAAACAACTTGGTCCAACTAGAGGCCTCTTTCATTGATTGGTTTTCAAGGCATTTCTACTGAAACGAAGATTCTCACATGTTTTTTTCATCCAAACCAAGCCGTTTCCTGTAAGATGGTGAAGAAAAATTTGAGATCTCTGGTAGTGTAAGCCCATGCAGACATCAACATCATCAACCAATGTCAGCTACTCGGATGTTCAACCCGCTACACCTTTTGAAGCTCATCGACGATTGATTCCTTCACCTGTGGAGCTGGCACAGCTTTGGAATTGACTACATGGTGCTATGGGGTCTGGTAGGGAATTAATGGTTCTATTTATGATGATACATCAGAAATATATATATATACGTATATATGTATATATACATATATGTATATATACATATATGTATATATATATATATGTATATATATAATATACGTATATATATTATGTACATATATAATGTATATATATACATATGTGTACATACATATGTATATATATATATATGTATATATATATATATATATGTATTTATGTATATATATATACATGTACATATGTATATGTATTTATGTATATATATATATATATGTATATATATATATGTGTGTATATATATATATGTATATACATATATATATATATATATATGTGGTGTGTACGTTGTGTATGTGTATAATCATATATATATATATGTGCGCGTGTCACAGACACATAATAAAGAATCTATTGTAGATCATGATATACAATCGGGATATCACCAAAGAAATGTTTGCGATATGGATCAACCAGTTGGGTAGAATTCCCTGGGTGGTTGGGCCACCCTTCCCAAAAACTAGCCTTCTTCTCACTCTGCAGAAGCTCCTGCAATGTCAAAACAGTCCAATCTGGGAATGTCCTAGGTCTTACTGCAGGCATTCCTCATACGAAATAGTCATTATATATATATATATTGTCATATTTATCTATCTATTTGTTTTTAATTCATGCATATTTATTCATTCATTTGATTTACAGTATATGAAAATATGGGAAAATCAAAATCAACCAGAAATGGTTGTGATCCATAGCAAGCAAGAACGATCTGCATTTTCTTTTGCCGACCAGCGGCATGGGGTGAACATGGGAAACGTAGGATTTCAAAACTGTAGTCTTGTTCATCTATCCACCAAAAAAAGGCAACAGTCATTGTTTAGGGTTTATTCCAAACCACAAAAAATTGAGGAACACCTAGGAAAACCAGTAGTTCAGAAGCCCAAACGCTGGTCAACAGGTCGTACCCGGTCCTACCTCTTTCTCCTGCACTTCAAGCTCTTTGTCCTTGCTGAGTTCAGAACTTGTCATGCGACCCTGGTGGAACCCCGTCTGTAGCTGATATCAACAACTGTAGATTGACGTCTCCTAGTCCTGTCTGTGTCCATTTCTTGTGTCTCGTATCTAGCTGTATGTGTCATATATCATATATCATATATCTGATATCTCTGCTATATATACATTATGTATTTATGTATCATCTATCCATTTATCTGTTTGTTTCTGTATGTATATAGGTATTTCTGTATTCATTTATCTTTATCTGTACATTCATGATGCTGTGTACAGAATCTTAACCTGAACACTGCACTATCTGAGATCACTGCACCTTTCATACACCATCCATCAACCCTACGCACTGCCGCACCTGGCAAAGGCTTCGCAACATCTCCAGAGACCGTGCGGTCTCTGCTTGCGCCTGAGAGGCTGGGACCCAGGTGTTGGGATGCGGCAGATTGACGCGGCTGAAAAATGATTTCACATCTGAGCGATGTGCAAAGGAAACAAGTCTGGCAATGAATCGCATGCTCAAAATTATTTCTTTTTGCTGTATGATATATATAATTTTATAATATAATATATGTACCTGGATCTTCAACTGCCAATTTGCTTTCCGCAATGGCCATAGCTTGGGGTTGTTAACCCTATAAGCGGACGGAGGCCATCGGGTTCACGGCTGCCGGCCTGGGCCGGGTATGTCCCGGTGTTTCGGTACTGTTTCGGTGTTGTCTTAGGTGTATTTCCTTGCTGTTTCGGGGATCAAGTAAATTCAATTCAAAAAAAACAAAAGTGACTAAAGCAAGCCAGCATTCGTTCACAGACGTCATGCACATATGTGTTCAGGTCAAAAACACTGAACCAAATCGTAGTAGCTGTTGCTCAGGTGTCTGCACCCATCACTACTCCGGGTTTGCCAGTTGCTGTTCAGCGTGTCACGAATCAGTTGTGTAAGATTGTGTAAGTTTAGGTAAATCTCAGGTGTTGAGATGCAGGGTCTGTCAACTCTCATTCTTTTGCCAGCTGGTTGGTCAGGCTTAGGCATTGTCAGTGTTACTTAGCAGGTCACTGGTAATCAATGCTTCAGCAGCTAGCGTCACCACCGACTGAAATTTGACAACAAAAACTAAAATAAAACTCAAAATATCTCAGACTGAAAAAACAGGGGGAGAACTCAGACTTCTAGAAACAAAGGAAAACTCACCGTGGAAAGCCAAGACCCTCAAAACATTTTTAAAAAAAAACAACTCAAAAATCTTAAAGATCTTTAAAGACAGCAATTGTCTGCAAAATAGATGCTTTTTGAGAAAAACTAGCCATTTTCTTTTGGGATATCATGTCAAAGCGCGTGACCTCTTGGTGCTGCTGCGGTCAGTTGTTGTAGATCTTAGGCGGTTTCTTGCAAAATGTCGCAAGGAAATGTTGCTTGCACTGTTTTGCTTAGTTTTCACCTTGCGGTGTCTTGGCGAGTCCCCGTGTGCCTTGCAAGTTGTTCGCTTGAAAGGGTTTCAACTTACTTTTGGCGATGTCAACAGTTGTGCGATTGTAACAACCAGTGGTTGTTTCTGACATAAAGCCTCTGCATGCTGCAGCTCTGAGGTGGTCGTGAGTTGAGAAATTGCTGTCAGTTGTTCTTTCAGATGTTTCCAAATGTTCTGCACCGGGCCTGGAAAAATCCCATCATTTCCCGCAATCAAGGTTTCAAAATATGGGAGCCGTACCCTATAAAGATTGACAACAGACCAACCCCAAACAAAGTCAACTAAATAAAGTCAAATAAAATAAATTAAGGTCAACCTAAACCAAATTAAATCAAATAAAATCGAGTCAGATCAGACAAAGTCGGATTTTTGTTTGATGTTCATCACCCAAAATTTGGTCTAATTCAGCTCTGGTGGATTAGGATCCACCATTTTGTCTTGCTGCTGATCTATATCAACTTATCATGATGGAATCGCACTGCCCTCAGCTCCAGCCTCAGCTCGATCTTCCAACACACCATCGAGCCGGGCTTGAAGTCGTCGTTGCTCTTCCACGGCCTTAGAGCTGGGGTTGTCGTGGAAGACCTCAAAAACCCATGGGTTTTTCATCATTTGCTAGGCATATTGCCTATGAAACTTGTCATTTGGGGAAAACAAACATGCTATACCCCATTATAAAAAAAACGAAGCGGTGGCAATGAGGGAGTTGCAAAATGCATCAAAATCCAGAGATTTTGATGCTCCCCACACTGTGTCTTGAAATTCCAAATAAATCATCCTTTTGTGAAGAGTTCTGGTTCAGGATGTGGCTGCCACAAAAAGAACAGTATCCAGTATCCGATTGAATAACACTTTTGGAAGAATCGTTTAGTCCCTGAAGAGGCACTGACTGAAGAGGGGTCCTTGAACCACTTGAAAGCACCACCAAAATGCCGAGGAAGACGGGGAGAATCATCTATCTGGCTGAGTTATAATATGTTATAATAATTCCCTAGTCTGAAAATAGTTGTATGATTCTCCTTACCAACCATGATTCCAGACCATCCAGTTAGAATCTATAGTTCAACTATCCGTAGGCCAAGGGTCATTGACTTCGCATTTGCTCAACTCCTCCTTCGGATCAGAAGCATGCAGCAAAGTGGCACACTGTTTAGGCACCACTTATGTCCTTTTGAGAAAGATAGAGGGGTGGATTTGGTATACCATTTCACATCATTCGCCTATTGATGCCTATTGATTCAGTTCAATAGCCTATTGATTCAGTTCAATATGGGACGTCTACTGGATTCTATTAGTGTATGTTTGACACTGCGGGCCTTTTGGAATTCTTGTGAACTCTCACGGCATTCGGACGATTTGTTCCGCACTCTGACTTTCTGCTCTCTCCAGTGCTGCGCCTTTGGCGTTCAACACAAGAAAGTTTGACGAGAAAAAGGATCTCCACAAGAGGCTTTGAATGGCGCTCCAAACGAAAAGGTTGGATAGTACAGTACATGATAGTACTGAGTGAGCTATAAGCTAGAGTGTAGAGTAGAACACGCTGTAAAATCATTTTATGAGCCTTAACCAAACTTAGTTTGCTAGGCGGCTAGATGCGGCTAGCTAGCATGTCTTGTGATCACTGGGTCCCCATAAAAGTCCCATCCCTTCCAACTACACTGCAACCCCCATTGATTTCTTTACAGCAAAATAAGGGCATCCACGCTTTTTTCAACAAAGAGTGGTTCTCATCTCACCCTCAGCAAGATCCCTGGTTGGAGAGCATGATGCACGTTACAGATCCGCCATTGGCCCCAGGAGATCGAAAATACTGGCTGCGCAGGAAAATCAGCAAGCCACAATGACGCCAAACCGACAGCGGTTGGCAGAAAAACCGGAAAACTTACGACACAAAAATCGACATATTGGCAGAACTCAACAAACTTGAAGTGTTGCTTAGCCGTAAGACAGGAAGGATGTGCGCACTTTAGCAATAATGCAACATGGCTTATGTATCCAGAGGCTAGAAGGGGATGGCGCTGGAGATCAGCTATCTAAGCTCGCGACTCCAGGAATCCATCTAGAAGTTTCGAGAAAACTGGTCAACTTACCAATGGAAATGACCCATGATCAAACATCAGAACAGGCCAAAGCTGGTGCTTTCAGATCTTTCAGTCCAATCATCACCTGCCAGAATCCCAGGCACACAAAGCTGCAGCTTCCAAGAAGTGTGTGGATCCGTCTCTAATCGTGGACCATCTTCCGTTTCAGCCCAGAGCTACCAGAAAATGTTGCAGGAATTGAAGAACGCTACAAGGTCCCATCTTGACACACAGCCTACGCCATGCTATGCCATATGCCAAGCTATGCCATGCCGCTTCTTCCTCAGGACTATGTGGGCTCTGTGGGGGTCCCCATACCTGGGGGGTCCGCCTGGCTTTCAACAACTGCTGGGAATGGTGCCACAGCTCTCCCCAGATAACCTGACCATAACGTCCAGGAAGGCTCAGAGGTCACTTCTCAACGGCTGGGGGGGTGTTTGCCAACATTGAGACTATCAGAGATTCACGTCAATGGGGCATCTTAAATAATTATAAAGCTAGACAATGCTAAACGCATTTATAAGCAAAATGGTTGCTTTTGGCGTTGCAAACCATGTTGTGTCACTGGCTTGGTACAAGTGCAATCACTGTCAAAGGTGAACTTCCGGAGAAGAATCTCGGGGTCTTCTTTGGATGGCTACTGACTGCTCACAATCCAAATGTGCATCCTAAATTGAATCTGTATGATTGAGTCACTGTAGAGCATGTCCTTGTTCATCCACTGCCGCCTAGGCCTGCCTAGGCGAAAAAAATCGTGGGTCCAATTTCCCAATTTCCAGGGGACCTCATCATAGGAGTTGCCCCAATTCCACGGCAAAGGGAACTTACCTCGGTCTCAGCATAGCGGTCCGTGAAGCCCGCAACCATGCTTTCCCGTTGAATAAACATGGCGAGAGAAAAGTCATGAATGTCCTCCATTTGCAAGTGACTTATAGTATACCTATTATCTACTTGTCTACCTATTGGAAAATGGAGAGATTATGGGAGGTTACCTCTTGCCATGTCAGGCTAGGAAAGACTAGACATCTTAATGCTCCGGGCCTGCAAAACCAAGTGGCTAAGAGAAGGCATGCCATTCTCCCAGTAGTTCGCAAAACCCACCTGGCTGTCCCGGCTGCGGCCACCCATCAGTGGTAGTAGCTACAATCGAAATGACTTAATTCCGATACCTTAGCTGATCTTGGATGTGGATGATCAAGATTCAGAGAAAAAAGACATCACTTTCACACTTCCAATGAAGGGAGAATTGTCCAAACGCTTAGAAGTATCCGCAAACGCCACAGGGCCGGGACGAGCTGTCCCTCTGTCAATATGGACTCTTGGTATGTCACATGCACATACACCACTACCGCTGAGTTTTCAGCTTCCAAACCCACACCAAAAAGGATTTCAAACCATTGTCGATGAGGTTCAAAACCAATTTCCATCTGGAATGAGAAACGTGTATTGAAGTGTCTTTTTGGTCCGTCTAGAGATGAAATGTTCTTAGTTTGAATACGACTGATTAATAAAGTATGATTGAATGGTGCCCCGAAAATCCCAGACTCATTTTACCCCTGGGTTAGTGGATTATCACGACATATTACTACTATAGTAGGTAAAATTCGTCCTTCTCCACCTATCCCTGCGCCTGTGGAGCCCCAGCATGGCGCCCTGGCAATGTCTCCGCCGTCGCCAGCGAAATCGCTGCTTCGGCCGCCTGCTCTGGCACCTGGATGGTTTTCACACCAAAATAGCTTGTAAATGCAGGTAAAGCAATAGGATCCACCATCCCGAAATTTATTTACCATTTTCATCGGTGGTATACACCATCAAAATATGGGTGGTTGATTATTGCTTTACCAACACTATCAGGTGTTCATCCTCCAAAAAGAATGGTACAGGGCGTGATCCATCCCCATATGAGAAATATTGCTTGCTTGATTAGGGCATATTGGGGGATCACCATCCAACATCAATAAACATAGGGTATGCATGAACTTTAACCTAATCACTAGATTGGTTCAGGGAAAATCTACAGCACACCACTGTTTCTACCCTTTGAAATCCCTTGAAGATAGAGGTCAAATTCTTAAATTGACGAGAGTTCCTGTAAATTGTCCCATCCAATTCTGGGAGATTCTGTGGGTCTGATATGGTCTGATCGTCCCCGCCAACCGGCGAGATTGGAAGGATGATGCAGTTCGCGGGGTCCATGATTTTCATTATGTCCACAAATGGGTATCAGTCAAAACGCTAGAATCCGCGGGTTTGAACAAACTAACATTTATAGTTGGTTGTCACCGATATTCATCCCCTACAATGAAGAGACATTGACCCATCCCAATCTTCAGCGATTGGATGTGTTTCAATTAATTGGAATGCTGATAGACAGGAATTGATGCGAAAAATTGCTGGTGGCTGATTTGTTGGATGCTCCTTCCTCATATCCCTCGTGCTGTGAGATTCTGGCGTTGAGAAGTGGAAGACAATCAAATCCATGGGGACAATGCAAAAGGCCCGAGAAAAGGTGCAGAAATCTAAACAAAAAAAGAACAAGAACAGTCAAAAATAGTCGTAACAAGACGCTCATCAAGTCTCGCATTCTATAATGAAAGCGGTGTGAATGATAAACGTGATAAATGATGTGGCCCACGAACCTGCACGAGCCGGGTGAAGTAGCTGAAGATTTCCTTCTCAAAGGCTGACATGCCTTACTGGTGCAGATCAAGTGCAGTGCTACAGCATACACTGCAGCGAATTGGCTGTCCCAAACACGAACTGATCAAATGCGAACAACCGGATCCAAAAGGTATTTGTTTCCCAGGTTCATTCAGTGTCAGTCAGTGTCCTATTGCTTGACTCACCAGCATCAAGTAGTATCAACTACATTCACGTAAGCACTCTAAGCGCACAGTGGGACAAGTCCTTCGGTGTTGGACAACCACCATCACAAAAAATCAAAACAGACCTCCCACATCCTTCGAGCACCTCAACCGCAGCTCCACTTAAAAACACCAAACACTTCACACAGACGGGCCGAAGGGGGCAGGCCTGCGGACAACCAACGATTCTCCTCTTGCCTGGACCAGTTGGGCAGGGTCGTCGAATAAATCAAATCTACATCTCCAGCCACGTTCACCATCCACGTTTGGAGTGGATCCCATGTTAAGACGTGGATGTGTCCATATTACTATGAATTAATGATGTGGGTTTTCCATGGTTTTTCACATTGTCACATTGTGTTTCCCTGGTTTTTCTTCCACTTCAACCTGACCACGCATGACACAAAACCCACCACGTATCATGGCCTGTAGAGATGCCAGGCCGTTGTCATGGGTCCAGGATCAAAGCAGCTCACAGCTACGGGACATCCCACCTGGGTGCGACAGCTCCAAAGATTGGGAAATGGGGAAATGTGTGGCCGCACGATTTTTGATCCACTTCTCTACGAAACTGTGCCGTGAACATGAAAATCGACGTTCTGGGGAAAGATGTTGAAAACAATGGCAAAGCGTGCGGAGGGCTTGCATGTTTGGAGCTGATATGAAGAAAGCCACAAGTCCATTCGTTGGGTTGAGAAGGTTTCATATCATGGATCACGATTTCATACCAAAAATCCAAAATACTGGAGTGCTGCCTCCCTTTTTCATGTCATGATGCAATTGCGATCCATCCACCTGAATCCACCTGTTCTTCCATCCACTGTCGTCAGCTAGGTCCGGGCACTGGCAATCTTCTCTGCAGCTCGTAGGTAAACATCACATTGCCTTGCAGCTGGGTTTGCAGTAGTTTCTGCCCTGACCTCCAACCCGTTTCAAGTTCTTCAACTCTGGATGAACAGCTGTCGAAAACTGAGCTTCCCCGAAGCCATTGAGCTTTTTTGGATCATTTTTAATGCTGACCATTCAGTGGGGCTGACCCCCAGCACCAAGCTGCAGAGTGCTGCTTGGCCAAAGGCTTTCCAGGGCCTGTGGCAGTGGGTACCAAAAAGATGGTCCCGTATCCAATTTGGATATGATAGCTGTAGTGATGTGGATTTTGAACCATTCATGTCCATCCCGCTTCCCAGGTTGCAAAACCACTGCCTGTAGGCTCCGGCAGCTTGTAGTTGCAAATCCTTTCATTGCAGTGGTTTGTGGGCAGACGAGCCGGTTTATCCGGTTTCAAGGAACCGAAACCAAGACTCCAAAAACAGTTGGCGTGAAGCAACGTGAGGTTCCAGGGTTCGCTCGGGTCATGCGAAAGTGTTGATCGCAACTTGCCCCTCTGCTATCTTTCTTCTTGTTCTTGATCAAAATCTAGAGACGGAGAATGATACCCACCAATTCACCCCAATACTTTCTTCCCTACCCCATCCTCCATGTCCCCCAAGGCCAGTGGTAGAGCAGCACCCAAACCAGCGAAACCCAGTTGTGGTTCTCCCCGATGACGAGAGCTACCACAAAGCAGGACCTCAGATACACGGCCGTAGTGATCAGTCGCGTTGGTGAATGAACCAACGCACGGTTCAAAAAGAACATCATACCTCTTCTTGACATGATACAATTATGTGAATTTCAGTGTGTGCATGAATAGATGTAATATGATGTAATTATCTGCTGTGTAAATGTGTTGTTCATGTACGCAAACAACCAGTACTTGGCGGCTAACCCTTTGTCCCACAGTTCGAAGCCACCACCAAGCCACAGCCCCCCAATTAGTGTGGATCCAACGGCCAGGAAGGATATTATGCCAGGCAACTTTGCAGGGATCCTCCGGAGTGCCACCCTTCTCGAGGTTCTTCATTAAACGAGACACCTGCTGCCAAGGGGTCTACTATCGGTCAGCTGACATGTCGAAGAGACTGATGTTGGTACCGCTGGGTCATCAAAATTTGCGTACCCCACAGCCAATCTGCGGATAATTGGCCCCCAAGTTTCACTTCTCCAAAGTGGTCCAAAATTCCTTCAGAAACCTGAAGGAAACCCTTCTAATCCCTTTTAGTAGTTGATGGGTTTTAAGAGCCATCCAAAAGCCATCTCTAAAATCACTCAAATCTATATCGAATCATCATACAATCCCTCGACGTATTGGTGTTTCACCCCCAATTGTACCACTAACATTGCAAGTGTTTGTCCATTGCTCAAATATAGGTTTGCCTGAAAAACTGGGTACCCCAAGAGTTCATGGGAAAATCCAAGAATCCATTTCTTTATCATGAATTCCCCCCTAACAGTATATAGAATTGCCGTGTGGCATCATTTTTCTGTTTTTGATAACCCATTTCATGGTGGTACCACCATTTTCGACACACGTTTCCATTATCTCGTTGCATGACAAATCTCCCGGCCATGTTGAAACGCGAAAGGTAGTTGAGGCCAAAATGCATCTCTAAGCCGTCGCGGGTTTCCTCCCAAAACACGCGGCTGTGCGGTCGCGGTTGATGATCGGATCGAATCGGATCCGTGAAATGTCGCAGATAGCACTTGAATGAAATCCTGGACTTTCTTGCATCAACAACAGAACACTCACACCAAAGATGTTTTTGTATATAGGATGAGCGAACAATAAATCTGCCCGTGACTCTGGAAAGCAGCAGTCCTCTCTCTCTTCAAGAGCCGTAACACCTGCTGCCAGCACCAAACTGTGAACAGGTCGATCTCCCAAACGCTGGCAGAACTGAGCAACCTGCACAGGAACGAATCAGTTCAGTCATTTCAGTGGGCGTCGCTGATTAGTTTCCCTGCGCGCGAAATTGGCTACAGTAGCTACACGTAGCTACCATTGCTACCATCTTTCTACCAAATATTCCAAGCAAACACCATGGTTTCGTCGCACTTTGAAGCCTTGGATTGCTATCTTTTATTACCACATGGGTCACATGGGTGTCCCTTTGCAGTGGGCAGGGGACAAACAGCACAAGGGAATTTCCACAGATGCCATCAAGTACTGGCTCCGGTCGCGATTTTGTTCATTTTTTGATGTTCCATCTCCATGTCCCCATATACCCTTTGCTGGAAGACACTTTTGGGCTGACCATCAACCAGTTCATCCTCATGAATCATGTCCCAGGATTTATCCCTTGATATCATTGGCGACACCCCAAAGAACTCCCAGGATGTCCCCTGACCTGGGAGTAGCCACCATCAGTTCATCATGGGCGCGGGCCCCGCCTGAGTTTGATCCGCCAAGTCGACAGCTTCAAAGGAGGCGTGGACCCCAACCTCAGCCCAGCTAATGACTTTTCTGCAGCCAGGTGGGCCAGGGCGCTGCCAAGGTGCTTCTTTCAGTTCCTTCACAATCTCTTGGCCACGGTCAAGGTCACGGCCCACGAGGAGGATCCTGGTGCTGAGCATCAAGGTGGTTAAAACCAAATGGAACCAAGTTTCCAAAAGATCGTTTAAGAATGCAAGACCCAATGATAAACCCAACTGTTTGATACTATACTGTTTGAGGTCTTGCGAAAAAATAAATGATTGGGATTGATTGGGTCAGTGAGATTTCTGGGGTTTACCACACTTGCCCATGACCCTGATGGTTGGCAGCAGTTTCTCCTCTGAAAGCGTCCAGATGCTGCCACACCGCGAGCAATAGCCGAGCCCAAGCGACTGCTTCCACCGGTGATAATACAGAGCCTCTCCTGGGCGAACCGCAAACGATGCAATGTTGATGTTGAACATGAATACACCCATTATATGCATTTATATCCAGTTGATGTGATGTTTGTAGATTAGATCTTGCAGCTTGTGATTATGTAAAATCATTGAGTACGGTGACACATCACATTACATCACCAAATCTCACACCTGGGGGTCCAGATTTACTTCATATGAGAGAAAGTTTTGCAGAAGGTTCAGAACCCTGTACTCCTTTTACTGCTGCAAAGCTACTCCAACCTTGGTCTTCATACCAGGCAGCTCGAGTCGCCTGCGATCACTTGGAACCCCCTTGAATGATTAAGTGACCTACTGGGAAAACACGCAATGGTATCGAAAACCAAGACTCTTTTGATTTCAACACCTTCAAGGCCAAAATAATATCTGGATATATCTGGACATGCTGATGGTCTGTTGCATTCATCAAATGTCTGAAATTTCCGGGATCCAGAGTCCAAGAGTTTGAATTTTTCTCCCTTTTTTGTATCTTTCTGTAACCTCAAGTCGGAACCACTGCCTGGGCATTTGGCGTGGCTCAGCTACATCATACCGCCGTGTCAGCTGTGGTTTCCGGGCAGGGCGACGCCATCTGCGAGGCAGATCAAACTATCAAAAGGATGTGGGGCCCAAGTGAAGATATGTCACTTGCGCCACCCACACGTAACATCGTTTGCATTCACGATCATGATTTTGATATCCAAGCTAGTTGGATCATGTTGGATCATGGCAATGGTCCGATTTTTTTTCCAACGATCATGGTAAAATGATCAAAAAAGTGATGTATCAAACTTACCATGTGTTGCCATTTGGAGGTGTCCAAAGTATTCCAAAGTCATGGGGGTACCCCAAATCCTCCAGTCATCATGGATGACCATTTTACCATTAAAACCCAGGGTAGTTTGGGGCGCGCCTGAGGCCGATGGCAGCCAGTCCAAGGCCTGGGATCACGACCCAAACACTGGGAAAATGATGGTAAGATTATCTGTTTGATCTTTCATGTACAAGCTCATGGGAAATAGATATCTTATGATAATCTCATAATCCTGATATCCCTATGATACATACATATATATATATATATATTACATAATAACATGTAATATAACATACATATATATATATATATGTGTGTTTATTTGTCCGCCCATTTGATTAGTAATTATTTACAACCTAGGTGCAACATCTGTTTGTCTCCCCGAACCACTGATTTACTGATGCTGAGATAGAGGAACTGAGGGACTTTGGGCACTGACATCTTTTATAAATAAACCGGGACACGCTGGTAGTCGAGATAAATCGATCATACTGTTGAAACCACCATACAGTGTGAATCTGACTTGGGCTATCCAGCCACTCTGCACCCTTGTGAGAGGTGGGAAGTGATACGCATGGGGCTCCAATCCAAAAGTAGTGATGGCAATGTGCGGACTGGATTTGAATCATACGTTGGGGTCAAAGATCCAAATCACACGTCCGTATTACATTGTATTACTAGATATATAATGCCAAAAACCCGAGAAACTCGTACATGTCATTTGTCATCAATTGTCTGAGTAGCCAAAATTTCTTCACCAGAAGAAGCATCTTCTTGCAAGAACCGTCCGCAAACTAATTCGTCGTTGTGCATGCGTCCAATCCTACTGTACACATTTGGGAGCTTCAGTGGCTTGCAAACGTCTATGAACTTCCCAGAGACCTAAGAATGAAGAGGAAAGAAACAGGTCAGTCGCGACTCTTCTGGGCTGTGACTATGGTCATCAAAATGATGATTCACATGCTGAGTCAAATCCACCACTCTCCCCGAGTTGCAATCGCCTAAAGCCTCACATGTCCAGAGTTTCAGGGTATTCCAGGGTCACGTCTAGTTTCTTTTCTCCACGGCATTGCCCTCGTGCCATCTTTGAACAGCTTTGGTCCGCAAAGCTCAGCTACAGAGCGCGAAAAGAGCCACGAAACTTTCGCCTGGCCGCCAGAGAAAAAACAAGCCACCAATGGTTTAGCAATAGGCCATATTACTCCATCATGTCCATCACCGGTTTTCCAAGACAGTCGTTGCCACAGCTTCGAATTGCACGAAGTGGAGTCGGAAAGCCACTGGAGATTCTCCGCTGCTCACATCACATCAGCGTGCGACTTCAGTCGGTGAAAGGGTCTTGAATAAAGATACCTTGCCGTCCGCAGGGCAGGTGGGATCCAAAATCATTCCCCAGCGACCTGTTGCAAGCTCAAACATCGCAGGGAACCTCAGATCTGGCACCGCCATGCACAGCTTTGGTAAAAAGCAGGACTGCAGGAAGCATCGGATCAAAATTCTGGACCTTCCATTTGGCTTTCAGTTGGCATCAATGTCTTTGAAAGCTCAATGCTCACCTGATTTCCAATGGTTCTGTCCAAAAATTGTCAATCCCAAACCTATCAGTTTCCCCTGGTACGTAATCCGGAATATATGGGAGAGGCCCAAATATCCGCCCACATCAGCCCCCAATTCCAAGCCCCGCAGCTTGTCAGGGTAGGTGTTCAATGTGACAAACTGCAAGCCACGGACGCGTGCTTCCTCTAAGGCTCTCTCGAAGATGGCCGACATCATGCCCTTTCTCTTGTACTCCTCTGGCGACAAAGAAATCCAACCCCTTTCAGAAGACCCCAAACAGCAATTACTATTTTCAGACAGATGCGAGTATGGGATAGTTATGGCATTATGGGTTCATTTCTTTTCAAACCATACTTCAAAAAATATTCAAATGATCTTCAAATAGCTGGTGGACGTATTCAAACAAACAAAATGGATCGAAGCATCAAGCCAAGCATCTGGACGTGTTCCCGCCATCCATAGATGCAAAGAGTCGCTGTCATGGACGCATGGCACTGTCCTTGCACTTTGAAGATTCATTGTTTCAATATTGGGGGGGTTCCATAAATGTGGGTACCCCCAAAATGGATGATTCGTGGGTACCCCCATTTTGGGAAACCTCCATATCTAACATGGTCTAGCTTCAAACCTGAATCAAGGTCCCCAATAAGTTTGGCGCCTTACTACTCTATCAAGTTCTCTGCAACATGGAAGCAACCAAACCCCTGTCCTTTCTGTCCTCTTGCTCTGGTAAGCAGTGGCAAAGCTCGCAACCGCTCCATCCTCAGGGAGCAACATCTTACATCTCAAGTGGCTCTACCAGCAGATTGCAGTAGATTTGCAGATTAGATCCATTCGAGGACCTATCTATGGCCCACTTTTTTTGGATGTTGTCAATTTTTTCTTCGAAATTTCAAACGCCAAACCTCCTATGTGCTGCTTCATCATCCTTTAAGAATCTTTAAAACAGGTAATTATATATATAATATACATAAGTACTTCAATTGCCAATAAAACTCGCTTGCAGTACGCACCCCCCTCCAATGGGCTTTTCTGACCCATCCAATCCACGCCTGGCGGATGATGATGTGGACACCATCCCCCAGGGCCAGGCGTTCTCGCCATTGCTCCGCGGGGCGGCCCTCTTCTTCGAAGACCACCTGGCGTGACGCTTCCCTGACGCTTCCCTGGGGGAGGATTGGTTGATAGGAGCGCCAAAAGGAAAGATGAAAAATATCAAGGGAAATCTATCACCATGATATGGTAGAATTCTATCCCTGTGATATACTCAACGGGATTTACTGGTCTATTATCTTTTTGCAAATTGCTATAAAGAAAAATCTGGAGGAAGGCACTAGAATTCATGGTCAAAAAAAGACCTGATTTCCAGCACATGTTCCCTGTCATACCAATCCGTGGAGCGATGGAGCAGAATTTCTTGTGCGGCATATTGTGAACTGGAGAATGTTGGAATATCATGGAATGCCTAAAATGGTGGGGGTGGATGTGTTAGCCCTAATTCAATGACATTTTGACCGCCCATGGCCTTCTGCAGAGCGAGCACTTCCTGCAATACCTGAAGAGTCTTAAAAATGAGGGATTGACTCAATCCCTGCGCTTATGGCTCTTACAGTAAATAATACGGAAAATGATAATGCACCAATGGATGGAATGAGGTAGCTTACTTTCAGACAAAGCCATATTTTTCAGGTCACTACAGGCGACTAGAGTACTGTTCAGCAAAGTTCGATGTGGTTTGAAAATTCTTGAAATGAAGCCTTGAGGATCCCCAAACCCATGGGTTTCCCTTTTGTCCAACGATAACAAAACCACCAGCCACTGGGTCGGAATGCATCGCCTCCTCTCCTTTGAGAACTTCTACCGTCACCATCGCATCCAGGGCGGAGGAAAAGTCACCGCCCCACTGGTTGGTTTCTCAAAGAATGTGAGCCATACATGTTCATATACTAGATTATACTAGGTATTGTATTGTAGTCTAAAAGCATAATTAATCATAATTATGCAATTATGCATACACTATCATATACTTATCCCAGCAAAGAGTTCGCATCTTTGTTCGTTCTCCCTTCATGAGAAACCAAAAAAAGAACAGAGGTCTTCACCTCTGTCACCATGCTGCGAATCTTTGACCATTGAAGGACTTGATAACTCCAGCTGCTGGCTGAGCCACGTGCGGGGCAACACTTAGCAATGAGGTGCTTGATTGTGTTCAGGCACCAGCACCATGATGAAGTTGAAAAGGATACACTTCATTCATCAAAGATACAGGATCTTTTGTCTTTTGATCAAAATCTGAGACATGAACTGATCCTTGAGGATGGGATTCCGTATTTCGAGAAGAAACAACACCGAACCATCTGACTCGGCTTCCCCACTGAGGCTTGCAGCCCCCGGCGCCGACAGGCCACTGCGGGTCGGTCCGCATCCTGGCTGTCTGCTGATGGCCTTCTGGGCCGCCGGGACAGTCGGGGCAGCTGGTGCCAATGGCAGTTCCATGGCGGCTGAGTGGAAGGATGTGATGAACAACTGGAATTCCCATGTTCTTTGGAGTTGGACTTCTTCACAGCTTGATGACCCATGGGCCTGTTCCATCATGTTGAGATGTCTTGGCAGTTGTTCTGCCAAGTTCTGCAACACGATTGCAGAATATATACGTGTTATGTTTCAGCCAAATGCTGCGCACAGGGTCCTAAGATGTCCTAAGGACATATTCGCGCAATCAAATTTCTGTGAGTGGACAAAGCGCCACAAGAGAGCACGTTCAGAAAGAAGACATCTGCATACGCGACGGCATGTGAGCTGGCTGGCTAAGAAAAGAGCTGTGGTGAACATCCGACTAGCTGACAAGATGTTCTTCCCCCCATTCATGTTCGGATAAAGATCAATCTTGACCCATCTTCATACCGCTGTCTTTACATACCTAAATTTCTCGGATGCAAAAGGAACTGCTGTTAGGCACTAAACTGATGGCAACCAGGATTATCATTGCTGCAGTCGATGGATTGATTTCAAGAAGGTTTGCAAGTATCCATGTTTCTTCTCACCAAGAAGAGATACAATGTGTATGTATATATTTATAGTCATATGTATATATATATATATATATGTATGTATCATGATCCAATATATTGTCTCTGAAACCAATTCTGGGATACACAGCGCTTTTTCCCTTTGAAACCCGCAATCTGAATCCCCCCCCATCCCACTCCTGGTGCTCTGCGAGTTGGGCACGACGCGCCTGAAATCTTCCATCATTGACGTGTCAACAATTAGTCATGGGGGTATGGTATAGCAACATATAGCAACTATTTGAGAAAGGGATATCAATGACTGATGTATATTGCATCATGTCTATATACAGTATATATCCATTGGAATCCATTGGGATATGTATGATACGTATGATATGCACTATTCAATATCAGGATATGAATGATACGTAATATGACTCTGTCTGTACTGATTCCCCGCTGTGCTCTCCACAGCCTGAGGCATTTTCATCTGTGCCGCGTGTGGCTCAACGAAGCGAACAAAACTACTCCTTGCTCACCTTCCGCCATCTGCGAGTCTGCGAGTGCTAGGAAAAAACTAAAGACCTGGCACTGAACTGGTGCAAATCATTCCAAATCTATCCTTGGGGCTTTGAGGTCGAATAGCAAGAAGGGTCGACCCAACCCATCCGATGGTTGAGAAGGTAAGCAAGCAGCCTGAACAAAGAATTGCTGTAGAGCCACAAATTTTCAAGAGCCATCCTACGGCCGTGGGCAATATTTGGAGTTTACATAGAGAACAACTGGGCTAGCAGCTCTGTGGGCTGACCATTTAGAAGCTCAGAAAATACATCAGGGAAGAAGGCAAATCTGCCATTCAATCCGTGCAACAACTACCATCTTGGGTTATCTGAACGTTCAAACCTTCGGAAGCTCTTGACTCTGCAGCGTCATGCATTGTCTGAACCGGACTCGGATGACTCCATTTCAGACTCGTGACCCTCATAAGCCAAGATCAAGTAGTCATAGAGCTCGTCGCACTGGCCGTTGCTGGAGCGAAAGGCCATGTCTGAAGCCATGTTGAAAGCCATGTTCACCATATGTTGTCCAATAATGGGGTCTGCCTCAAAACATCTCAAACCTACCTTTTTGATCGAAAAAACGAGGATGAACCAATCGGCGGTACGTACGCTTTCAAGCCCATGTCACGAGCCCCGCATGTTTGAATCAATATTCTGGGCCGAAGTAGCGGCTGTTGGAAATGCGGGTCAATCCTGCATTTTGTTGCTGAAAGGGTAAAAACTAAACCTCCATTCTTGGTTGGATGTGCTGCAATTCCTTTCTACCTTTGACCCCTGGCTGGACGTGTCCTGTGGCCGAAATCTGTCTGAGGGGCATAATCCCCAGTAGCATGGAAAATTCAAAACATTTCGAGCCACCGACTACCAATTGAAATATGGAGTGAAGAATTCTGTCTGTCTGTTTCGCATAGTTCAGTGCCTATGCCAAAATACTGATGCAGGTAGCATCACTTGATCATACTGTTGTAACTATATAATCATTATATAATCATTTTTACAGGGTCATTTGAAGATCTTTAATCAAAGTACATCATCTTGTTGTTACATCATCTGCACTAAAACTCATGGATATTACAAAGGCAGCCTCTAGTACTACGTGGATCATCTTAGATACCCTGCCAAAACAACAAATCCAATATGTTTAGCTATGTATATATATATATATATGTGTGTGTGTGTGTCTATATCATATAAGATATCATATATCAACCAATGTTATCTTACATAATATATACACATAAAAATGTATATACACATATTATATAAATATCATATGATGTGTAACATTGTGTAACTATGTATGTGTCCTATCGTCCCAATGGCGCAATGGTCCCAATTTACGGCAAAAAGTGCACCCCTGCAGCTCCCCTCCACATTTTGGCGGCTCCTCCTTGGGCGGCTTCGTGTGTCTCGCCGCGGGAGTCGGAAGTGCAAAGTGGGCCACGGCATCCCAGAGCTTCAACAAGGTCGCCAAGAGCATACAGAGAAACCTCAGGTGACTTGGTCTTTCTGGGGAAACTTCATCGGAAAGTTGATGGGAAATCAATGGAAACTTTATCAAAATCAAACCATGAAATTACCGGACCATTCGGACTGGACCCCAGCCAAAGTAGAGGGTGGTCCTGTCCAAAAAAGTCCCCAAAACATCTCAAACCAATTCTGGGATCAGAGCATACGCTTGGTAAACGTCATAGTGTCCGTTAGGTAGAGAATAGAGGGGGTTGTGCCAGGCACCATCTCTATCATCATCATTGACGTGGTTGTTCAATGAGGGCTGCCCCTCATAACTCATAGCAGTAGATTTGTCAATCAACTAGAAGATGGAATGTAGAAATCCTCAGGACTGGCAACTGGTCTACAAGAAGAGTCCTTGGAAATCAGTAGGTAAATGTCAAGGTTGGAAATAGTGGAAACTGTCTGTTCAGTGTTGAGGCTGGCGAAGTGCTGGTGCAGGAAACCCAAATGATGTCTCATTTGATCATCTGTCGTTCAATGTCCAGGCGAAGCAAAAATACCCAAGATTGCGTATGCAATTGAAAACGGTCACTTATAGTGGATTTTCCCATTGAAAATGGTGATTTTCCATAGTTATGTTAGTTTACCAGAGGGTACACACAACAGACCTACTTATCTGTACATGTTACAGGCCAGGCATAGCGCCTTCGATGCCTTCGATGCCGAGAGGCCCAGGTCCCATGGACCATTTGTAGTCCAGGTAGCCATTCCTTTCTTTGACCTCGATGCGAAGCCATTTCCGGAAAAATGTCAATGGTCTTTCTAGGACGGGAAAATACCACCAAATGTGTGCTATTGACTATTGGATACTATTGGCTTATCCACCTAGATCCAGTGGATGATTAGTCTGTTACAACATGTTACAACAGTCTAAGACTTGGTCTGACTTCGACGGCGGCAATGTTGAAAAACTATCGCCGTGCATGTCGTAGCGATTCTTACTGTACATCAACCTAGCATGAATTCTGCGAAGTGTCCAGCTTCGGAAATCGGCGCCAGCACTGATAGCCTGCAGTGAACAAAGGAAGGATGCCCTGGGTTTGTCCAAAATGGGGTCCCAAATCCACTGATTCATCATTTTAATTCAGCATCATGTTTTTCTGTTAAATGGCCTTTGTGGGGGAATGCCAATTTTCAGGCACACCCATGTATACAAAGGGATTGTCCTCCCACCATTCCTAGGATTCCTGCCCATGAACATCCCAAAGAGGGACTATGATTTGAAGCGTTATCTACCCAAGTGATTTTCAAAGGCCCAACATATCCCAGCATCATTTCTCCCCATCCTTTTCTATCAGTATCTGCTAGGGGGATATGGGGATCCGCTTAGAGGACTGCCAATGACACTCTAAACACATGGTTGATGATCTGAATCGACTTGATAATCTTGGACTGGCAGCCATTTCGGATTGTCTGGAAATGGAGGATACGTAAAATGGTCGCTTTGATCGCGGATGTATTGATTACCTTCTTGCGATTTTAGCATAGCTATGGAAATCACCACTTTTTAACAGGCAAATCATCTACTATCATGGACCATCTACTGTATACCATAGCAAAGTGTTAAATTACCAGAGGGTATCAGGATATTCCAAAAGAAATAAGTGGCTTTACATCATCCCCATCATATCTCCATTATATCTCCATTACATTCCTATTTTACCCCCATCAAAATTTGTGGGTCCCCCGTGCCCGTGAACGACGTCGACGTGAACGACAGGGGACTGAAGGAGGCCAGAGAAGAGATGCCGCTGTAGGTACCCCAGAACGATGTGATGGCCCCCATCGTCGCCTGGTCACTGTGAAGACACCTACGATTAAGTGTACCCCTATGATGAAGTGACGATTGAGTGTACCCCTATGATTAAGTGGACCATACACCTATCTACTACATGTACATTTGTGTATTATATATATATACTGTATATGTATGTATGTGTGTGTGTGAATATACTGCATCGACATATGGATATCCTGTATATCATGATATAGCCATCATATATACCCATCACAGCACCATGAAGCACCATGAAGTCCTGTTGAACCACAACCATGTCGACGGGAACCCGATCCAGGAACCGTTTCAGTTTCCAACTCCTGGCTTAGGGTGGCCTGACAATTCACATCTCCAAAGCGGGTGGTTCGCTGCAAATCCGTGGTCATCTGTGGGATCTGGGTCACAATACCTGGCGCTGATTGCATACTGGTGACTCTCATGCTCTTATGTTGTGGTCTTACGGTACTATGCAACCCTTTTCTTTACACAGAAACAAGAAAGAATCGTTCAGCAGCATGTCCCAACTGCAGTGAAAGTTGCCCATGATCGCAAAGCTCACAGTGCTGGCAGCTGAATCAAGGCAACCTTGGCTCCGTCAAAGCTCCAGTGATGCATTGACGCAACAAAATCTGTGGATGTTGGATGTTGGATGATGTTGGATGATGTTGGATGATGTTGGCCCTATGGCTATGGATACTCTCCCTCTCCTTCCTTGAGTGCATAGCAATTGCCAGCTAGATCGATTTGGATACATCTGCTGGTGCAGTTCTTCAACATGCTCTGGGAGGTGGTACAAAGAAATGCATCACATTTCTGGAATTCTGCATGCTCCAAAGTGCAGTAGCTGTAGATACAGGTGCACAATTCGTACATGATTGCTTCTTTAAGCCGCCATGTGCTGCTGTATCAGCTGCGAGACTCGCTCAACAAGGCCATACGTTAAAAGAAACGAAGAAGGTGACGTGACAACACTGGCTTGGTGAAGGCAGGCCTGGGGGCTTTGGATAGTTGGTGTAGCGATGTTTATTTTGATGTTTCTGTAATGATGACTAATGATACAGTACCTAGTCACTAGTTACTGCTAAGATACTGTAATACATATATATATACATACATACATACATACATACATACATACATACATACATACATACATACATACATACATACATACATACATACATACATACATA
>BGPT01000923.1:93130-103628 GCA_003297045.1 Symbiodinium sp. clade C Y103 | reverse complement strand
CATACATACATACATACATACATACATACATACATACATACATACATACATACATACATACATACATACATACATACATACATACATACATATATTATATATATATACATATATACATAGTCCTAAACGCAAAGCACAGGAGGCAAAGCCCACATGTGGCGCCATTGGAAGTTGGAAAAACAGATTTGCAGTGTGCCTACATGAGTCATATCCAAGACGAAGATTTCACATCAAACATTTTTCAAACGCTGCTGATTTCCGATTGTGCATGGCCCAGGTCAAGACGTGCAAGACTTTGGCAAATGGCACCATGCAGCTATAACTTTCGCAGCAAAAAGGTTGCAGCTTGCAGCTTCCAACTCCAGGATTCTTAAGTTTGGGGGGTAGCCATGTTGGACTTCCTTGTAGAGGGTCATTGCCCCAACCCAGGGGGCATTCCCAGTAGCACACTTTCTTTCCTCTTGAGTTCGAACGTCTATAGCTGCGAGTCTCCCGATATGCCCTCGCAGTTGTTCAGACCATGCCACTTTGACACATCTTCTGGCTGGCTTCCACTTCAAGCCCGGACAACTGGCAACGCAGCAGAAACTTAAGGCATAAACCAGAAGTTCCCCAGATTTACCCGGAACATGCCTTCAGATATCTTCAGATGTTTTTCGGTGAGGCAGGAAGAATACAGCAGTGCAGTCCCACCAGATATAGGGAATTCACTGAGGTCACCCAGTTCTATTTAGCACGGTGTGGGTGACATGTTGGCTCAGAAAAGGTTTGGCCCGCAGGAATTTGCCGGAAGACAGGAACGTCGTAACAATAGATCCTGATTCTTGACCATTCTTGCAGTATGTTTGATTTAAGAGGCATGCATAAAAGTGCTCGAAGCTTTTTGGCCTAAAACGAGCTCCCACCAAAACCTCACCTGCCAGAGTCATTCCCATTCCATGAAAGGCATGGCATCTCAACTCACTGCTCCAACAACGCAGCTGAACCTTCGCGAGCGCGTCTCCAAACCTGTGTCCATTTGTAAACACCTGGGTCTCGCAGTGAAATTGGATGAACCCAATCAAAAAACGAGCAGCTTGCCTTCTGAACCTTTTCAGAATATCACAAACAAAGCACGAAAAAGTGGGCATGGCAACCCAAAGCTCCAAAGGTCTTCACTCTTTCTTCTTGGAAGATATGATTCAAGATGATTCAAGATACTGTATCCTGTCTTTGAACTAGAATCTGATATAGTATAGGACCATATAGGACCCAGCAGATCCTGCATGTTGCTATTGTAGACATTGACCATACGCCCCAGAGTTTCTCATCGACCACTGAGGAACCGGACAATATTTTGCGGACAAGAGCGCTTGTCCTTAAAATTCACATGACGCTGAAAGACTCCTTAGATCCATGGAAGCGCAGGATGAGCGACTTCAACAGTATATGATATAGCAGTTAGCGTTAGCAGGGTATAGCAGCGCTTCTGCAGTCATGGCTACATGAGTCACCTTGGAACGAAATCTGTGTCCGACGATTTCTCCCGTTGGAATTCAGTGTTCATGTCCTTTGAGATTCTTAGGGCATCTCAACAACCAGGCCAACCCCACCGCACCACCCCCCCATTTTGTCCGTGACCATCCTGGGATCCATGATGCCCCAGACCCCACCAGCAATGGCACTAGGGATGAAGCTTGGTCCTGTACTCTTGGACCATGGCTGAAGTTTGGCGCTGTAAAGAAAACTATGAGCACTTTGCTGATTGCGAAATGTTGAAGTCTTATACAGTGTGGCGAATCTACACATACAATCAATCATGTACGGGCGACACTGAAAATCTAGGTGCAGGTGCAGGCACTAATTACTCTCCAAAGAGATGGAAGGATCGGGATCTTACATGTTCAGCTGGGGTGGATATCCAACCTTCGGGTCACTCATGCTGCAAGGGTGGACCACGGGTCAGCAGAATAGATTAGTTGACGATCACTGATGAAGGAACCGCTGGGAACAACCCCTGGAGCCACCCCGGAGCTACATTCAGGCAAGGTGCCGGGTCTGATTTCTTTCATCTTGGTAGCGTTGGTTCCTTGCTGGTTTGGGTCCGTGGCTTGGAATCTGGGGTTCCCTGGTGAAAGGAATTCTCATGTCAAATTTGGATTCATTAACAAGGGGGCTGATAAATAAGGGGAAGTACCCCCATAAGTGATCATCTATGACCATATCCTACTAAGATGGGAACCCCAGCCAACCAGGAGTTTGGTATACACATACAATATATATATATATATATACATATATATATGTATATATATATATATATATGTAGATGTAGATGTATAGATATATGACATGGATGATAGACATATAAATATATACACAGGTGTGTGTATGGATGATATATATATATATATGTATGTATGTATATATATATATATATATTATATGTATATATATATATATGTATGTGTATGATATGTATACGTATATATGTACATATATATATATATGTATATGTATATGTATATGTACATGTATATGTATATATATATGTATACGTATGTGTATACATATATATGTACATATATGTACATGTGTACATACATACACGTGCATACATACATACACATGTATACATACATACACATGTACGATCATGTACGTGTATATAATCTGATGAGGTCAATCCATTGGCCTCCGTTGCGAAGAGAGGAGCCCCTGGGCCACCGGGCTGAACCAAACAACGCAGTCGTCTGTGTACTTGGACAGGCCACAATCCACCTCGTCCACACGACCTCCCAAACCTAGTCACAAGGGAAAATGGACGCGGATCTGGCTGGTTTGGTACTTGATCGAGTCAGAAACGGACCCATTGAAAGGGGATCCTATGTTTCCCAACCCTGCTGCATCTTTTTTAACATGCCTTCTCGTGAAAAAAAGAATCCATGGTGCTCCAATGCGTATAATGCGTCACTAGAGAGAGTGAAATCCAGTGAAATTCAGAAAGCGCCTTTCAAGACACCAGACTGAACTTTGCTAACTCTGTGGCAAAACAGCTACAAATACATCTGTCGATCTCGGCCATCTCCATGTTTTTTTTCCCCGAGCCTTTTCCATAGCCCAGCTGAGTCTCTCACCAACCCAGGTGTCGGCTCCGCCGTATTTCCCGCTCCATGAAATTTCTCCTTTCGCCCACGCCGTAGCCTTCAACACCTGCGAAAGCTAAACTGCAGGGTGTCAACTAGAAAAAAACGAAATCTGTGTGTGTTTGAATGTATTACTTTTAATGATACAGGCCATAAAATATGGAGTTGAACATTATATTGAATAAGTAACATATATATATATATGATATATGTATTTATCTACGTATAGATGTTTGAAATAAGAAAAACTATACAAGAAGAATGTGTATGAAACCACCAGACAAGGAGAGCAAGTAAGTAGTTCCACCCAAATACGAATCAGACCCGCCTCCGGATTGTTTGACAGGGCCATCGCAGCATAGATATTTAAAACCCAGGCCGCAAAGGAGATCCAAAATGAAGTAATCATCAAACAACCTGAAATTCGGGCACAGCTTGTACATCCCTTTGAGTCCAGCAGTTCATCATCGATTTCCCTGTGAAAGTGATCAGTTATCGGAGTATACCATGGTGTACCCCATTTTCAGATGCACTCATATGGCAGTGTCTGGCCCTTCTCTCAATGAATGGGGACTGGATTGAGCTGCAGTCTACTCGGCAAATGCACATTTTCCTTGCTCCGGGAATGAGCTGGACCACCAGTGAACTATTGGCTCACATAGTGCCAAGGATACCAGAAAATCTTGAAAGCATCTGCAATCACTCCACCTGTATCAATCTGATTGTAAAGTCATAATGTATCCCAACTTACACTGTCACAATGTAAAGCTATATATAAATCGAGAGGTACAGAGATCATATAGAAATATGTCGGCACGCGTATGTATGTACATGTGTATATATATATATATACACATGAGATATGTGGATATGTATATCATATATATATATATATATAATATATATATATATATAAATATGAGCCATGGTCAACATGTGGTACATGCGGTATGACCATCCATCCCATAATGAGAATGCTTATTTATAATGAGCTCATTTAGATCCCTATTCATGAGGGATTGAGACCATACCCCATTGTAGGCAATTTACCCCAGTTTTCACCATAGCAAATAGGCTAGATCTGTTTTGATACAAAGTATACACACATGTACATACAGACATACATACGTTACATTGAATTGCGTTGCGTTACATTGCATTAAATCACATCACAGGACATTCCAATACAATACAACACATTACGTTTCACTACCTTACATTACATTGAACATGACACTACATAACGTAATATAAACATTATACAAATTACATCAAACATTACACTACATTGTACATTACATTGCACTGCGTTACATGACATTGCATTCCATCGAATCACATAGCACTGCCCATGTAAATCAAATACACACTTATATTCATATGTATGTATATATATATATGCATATATATATATATATGTACAGATTTAATATGTATTCATATGATTTATTGATATTGTGCAGTCCACTTCACTTCTCCATGCTCGCTGAAAACCAAGCGGCGTCGGTTGCGGCTGCCCCAAGAAGTTCCCGCAGAACCACAGCGTCGACAGCAGCGGTTCGTTTCCAGGCAGCGGCCCAATTTCATGAAAACCTCAGGCCCAATTCCCATGAAATCTAGGGGTTTCCTGATTGGATTGGTTTAAGGGAAAATTTACAGGAAACCATGGATTTTCCCACCAAATCTAGGGGTTTCCTGTAAATTTTCCCATTAACCAATCCAGTGAGTGATGTGATTACAATCAGAGTTACTATGTATGTGATTAATCTCAGTAGCCATTTTACCACTCAGCTAATCACAGGCATTTTTTCATTAGCACATTGAATCACATGAATACATGGTTACTAATGGTTGTTACTATAAATGAAATGGTTCTTACTTGCTAGTACTGGTTATTTCATGTTATTTATCGTCTATTTTGTGGCTTCTTAATGGTTATAAGACCGTTATAGCTGGGATCATCCAGTGGTATAACAGCCATTAACCAAGGCGTCAAGCCAGTCAAGCCACCGGGCGCATCCAAAGCAAGCATGGCTGTTTGGGGGCTGTGGCCATTAGATTCTAGATTCACCTAACTGATTCATATTGATGCACAGCTGTAGTAGATTCGGGGCGTCCACCAACAGGCCACTTGGTAGGGCTGCAAGTGTTCCAGATTCAAAGTCCAAGCAACACCCGCCAGTGGCAGCGTGTACTCATTGGAGAAATGCTTCAGACAAGTCTCCTCCAAAATTCAGCAGCCAAGTGAAAGAGAAAAGTTCAAGAGGATCGACATTGACTCTGAAGAATAGATGCCACTACCCTTCACACAAAGCCACCATGTCCATCCATGTCCTATTTTGAAACTCATGTGAAATATTCTCAAATCAGGATAACTCTGGTGAGATATTGTCTTCCGGAGGTACATCTCCATCTGGCTGGGATCATCCCATGGATGGGACAGTTTTTCTCCAGTCCTCTGGATGCCGCGTTGGAGCACAAAAGCCGCCACAGACGGGGATGTTGAAAATGCCTGAAATTCTGTGACGAACTGCAATTGGCCAGATGTTCAACGCAGAATCCAACCCTTTCTTCGAAAATTCAACAGAGTAGGAGTTGAAGATTGGAATTTTCATCAGCCAATCTGTTGGACTTCGGGGTCATCTTTGACACATGTCCATGTCAGCAAAATGCTGCCTAACGCAGCTTCACCATGGATCTTTGGTGACAGAGCCAATTCCTTGGACCTGTCTGTCCAGTCCATTCAGCATCCCGCTTTTGTTGAGCAATCTGCACATTTTCTTACGTTTTCACAGATACACTATATAGCAGCAGATGAAGAATCAGGACAAACAGATTTCTTTGTCCAAGTCTCATCTGCAAATACCAAAAACGGTCTCCATGGCCAGCAAAGGTTGTCTAAGCATGCAATTTGAATCTGCATCTTGACATGAGTTTGCAATGCGTTGCAGTTCCCACAAATTTTGGCTTGAAAGCAACCAATCTATGCCATTCCTTTCCCTTGTATATGGCATCACGGTGCTAAGCACTCGAGCCACATGAGTTGCAAATGTCCATCTAGGTTCCCGCACAGTCGCATGGCCGTTTCACTACACACTTCCCAAAACCGTGATGACGTGATGCATGGACACTTCAAGCATCAAGCTGTTTCACCCACCTCCTCTGAGCTATTCCATTGCTCTTCCAATCTAACGACCTGGCCGATGAAGCCACAAGACCATCACCAAGACACTTACTGTTGGCCTCTCTCCTCCATTCTGGCTGAATTGCTCTATTGATCGAACATTCACCAAGAACACCCGGTCAAGATGCGTCGGCCTCTGCTTTCATCATCTCCATCTTCTCTAGAAGCTCATTGTGTTGAGCTCGGCTTTCCTGCAGATCGACAATCCGAAAGAAAAAGCAACAGCACCTGAAGATTCATCAGGAAACAGGTACCAATGGACGCAGAACCTCCGTACTCTTTTCAATCTTGAAATCATGTAAAATCTATGTGACCCGGAAGGTCGACCCCTTGAAGGGGCAATCTGCTTATGGCTACGGACTTTGTCGTGCGTCTGGTGTGCGTCTTGCACCCAAGTCATCCGGCTTCCCGCGAAACTATCCTGGGAGCCAAACTAGAAACCCCAGTTGTGCTAAGCCACATATGACAGAACAACTTTAGATTCATTTCAGGTGTCTCTGAAAATGGCCTTGTCCCAACCATTGATGGTCATTTTCAATATTGTCAATGATGAGCAACCAGCGGATTTTCTTAGTCGTTTCGTTTCCCACTAAAATGCATCCTTTTGTATACTTTCAAATCCCATTGACACCCATTCACCGGAAATGGTTGGGAAAACACTCAACCCCCAATTTTCATTGTTTTACCTGCGCTTGTTCCTATCTTTTTCCCATCATTTTCGCTCAACCCGATTTCCCGCTTCCCCGCACCCAAAAAACACCTCGCGCCAGGCCTCTAGAGAGGCCGCGAGCCTGGCCACCTCGCCTTGAGCCTTGCAGGAGGCCTCCAAAACAGCTATGAGGGCTATATGAGGAGATGATGGAATCATCATGGGGGAATCATATGGAAATATGTATGAAAAATACTTGAACATAGTTGAAGATACTGTTGAAGATAGTTGAAAATGGAAAAAGATGTGAACCTCCAAACCAGTAATTAAACCAGCCCTGACTGGAGGTATTTTTGAAGGAAATCTGCAGGGCTTCCAGAGAATTCCTGTATATTTTCCCTTGGGCCAAGTCCAGGAATCCCAGATATCGAGGATGATGTTTTTAATGGCCCAAACGGATGGTTGCTGGTCCAATATAGTTTCTTGATGTTTATTGCTGGGTTTACAGCATTAGGGAGTACAACATGGTTGCTCAATTGGAGATTCCGAGGTCATGGATGACGATCATCAAATATATTGGATAAAAATACCCAGTACAGTCATCAACCAACAGGGGTATTGCACACTCAATTAAGAACAACAAGTACTAACATTCATGGCTCACATGTGAACAAATGGTACTCAAATTCTGGGGTTTGTTCTGACTGAGTTTTTGATCCATACGCGTATAGAAACATAACTACGGGTATATATTGGATGAATAATCTGAATACTCCGGCTGAATAAAATCATTCAGCAACCTGAAATAAGAACATTTTGGGGCGGTTTTCCTCACTTACCTCTATGGTGATGTCGTAATGAGGTTGTTATAGTTCACCCAGATCGGTTGCCCTCTTTGAGAAACAATAGGAATAACGTGGAAGAACCTGGTCTGACTGGTCTGGGCATGGCTGAACTTAGATACCACGGCAAAAAGGAAAAACACATCAATTTCAATTGATTGGTTTAAAGGGAGAATCTACAGGAAGCCATGGTTCTTCCCATCAAATATAATGTGTTCCTGTAAATATTCCCTTACACCAATCCAGCGAATATGTGTCCATTTACCGGTAAGAATGTTCCCACTAACCCACCAAACGCTAATTTGCCGAGTGATACTGAAGAACCAACCCAAAGGTTGGCACTGTGGGAATATGGTGGAGAGAGTCAGAGTGGTCCGACAGAATTGGTATAGCAGGGATATCAAGTGTTGCCAATCAAACATGCTGTATCATTGTCTGCAATCCTTTGTGTTTCAATCAATTCGATCTGCCTCCTAGACACCAACAGAAATGGGGTTATCAGCAAAAAAGGGATATTACATGATATTAACATACATTAATAAGTTAACCTTAACCAATCATGACTATGTATGTTATATCTCCCCGTTGCTGGTTACAAATGATCTTCCCATGATCTTCGGATGGAGGAGGTGTTCTGCCAGCCTCTTCCAGCTCGACCACTTTGTCACCAGACATTCTTGCCTCAAATGGTCACTGAAAGCTGGGCTCAAAAAGGTGGGCAAATGGGGTCATGGTGAAGCCATGAAAACTTCCTACTTCAGGGGATTTCAGGGGCAACAAGTGACACATTAATCTTGTCCAACCATGTGGGACTGAGGAAGCTATCCTTTTTGTGGCACTGGCCAGCAATGAAAACTTCGCACTTGGAAACCCCATGCCTCTGCCATTGATTTTTCTTGCAGCTGGATGCATTGATCTTGGCTCGCCTCATCAAACACTGCTGAAAGATGCGGAAAAAACACTGAAGCAATGGCGCTAGATTGAATGCCACTGATCTATTTGTTTCCACCCGCTCGAAAAAGGTGCTGGAAATGTAGTTCTAATTGATAACTACAGTAAGTGTTAGCTAAGTGTTGTGATTCTGTTCACCATGATCATGCAAGCAGTGTTCAGAACCCGTCATTCCAAAAAATCCTGGTTGTTGGATTCCCAATTTATGGATCATGATCATCCCTAAGATATCTATATATATATAATATATAAGGTAACATACTAACATAATTATCAACCATTGGGGTGGACACTGTTGTTGGGCCCTTCTTGGCACCTCGAGCAGCGCACTTAAGCGAGAGATCTCTACAGTGGACTTGAGATGTTCCTGCGAAAGGCCACTGCTGTAGGAAAATCAAATGTAGGTATACATGTATATATATATATATGTGTGTCGATGTATTATGTGTATTAATATATATATATATACATATCTGTACGTGGTATATGTGATAGATGTGACGTGACATGATTCTATATATATATACATACATAGATGATACACATGATATAGAGGACATAAAGGACATAGATGACATAGAGGACATAGATGACATGGATGGTACAAGTATAGACGATATGGATGGCATAGATCACATACATGGGTGATATAGATGATATAGATTATATATCATATAATATATATATACATACAGTATATCATATGCATGGTACAGTATTTTTCTCAATATACACTGCCAAAGTCACTCTGCAAGAACGGCTAACAGCATCAATCCAGCGAATCTTGGCAACGGTGCCTCTTCTGCCTGTTTGAGCTTGTCTTCCAATGCACAAGCCTGTCAAACAAGTGATTGAAAGACTGAAATCCCTCCAAAGAGAAATGGCACAGCANGCCTGTTTGAGCTTGTCTTCCAATGCACAAGCCTGTCAAACAAGTGATTGAAAGACTGAAATCCCTCCAAAGAGAAATGGCACAGCACAGACTAGGTCCGCTTCAAGTGTTTTTTCATTTTTGCATGTAACTTGTCTATGAAGCCGCCTCTGCTTTGGACCGCTCTTCCAAGTCAGCGTGCAGCGCTTTTCTTTCCTGAACATGTGAACCCAAGAGTTGCCAAATCACACAGGAGAATGCGCGCACCAATGAAAATGCTGTGATTTTACCATATCCAGGTGTTACAAACNCTTTCCTGAACATGTGAACCCAAGAGTTGCCAAATCACACAGGAGAATGCGCGCACCAATGAAAATGCTGTGATTTTACCATATCCAGGTGTTACAAACAAATGACCAACTGACCGACTTGGGAACCTGTGTATCCAAATCTCAAACCAAATGTCACTCAACTATGGAATGTGTTAAAGTCTTCTGAGTCTAATGGGATCTGAAGAAGACTTGGATGGCAAGCCCAGTTGCCTCCAGGAGCGCAGAGAGACGCGATACTTCTGCCTTGGACTTTGAGGATTCCTTGCCGACGTCTGACATGCCACACAGCCCGGAGCAAGCACTGCAGCATGGCACTGTGAAACAAAGCACTGCAAGGAACTCCCAGTCTGCTGCAGTATGAAACCCACATGTGCCTCTTGCAACTCTGCAGATTTTTCGTCAGAGACTTTGGCCTACAATTCATAGTTTCAGATCAAGCACTTCTGAAGCAACAATGGACCTCATCCGCCATTCATCTGCCACTTGCTTCTCTGCTTGGGCCATGAGCATGCTCAAAAAGCGACAGGGCCTGCGCTTTGGATCT
>BGPT01000923.1:63609-74655 GCA_003297045.1 Symbiodinium sp. clade C Y103 | reverse complement strand
CTCCCGGTCGAACTTACGACGCGCCAACTGCAACATCAACCCCGCTTGGGTGCCCTCGACCAGAGTCAGCTGCCGAGTGGTGGCAGGGACATGACCTTCCTCACCTGGTACACCCTGGGCGGGAACAGGCACCCGCGCGTCCTCAATGGCTTCTTTGAAACCGTAAATGAGATATACGCCAGTACCTGCAGGGTAGGTACGGTCCCCAAGGAAGCACTCAGAGTGTTCCAAGGCTCTTCAGCCAAGCCGGCCCAAGCCCGAGCTTGTGCCACCGTAGTAATGGCAGCAAGCTGAGCGGCGTCAATGAATGCCGCCATGGCGGAAAATTTTCAACCTTCAATCAAGGAGGGGATTCTACTCAAAACTTCCCCACTCCTGGTAACTGGGCTCAGGCCAGCTTGAGCCAAAATGGCCACCATTTGCCAGGAGTGAGGTAACCGTCCCACCTACAAATCAACCGTGCAGTTGTTAGTACGTGCATGATGCACTGNGAGCCAAAATGGCCACCATTTGCCAGGAGTGAGGTAACCGTCCCACCTACAAATCAACCGTGCAGTTGTTAGTACGTGCATGATGCACTGCCCATATATATACATATATATATATATGTATGGAATCTAATGGGATAATAAGAACACAATGGGAGAATATGGGAGATATAAAATCAACTAGATGATATATTGCTTATGATGATATATTGTTCATGGTCATCCATCCCATATTGGGAATCCTCACAATGGGCATGTAGATCATGAAAGAAAAACTATCAATGGATTGATGACCATGTTGACCATCCCCTATTATGGCTATATAATCTTTTGACCATGGGACAAATATTGGGAGAAATGAGGGCAGCAACAGTACGACCTGGGATTTGTCCCTTGCCTTAAGGGGCTACCCTTTGGTAATCAAACCTGGCAATGAAGGCCCAGAATTTATATATATATATATGATTCTCCCATCTAGACCTTTATTTACAGGGAATTTTCCATTGCCACGTTTGGTTACCAGAGGGTACATATGTACATATGTACAATTGACTATATACAGTATACAGTTCGTACAACTTTGGTCGAATGATGGACTGGACAGGCAGTGAAACAAAGGATGGTGCAGTTATGACCAAGGGCTTAGTGCCTCTCATGTATTGATACCATCTTTTGTGTATTACATAGATATGTGTATGTATAAATATACATAATTATGCAAACACCCTTACAATGCAACTCGAGCTCTAGGAGCTGACGCACGAACCACAGACCTGTCACATTTCAAGGACTTCTCATGAACCAATCTTGCGGATCGTCAAACATGGTGCATGGTAGAGAACTGGGGGATCTGCCATTCCCACCATCAAGTCGAAGGTCCCAAACAAATCATACAAGAATCCAAGATGTGTCGTTGATATCCCAATTGTTTGTTGCCCCGGTCCCAATTTCTGGTGGCTCCATCCGATCATCCAAATCCTTGGTGAAGTTACACATCGCACATATTCCATCTACAATCCATCTAATGCCCATCTAATCCCCTATATATAATCCCCATGAATATTGGGGGATCTGATGGGACCCAGCACCCCAGCACCCCCAGCTCCTCTTCCAACTTCTTGAGCTCTTTTGCATCAAGGGCCTCCTGAAGTTCCGATGCCTGTCAACCAACAGCTAGTGGGGGAGTGTAAAGCCAAGACGGAAAGACCCAATTGACTTAGGGCATCCAGGATTTTGGGATATTTTTGGCGATCTACTTTCCAATGGAAACCTCTCATTTTAGCCAGGCCTTACGTTCGGACTCATTCAGCAAGGTGGTCTTCTTAGTCACCTGCAGCGGAGCGCAGTGCCGAGGTCAAGCTGAAGGGTGGTTAGTTTGATCTGGAACCATCAAGACCGATCATCAGAGGGCGCAACAACCTATGGATTGGGAATGTGAAATCCCTAGTCTACTTCCGGGTTGGAAAGAGGAAATTCTGCACAGTTGGTTAATTGTGAGAAAGTACATGGATCATGAAAGTACAACCCACGTTTTTCCTACATCTACAGTTCCCCCCTTTCCTGTTGGTCAAAGTCAAAATGCCTAAAGTTGCTGTGAATTGAGATTCGCGGCAAATAAACATCCTCATTTGTCATTATCAAGTCGCATCTCAATGTTTGCTTGTCAAATCCCGATTGTTGCTTGCGTTTCCCTTGTTTGCTGGGTACATTCCCATTGTTATTTTCCCATTTGGGCTTAGATTCCAATTGTCGGAAATTCCCATCCTGGTCAGCATCCGCATCAATCAAGCAGTGAAAAATGCCCATATGGGGCCCTATCCTATCCCATGATGGCGTTGTTTACTAGATCTTCCCAAATTGGATGATGATCATCATTGTATAGGTTTGATTGTAGGTAAACCAGCTTTTCCCACGGATCTTCTTATCACTTTCCATTCAACCAGGTGTTTGTTGGTAGTTGTAGCCATCAAAATCCCGCCATCCAGCTGCCCGCCTCAGAGTCCAGAACCGAGACCTGCATTGCTATGGTATCCGCCAAAATATCGGGAATACATATTATTAACCGACCATTTTACGGGATTGGTTTAAGGGATTTTTTTCAGGAAAGCCCATGAAACCCCTATGTTTTTTATCGGGGAAAGCAATGGTTTCCTGTAGATGTGCCCTTCAATCATTCCGTCACACCATTTTGTGGGATATAATGGGTATATATCTTGATAGTATATATGTATATATATATGTATCCAATATGATAATTGGCTTTCTCCAGAAATGGGGGATGGGCCCCCTCTTCATTGCCCTAAAATAGTAGGAAATGATGATCGACTATCGGATTCGGGGGTTGCCTATTTGGGGATGCAACTCGATGGGATATCACCGATGCCTGAGAAACAGAGATCTTTTCAATGCTGTCCGATCCCAATCATTCCAACCATTCCCAACCCAAGACCTTCTCCAACAAGTCGTCGTTCCGCAGCAAAGTTTCCTGCAGTCGCCTTGCCAGGGCTAACTAGCGGCAAAGTGGTTGCAAGCTTCACATGGAGGGCCTTTCCAACAAGATTGGACCAATCATTTCTCAGAGACTCGGATCTTGACTGCTGCGCTGGGAAACCACAATCGTTCTATTCATTGATATTCGGCATCCTATGCGTCATACAACAGACTGAGCACCGCACCTCTCTTGCTTGATTAGCTCATCCCGGACCTTGCGCAGTCGTGAAAGAGATCTCCATAGGATCTTGCCACTGTCACTGTGGATTGTGCTTGCGAAATGAATCCTTTCTGAGGCAGAGAATATAATATGGCTCACTGAAGCTTGGGGACCCCCCAAACCACTCCAAACCCAAGCTTGCCCCCTAGAATAGACCATGAAATGAGAAGCATCCTAGTTTTTCAGCATGTTCCCATACACCGCCAATCATTGTTGGTTGTACCGTTATACCCCCATTGTTGTTGGTTCAGATCCCATTTGTTGGTTTGCATTCGTTCTCAATTTCAGTTGCTGAAAAATATCCACTTTGGTTCAGATCCCCAGCGAGAATTGGTTGGATTACCAAACATCCACAACAATGATAACCAATCCAAATTCATTGGTAAGATCCCATCAGCCTAAGTTGGTTAAGTTACAAGTTACAAAAGAAGAACTCCAACCAAGCATGTGGTACCAAAAAGGGAACCTGTGGAACCCCACAAATCATCAAAAACAGCCAACATGTGCACCGAAAATCCAAAAAAAGTAGAATCAAACATGGTTTGCTGGAAAATATTCCTTTTTTTGCGATGACTTTCCCAGCTATAAACCTCCATTTACCCTCCTGTAAACTGACATAGATGTGGAAACCCCGCCATATTCTAGATCATTTTCCCAGGGAAACCATGGATTTTCCACGTCTTTTTCTATGTTTACTCCGAAGTCAGCTGGGTCAGATGAACTCCGCTCCCTTCGGAAATGACCTTGGCGATCTCTCGATTCCTTTTGATCAGCTCCGCTTCCAGTTCGGCCGAATTTCCTGACGAAGAGCTGCGGCTGAGCCTGATTTTCATCTCGTTTCTAGAAAAATGTAGGTGCACTTACAATCACATATAAAATCATCTGTATTCGTCTATTGTCATTTGTCATCTACAATCAAATAGAATATCATAGAAGAAAGTCTACACACTTATTATAGATATGCATTTTTTACATATATATAATGGATGATGTATATATATATATACCAGTAATATGGTTGTATCCCCAGCATTCCGTGCTTGTTGTCTCGTTGTTGACTTCCACAAACCCTTGGAACCATCCCCATGCCCTTTGCCCGAGCGCAACCCACTCTCGGCCTAAGGCTCCCATGGCGCACCGTGATCTGAGATGATTTAACTGTCAAAATATCCACTGTACCAAGGTGAAAAACAACTGCTGCAATGATTTCAGGAAAAGATTGAAAAGTGGGAAAAGTGTCAGACCCATTGAAAGGTGTGGAAAAACACATTCTGAATCATGGACGTTCAAGGCAAGTTCAAGCCTTTGGGCAAGCGGAACATGGGGAGGGTCAGGATCCTGATTTGTCATTGACTTTCAGACCTCCATGAAGCCTCTGAAAGACTACTGGAGTTGCAAATATGCAAAATCTAAAGTGACGGAGAAGAGGTTGGAACACTTGAACCAAAACCTTAAGGGGATGGTAAGACAGGGGCTTCGCTCATGCGGCAAGCTTTTTTGCCTAAGGCAATCAGATCGGGGTCACCTCATTCAGGCGACATCAAAGTTTGATGCGCCCTTGGAACAGGTCAAAACCTAGCAAAGCCGGTAGAAAAGGAGTCCCAAGCGTAAACAAACATGTTAATCCATTTCTGTCCACTTGGGCAGGCCTATTTTCCAACCTACTTCCAACATCTTCCAAAAATCATGAAAGATCAGCACCTGTCGGTTTCCCGGCCACGTTTTGACCTGCACTACATCAGGCCGCGTAGCGCGGTACCGTCAGAAACGCACCATCACCTCCTTCGCTCATCCTGCTGTCGCAGCTTCGCGGCCTTGGAACTCCCATGATCCGGGCGCTCAATCTCCTCGTAGATGGTGGCAATCATTGTACCTCCATCCTGCAGCAATGGATGTCTAATATTTTTTATATAATGGGATACCAACAAAAGTCGATATTAAATATTGGAATTCGAAAGAAAATGTGGGAATGAGAGAGGGTTTGCCCCATTTTATTACCAGTGGCAGGAAACTACAAGGGCATCCTGCTGCTTTTTGGGTTTGAGGACCTCTTTTTGGAGGACAGAGGATGAACAAGGAGAAAAATCAGATGGGACTTATCGCTGGTACAAATGGTGGCACAGATCCACAAAGAAGTGGGATGAATGGCTGAACAATTAATGATATAACCAAAGAATGTTAGGAATGTCAGTGGATAATAGTGGAGATATATTCATATACGTATATACATTTATATATAGGGAATAACATAAATAATATATACAATTCAATAGAAGAAAATAGATGGATAATAGTGGATATGCATATGGACCATCTTGCGCCCAGGTATTTTGTTTCGCAGCAACCTTCAGTTCACCAGCTGCCATGTAGTCATCGATGCCCACACCAATGTGCCTCGAATCTCCAGGGTCGATATGCCAAGTCAGTATCACTGGAACGAGGTCGGCTTTACCCTCTGGTAAACTAACATAGCTATTGAAAATAGCCAATTTATCATGGATTTTCCCATGAAAAATTGTGATTTTCCATAGTTATGTTAGTTTACCGGAGGGTACTAAGGCTGGTCAAAAAGTTGTTTCACTCTGAAGGAGATTGGTTAACTGCAAAGTAGGTCCATGATATTGGGACCTGCAACCGATGCACTTACAGGTACACTTTCAGGCCCACGGGCTGAACTGGGCGTTTTTGTTGATTCACACAGGTTACTAGCATGTGTTTCAACATAAAACAACACATTTATCCAAAGTTTTGTTACAAGAAGAAACTGCCAAAATGCACTGGCAGAAAAGAGTCGACAAAGCAAAAAATCAGAAATTCAAGGGTCAACAAAATTGGAAACCATTGGACAACTGAGTGTTTATCTGGCCATGCCGTACCCCAATGCACCCACGAACGAATTGGAAGGCATTTCTGATGTCAGCACTTGCTGAGCGCAGGCTAGCTACATCTTCTGGGTCTCTGAGAGACATTTGTTGATGACATCTCTGATGTGAGAGCGCAGCTGTTTGCACCTGAGTTACGGGAGTGCGATGGGTTGACATTGAGATAGGTTGTGTAATGTTTACATGTATATATATATATATATAGGTATCCAAGGCTGTGTCTATGTGTATGCGCATGTACATGTCAACAATTTTTGGCAACCAGCCTACAAACGATGCAAATACAATCAAATACGGTCATACAATGTCATACATAGGTGTTGTATTCATGAATGGATGCATTTCACAGCCATGTTGTTCTAGGTTTGGAAATCATTCGGAAAGCCAGTGATCCAAGTCATCCAAGGGACTGATCAAGAAGCTGATCACTCTGATGACCAATACTTTGTTGCTCATCATAGTTCCTGAAAAACCAGGCTGGTTGCTGCTGGCTGAGCATGTTTCAAGTCTACTGCCACCGGAACATAGTTGACAGGGGAAATATATTGGGTGTTTTTCCACAAATGCAATGCTGATAAATCTTCATGCTTTAAGACAGAGTCCTGCACATTCGTTAAATGGAAAATTCCTGAGCTGTCCCATCCTGTTTGCTCAAAAGTCAATCTCCGCAACTTACCCAAGCAGCCTCAGTCTTCCAGCATCTTGATGTAGACTTTTGACACCACCGCCCACACGCCCGAGCTCATTGTCCAAGGCTTTTAGCTCGCGGGCGATGATGTCCAACTTAAAAATGTCAAGCTCCTGGAGGGGAGGAAATCATGGTCGTCCCAACATCAAATCAATGGAATTCTTTGGTTAGAACAACCCCTATAATGGGGGGGAAGTGGGAAGACCATCCCCAAATATGGGTGGATGAGTGGATGATCCAATTTTTTGACTATGGTACCATGTTACATCTGTCGTCAGAGTGTGTAGTATATATCTGCGTCCAGTTTTTATCTCGATACTGGACTGAGAATTTGAATGCGCTAGGGAGCATTGATGTTGTGAGATGACGCCGGCTTTGGGAGATCAACAATTTTGGTTTAATATGTTGTATACACTTTTACAATCCTTTACATCCCTGTTTGTAATTTGAATGTGTGGGCGTCAATGTTTGGCATATCAGTGAACTTTCTGTGCAATTTCTTGTCGTTGAGACCAAGTTTTATCTCCAGCTTGCAGGAGTGAATCGTTCGTCAACGTTCCTTGTACTTCACTGCCATCATCCTCTCTCGAGCTTCAGCCTCTTCTCTTTCCCGCTCTTTGGCGGCCAGAAGACGCTCCTCTGGCCGCAGTTTGTAAAGCCAACGTTTCCAAGTGTCGTTTCCAGAAATGGGTTTGTCTGAGAAATATTGAGAAATTATGGGAACCCCCTGAATCCACTGGTTAATCATCATTTGCACCATAGAATTGCCAGTATACCTCATTTCCAGACATGCCCAAGTACATCCAACCACATACCCAAGTACATCAAACTCCCATTTTGTTGTGGCTCTCCATTTCTGGCCGAGTGACAAGCTCGGCTAATCTGCTGGAGACAGAGTTGTAGAGGCGTTGAATGCCTGAGGAGTTTGGAAGGGACTGATGGGTTGCTGCTTCCAGTAGACCAGTTTCAACCCCAAGTTCCCAGGATGGAGGATCTGGATTTTCTTGAAATGCAAAGCCTAAAACCATGAAGAATCTGCATGAAAAACACATGCTGTCCTAAATTCAACGTGTTTGTTTCTTGCTCTTCCGCCATCATTATCACCATTTCACCACTGTGAATTCAATGCATCTTCCATTCAGAACTCCATTTGCTGCTTTTCCTAGTTGTTTCATCGGTCAGCAACTAGGCTCCAAACGCTTCAACTCCTCCGAATCCGCCTTCCACTTCTGTATAGCCTGAAGGAAATCCAAATAACATGCAAACCAAGCAGTGCAAGTTTGGGTTGGCCCTGGCACTTCCTTGGTCAGTCCCAGGTGATTGCAAGCAGTGAGGAAAGCCTTGTGTCCGTTCCCAAATCCGGGTCAAGTAGCCATACCATCGCCCACATGTTTCAGCCACTAATTTGGCAAGATATGTTGAATTCAAACTGCTCTCAGAGACCTGGAATGATCCTAGAGGGGGAATGAAAGTTGGTGCCAAGGCGCTGCCACGTCCCCAAGCTGTTCAAACTCTTTCAGTCGTTCCTTCAACGAATCAATTTCCTCCTCCTGGACGTTGTTGGATCATTCCGGGACGGCTGCCCAGCTTGCTGTAGGAAACAAAATTTGATGTAATTCAAGATGTGGGATTATTACATACATGTTTCTGGTTAAGGACATTACGCCAATTCACCACCTACAATACAATGATGTCGGATTTGCAAGCAAACCAAACCTGAATCAAAATCAAACCTGAATTGCCCACAAGGTGTCTGGGGATGTCTCAAAGAGTCTGCCAAATCTAAGGTCAAATCTATTCATTGGATTGGTTTAAGAGAAAATTTACAGGAAACCATGGATCCTCCCATGAAATATAGAGGTTTCCTGTAAATTTTCCCATTAACCAATCCATTGAATAGCTGGATCGAGTCCTTCTTCGCCAGCCTGCCTTCCAACCGCTGCATCTCCTCAATGGATTGTGTGGAACTGGGAACCCAAGCAGCGACCCAGAAAAGTGGTCCTCAATGGATTGTGTGGAACTGGGAACCCAAGCAGCGACCCAGAAAAGTGGTCCCCAATCAGAAGTGTACCCCAAATCGCATGTGTATATATGTATATATGGTTGTTTATTGTATATCTGTACAAATGATTATATATGTATGTTATTATATACAGATGATTACATATATGATTGTATATGCACATAATCATACACATATATGATTTTGTATATTATGTATATGATTGTATATATATATATAATTATATATATATATATATGCGTGCAGAATGAAAACAAACAAACAGACAGACAGACGGACAAACAAACAAAAAAGCAATCAAGCAATCAAACAAACAAACAAACAAACAAACAAACAAACCAACAAACCAACAAACCATATGACTTCATGTAACATGTGCGCCATGGTCAAGAGATGGTATATATGGTATGGTCATCCATCCCACAATGGGAATCCTTGCAATGGGAATATAAATCCTTAGTGATCGATTGATGACCATCCCAAAATTTGAGCAATTCACCCAAGTTTTCACCATGGCAAAAATAACACATACCATAAGAAACAAAAAAATACTTGATGATGACAAATCTGACATAAACTTAAACATACATAAAATGTATTCACAAGAATGGTGAGTCAAGGGTTGCCAGACAACGTTCCTCACCCTGACAACACCTTTGGCTGCAAACTCAGCATCTGCATCTCGTTCTGCCAGTTTTTCACCAGCGCGGGCGGCTTTCATGGCCTTCAGTTCCTCCTCCATATCCTGTCAGCTGAGCGGTGCAGTTTTGATGCCGATGGGTAAACTGCCAAAGGGGTAGCAGTTCAATGTCCCACGAAGTCCCAGTGTAACATCACCCATCGGAGGAAGGATCCCCAACAGCATTCAGGTGATGTTGAGAATCTCGTGGGACAGTGACCAACCTCTGTAGAAGGTCAACACGTTGTTTGGAAATTACAGCAGCAAAGTGCATCAGACGGCTCTGAGCAGCACTGTGCAACTCTGGCACTTGCAAACACACCATCACTCACACTCTTCAGCTCTCACGGCAATGCCCCCTGTTTCCACACCATCAGAACAACATCAGTCTCAGCGCCTTGTATTTTGCCAAAAAGTCCCGCATGGAGGGAACACTGTCGAACAAATACCCAAGGCCATACTTCTCAAACTCCGCTCGAATGCGATGGTGATTTCGCAGGAAGGCCTGCATTTGTCGTTTCAATTCGTGGTCTAGTCTGCATCTCGCAGCATGGGAATGTGCTGACGCATTCTGTGGAACCCTGAAAAACGATAAGGCTGTGCCAGTGTGAGCAATTTTCGCTGAAGGGGATGCCTATCCAAAGCCACAGCTGACAAATGAGGCGCACCTTCAACGAGTATTCAGGGTCTTCGAAGAGCTCTTGCATGTCATATTCCTTGAAAGCTGCCTCCCTTGGTGAAACAGGAACCTGTCAACTAGTCACTTGAGCTCGTCCTTCCCAACTACAAGTCATCTTCAACATCGAATGCTGAGCTCTGATGGGCCATTCTACAAAGAGCAGCTTTGCAAGCTTTGAGTATCTACAGAGTACACATGGGCATGTACATATATATATATATACATCTAAATACATAATCCATATATACATATGTATATATATACATATATATATATAAATATACATATATATATATATATACATATATATATATATATACATATATATATATATATACATATATATATATATACATATATATATATATACATATATATATATATATACATATATATATATATACATATATATATATATACATATATATATATATATACATATATATATATATATATATATCCGCCGACCCCAGCCGACGGCAAGGGGGAGCGCGTCCGAGAAATCCGCCGACCCCAGCCGACGGCAAGGGGGAGCGCGTCCGAGAAAAAGCTGCAGCACACAAACTTCAACAACTGGTTTTCTAGGATCAGAGAGCAACGTTCGCACGCGCCCTCCAAAGACGATGTTTGGAACTTGTTTTGGAAGGCTTGGGAGCTGCATTTTTGAGCTGGTTTCTTAGCGGTTCAGAAGGCAACGTTAGGCAGTGGAACCTGCTTGCTGCCTCCGTCCCTCAGTGCCATGCTGTTTTGCTGTTTCGCATGCGCCTTCCAAAGACCATTTTTGGAACTTGTTTTGGGAGGCTTGGGAGCTGCATTTTTGAGCTGGTTTCTTAGCGGTTCAGAAGGCAACGTTAGGCACTGGAACCTGCTTGCTGGGGACCGCCTCCGTCCCTCAGT
>BGPT01000923.1:38534-58699 GCA_003297045.1 Symbiodinium sp. clade C Y103 | reverse complement strand
CCTAAGAAGGGAATGCTGGATCCAGCGTGTATAGTTGTATAGAATTGATGCTTTCAGCAGAACATGCAATACCAAGGTGTTGCAACCTGTGGCACTGCCCAAAAACACGTTTGTGAAGTGTGATGTTGAAATTATTTACCCCGTCCCTCCTGCTCGCCGCCCCCAGGCCGACACCCCTGGGGTCGGCGGCAGGGGGTGGCAGCCCTTATATACATATATATATATACATATATATATACATATATATATATACATATATATATATAATATTCATATGTGTATACATGCATGTATACATGTATACATGCATGGATGCATGCATGCATATATACATGTACATTTACATACATATGATTCCTCTTGAATCAATCACAAAGACGTACACAGTCTAAATCGCCCCTAAACCTGAGCTAAGCACAGCTGTCGGTAGGCCGACAGCACTTCAGCTAGGCGGGTGGGATCTCTCTCTGCTTCTTTCAATCCTGGGGATGTCATCCTGGAGTAGATGGTATGGAAATTTCTAAGTCCTCACCAAACTGGATATATGTTGAAATATTCCATATTCTAGCTACTTCAGGATGATTATACAAATGTATTGATGGAATATGGTGGTATAAACAAGGCACCCATGATGGTCAAGAATTGGGATGTTTATCTGGGGAAATATTATGATATAATGGGATATACCACCAACAATCTGATGTCTGTCAGAAAATTGGGAATTTACACTTGACACCATGTATTGCCACGTTAAGAGGGAAATTGATGAGAAGCCGGGGGTTGGAGGATACCCCATTTTCAGACAAACCCATGGTGAAATGTCCAGTTGAAAAACATCACCCAACCAGACGAATCGCCATCAACAACCATCTTAACCATCCTACTTTCATATGTTCCGTTGCCAGGATGAAGGGGCTGTAAGCTGAGGATGGTTGTAGCAACCCAAGTATACCATGATGTGATGTTTTTTGCGGGTTTTCATTTTTGTTGGAGGTATCAATTGATCCGCAGAATTGATGCTTCAGCTTTCCAGCCAGGTATTCACATGTTCATGGCGCATCCAAATCTCCAGATTTGTGGGTAGCATCCCCTTGTCGCTGATTTCCCCTCTGCCTAATGCGACAACTTCCGGTTTTGGATCATGTTGAGTTGATCAAGCTCCCAACCTATCTCAATTGATGGTTACAGCATGCTATAGCTCTATGGTGGGGGATCTTACATCCCAAGCTCCTGGCCTGTGGACCCATGCTTGGGGGGTGCAGTTGGGCTTCTGAATGGGTGCAACTATGTTGACAACCTAAGTTGGGATATCACATGATATACCATGATATAACTCCTAGAAGTCTCTGATCAAATAATCCACAAAAATTCGTGAAACCGCACCAGTGGTGCATCCACGACTCCATATGTCTCCAGGATCTTCATCAGCTCTTTGAGAAGTCGTAGAAGTCGGCCCAACTCATTCGGATCATCCAACAGATACTCCATGCCTTGCTGGAGCCATGGTCGGCGTTGGACTTGGTATCTTTCGGGGTTTTAAATAACATGAATAAACTGTAGTAATCCCCAACCACTTAAAGTCTACATAAGTCTACTGTAAATCCCCCACAATTACCAATCAAATCCAATCAACAGGGGTACTTTCTTTACGGCTCAAGTGGTATCCATCAGTAAACAAACTCACAAGTTGGCTGGTGAAGTGCGATAACTGGGCCGTGGAAACTTGGGCGGTGAGCCAATGATGGTGTGGTGCCTTTCCAAATGTTTTGGACAGACCCTCGTGAAGAAAAATGGAGGAACAAAACAGGTTCTTTAAAAAATGATTGGACTTTGCTATACCTTGAAGAATCGTCTTTTTGCCACAAAAAAGAACATCAGAGGTGGTTTTGATATTCCCCTCCTTGCCAGACCTTCCATCTGGGCTTCCCCAGGCCTTCTTCACGGAGCACACGTTCGAAGGCATTGGTCCGGAAGAGATATTTCCGCAGCGCGGGGAAGGACTGCGCAGGCGGGGCCGGTGCTTTACCTGCAGCGAACCAGCTAGACCCCCAGCACACCTGGGTATAAACTGTATAAATGGCGGATGTGAAACCAAAGGACCCAAGCTCAGCGTCCAACCTTTGGGCAGAGCTTTCACTTTGCCATCAGTATCTTCCGAAGCAACTTTGCCTTTGGCTTTGTCGTGAAGTTGGTCGTCTTCGCCTGCTTCCTCTTCTTCCTCTTCATCTCCATCTCCTTCACCTCCTTCATCTCCTTCATCTCCTTCATCTCCTTCATCTCCTTCATCTCCTTCATCTCCTTCCTCCGGCTCTTCACCTTCATCCGGCTCATCCTCAGGACCCTCTTCAGCATCCTCCCCGTCCTCACCATCAGGATCAGCAGGATCTTCATCCAGTCCATCCGTGGTGCTGGCAATCTCAAACTCCTCCAGCAATCGACTTTGCCCCGCTTCCTCAAAGACTTGCCGAAGCTTCGCCATCAAAAGTCGATCCTCTCCCGCCTGGTCATATTTCTCCAGGAGCTTTAGATAGTCGTTTTCGAAACTATCTCTTGATTGCTGAGCTTCCTGCCAGGTTCCAGTTTCTGTGGGAACGTCAACATCACCCAAAACCACCAAACAACTGTTAAGAGCATCCCCTCCCACAGAAACCACCAGAAGAACTGAACATATCCCTTCCCCAAAAGAACGAAAACAACCACATCTGCCCCAAATCCTCGAGTTGTCTGCGCAGCTCGGCCATTTCAGTCTCCAGAGCTTTCAGTGCGTCGTTCGTGGATTGAGACGCCTGCCAGGACTGCAGGGGAACGCATCATGGATGGTTCAACCAATGTGATCTGGTTGAAGGTCTCACCCAAAAGATGGATTCAAACAGTCAATCTGGGTCAATCATCCCAGGTGGTAGTGATCATGGAAAGAAATACTTTTTCGAATAGGGAAGCCATCTACAAAATTGTCAGAGTATAGTGTCCCTGATCAGCAGACAGTATTGTACTTATAGCATCTTATAGCTGCATGAAAGAAAAGTAAGGACGTTAAATGTAAGACTCCCAAAGTCACCAACTGGTTTTGTTGTGATTCTTGTCGCTGATACCCTTATGTTTAAAGAGTTTTAACTAGATTAAGTAGTTTGAACACTCTTCCGGGGTTCATCTCCCCATCGCCCAAATCCCCAGTTGTCCTCCAAATCTTTCTGCCGCTGCTCGAAGAAATGTCGAGCAACTTCCGCATCATCGATCAATGGCGTTTGTTGGAACTCCTCAAAGACATTACGCACCTCACGTAACGTGCTGTTGGGAGACTGATAGAGACTGTTGGGTGATGGTGATCAGGCTTGGTCAAAAAAAAAGGATGTGCCAAAATGATCCAAAATGGGGAACTCTCTAAAAGTTGAAGAAAGTGGTCTGCTTCAACAAGATTGCAATGGGGATGGCCGAATACTGGGGTGTGCCTGACCTCCTAAAGTCCGACGGAGAGCCCTGAATTCAGAGAAATGGGGACCAGCATGGACAAGCGACAATCCAATGCATGGGTCAAGATAACATGACAAAACACCTGACAGCAAAAATGCATAATTGAAAATGGTCCATACTAGCGATTTCATCAGCACCTCTCCAAGTGCTTCAGACCACCTGGTTGGAGTCACCCCAACAAGTCCCCGAAAAAGGCACCTGTCGGTGTGTGGCTAAGAAGGCATCCAGCTTGGTCGGATCCTCAAAAAGGTCGCTGAAACCATGACTCTCAAAGGCCGCTTTCATTGCCTTGTAACGCGACAGCCTGAGGGCTTGGCGGGTTGACCAAAATCTCGTGAAGATGGCTGGGCTGCTCTGAAACTGCTGTTTTGTCTGAATATCATAAGACATGCTCAGATATTCTCAGATGTCACTTGGCTATGACAGAAAAAACGGAGTACTCAGTGACCCACATGTTCTATAATCCCATCACCCTAAAATTCAACACCCCCATTCTACGGTCATGCATTTTTTGTCCCCTACCTACATCCAGCATGGTTTCTGGGGGGTGTTTGATATTAGGGGGAAAGGATTCGTTAAATTACGATCACTATGATCATTGAACCCACTTGGCCCAGGGGCATGGCTTCCAGAGCTTCTGGACTCTCCAAGAGATCCAGCATGCCGCATCGCTCCATGACTTCCTGCCGTTCATTGTCTTTGGCACGACTGTTTATCAGATTGAAAGTGGTCCAAAATCCGTGAACCATGATGGGCAAATTGAAGTTCATACTCAGACACTCAACAGTTGCAAAGGTCTCTGCAAAAGCTTTGGGCCTACTCAGGGCCACCTTCCCAAAACTATTCAGTGAATCATCCTCCTTCCCTCTCTTTTGAGAGTCAAGTGGCAAGAATAAAGAGGACAAACCACCGACATCCCTGCAGGGGCTCTGTCGGCATTGTCCCTGACCAGCACTGTATCTCATCAGTTACTGGTGTATCTCGGTATTTCCTATCAAATCTCTCAGTTTTACAGTCGCCAAAGCAAAAAAAGCTACCCATTCTCGGAGCCATTCACTTCCAGTCGCAGTCACAACAACTATGGGCCCAACTCCAGTAGCTTCATCAGATGATCCCATTGATCAACCGTTGATCCCCCATGGGATCCTTGATCTTCTTCATCAGCTCCAGCAGCCGACCCATCTCCTCGGGGTCCTGGACGTTGTCACGTTCTTCCCGGACGGGGAAGTCATGGGAAGTCATGGTCATCCATCCCTTGGGAATCCAAAAACCTAATAGGCTAATAGATGCCAATAGTAGCTATATAAGTCCCGGAACAAAAATCATATCCCATGTTTTTCATGTGAATTTCCCATAAAGCCGGACTTGCATGGCTCTTCTTTTTAGTTGCCATGAAAAAAGCATCCACGATATGTGTCGCAACTGAGCACCATCGAGAGTGAATTTGCATCCCCAAACAAGAATCACAACCATCTAAAGGAACGATGAACCGCCAATTTTCTCAACAAAAACCACCAAAAACAACCATGCAACAACATGTACAAACATTTAGACCATCATATGGTAGGTTGGGAATTCTAAATTATTTCCGGTCAAATCCCATCCAAATCCCAAAAAACAAAAGGTCCCATCCACAAGATCCCAACCATCCAACCACGGCACCTCCAGCAATGCTTCCAATCCCAGGCGTCGCAGAACTTCCTCCAGCTTCGCCCCGCGCTGTGTAAAGGCCTGGAAAACAATGAAAACTGAGGAAGCAACAAACTAATGGGCATACACAGTTTAGTGGAGTTGAGTTTAGCTCAAATAATAGTTGAATATCATTTTAAGTTGACAATGATATCGCCGATGGGTTATCGTGTGTGATATCACAAAATGGCTTTCTCAACTACAAATGTAAGCAAATGGGGGTCCAGATGACGATACACCATTTCATTTTGATGGTGTCTATTGATGCCGAGTGGGTATATCATACTCATCCACGCGGGGTTTTGAGGGTGGTATATTTGCACCCCAAGTTACTTCGATGGGATAAGGAAAAGTTAAATGTGCTCCTGACTAATCAGGCATGTTGATGGGGTTAACAAATACCCGTCACTTTTGGCCCATCTATAGTGAAACCTAAGTTATAATCTAGATTAAGTATCATGCGGGGTCATGATCCATTCGGTGATCAATCATAGACCTCAACAAGTCAACTACTGGCCCATTTGCCAACCATGGATTCTATAAGGCCCATTTCAAAAACGGGAGCTTTAGCGGAGCTCCAGATGAGCTCTGACGGCGCCTTCAGGGCATCTGGATCTGACAGCAGGTGCTCCAGACCAGCTTCTGCGAAGATCTGACGCAAAGCGTCCAACGCGGCTTGGAGCTCCTCGAGCGATGGAGGTGGCTATGGCCACGGCTACTGAGCCATAGGGACAGCTGGTGATAGTTGTTGCCTGATACTGGTGGGACATCAGTCGTTTCAATGTGTTTCGGCTCAATCATAGTTGGTGGCAAGTGAGTGCCAAAAAATGTGTGGCAGCAAGGGTGCAAGAAGGCCAAAGCGCAACATTTCTCCCTTCATCATTCAATCGATGGATCTATATAATTGCTTAACAGAGACAACTGGCGGTCCAAACCTTCGGTGCACTGCCCACTGGCCATGTAATCGCATGACCAGTTCATCAGGCGCCTGGCAGATCTTGTTACGCTCGTCCAACTGATCCTCTGACTGCTGCAGCTGCTGAATCCGCTTCAAATATCCGCCGATGCGCTCCGCTTGTGTCTCCTTTAGAGGATTTGTCGGTGTGACTCTCCCATGGTCAAAATCCTTATCCCCAAGTACCAGGTGGAAAGGACCCCACAAACCGAATCTCACGAAAAAGTTCTTCAGGACCTGGCCTGTTTCCGCAAGAGGTGGTTCTTTTTTAAATCCTCTCCGCACTTTTGGGCCCTGTGCGTCAGTCATGATGCGTCACAGGTCACCCATGACCCCACTTAAGAACCCACAGATGTCCTCCTCCTGCTGGTATAGGATATTTGCAGCTTTCCTCAGATTGGCCAGCTGATATAGGATGTGTTTCATGGATGGCTGAAGCCTGGGGTGCTGCATGACTATGTCAGTTGAGATTTTTAAAAGGAACCCTCCCACTACCTTTGGTTCAACTCATACCCTTCATCCTGTTGGGGTAAAACCTCCCTTTGTGACTTCTTCAATGTGCATCCCAGGAATTGTAAGTGCTTTCTTCGCCCGATATGTAAACGGAGTAAATAAAAATGTATTTTCACTCACTTTGACCTTTTGTTCCAATTGAAGTTGTATAACCATTCATTATAACCATTGTCAAACAAAACCCATTTGACGAAGAGTCGGTTCTCAATCATGAACCAGGTGTGCCAAATTATTCCAAGCTTCAACTCATCCACAGATGGTTCATCCCCGCGCATGGTGTGTCTCCACACCTGCACGGTGAACTGGTGCATGTGCATACTGATGTGCCTATGTATGTGTTTGTATGCGAGTTTAAATGTCCATGCACATAATTGTGAATGTGTATATATGTATCTATATTATATATATATATATATGTACATGATCATGTCCAGCTGCATTCAAACATGCGGGACATCCATCATTTCCGGGTTCAGTGCAGTAGAGGAAGGAAAGTTTCAGAATATCCGTCATTTCTGGACAGTTTGATCAACTTGACGCTCCATTCACCCACGTAATGATCCTATGAAAAAATGGGCATATTGTAGGCATGCAGGCTGTCGCCTTGCCAACTTCCCGGAATGGAGGGGACCAGAATGGACAAATATAGATTGTGAATAGATTGAATAGATTGTGTTTGGGGGTCTTTGGGGGTCTTTGGTCTTGATCAATCCCTGAATCCCAAGTCCCCCATCCTTCAACTTCCGATCTCCGAATGATGTGCTCCAAACAATCTTGGACCTGAGCACTCAGGTGGATCCTGATCCAAGACCCTCTGGCAAAAGACCCAATACTGAAGATATCCAGACTTCAAAACATGATAAATCACTTCAGTACTTCCAATGTTGCAATTTAAGTTTGTCTGACAATTGACACCCATGGAGTTTGTCACTATCTTCCCCATGAAAAATACCATTGATCGTCAGTTTATTGGAAAAAATGATTATAAATGTGTGTATATATATATATACATATAATATATATATATATATATACAAATTACAATCAATTATATACATGTAAAGATGATAAATCCCTTGAAAAATCAGGACCCCACCTCATCCCTCTCCATTTTTGGAGCATCCCCACGCTTCCAAGTCACTCTACCCGATCCACGCCGATCAAGTTAGACACGTAGGGCTTGTGGCCGTCCTCCGCCGAGGTTTGGGCCATGTCGCGCTGGGAGAAGACCTGGATGGTCGGATGATGACCGCAGACCCAGACGTCATGACCCAAGGGTAGAAGCGCATAGATGCCTTGGGCCATGAAGGACTTGGGCCTTGGGGGGAGGGTTTTAACTGGGGGAAAAAAATAGACATAAATGTTTGGGAATGGAATATGATAACAAAATAGTAGCTTTAGGGATATTTACGGTTTGCCTGAGAAGATCATGGAAACCCCTCATTTCATTCAGCATTTGAGCATCATCTTCCCTCTGAAAAAGTGCTAGTTTGAGGGTGTACACCATTTTGATGGGTTAAAATGTTAAAAATCTATGATATCACCAGACTTGGGGGGGATGGACATGAATCCCAGCTTTTTGGATGTGAACTGCAGGGTATCAGGTTGAACTGACCCACAGCCAACCCCAACAAGTGGCTGGAGGTTCATTTCCCCGTAAAACAAATGTGGTATTTAAATACGCTACATTGAATTCAAGTGCATTGAAAGGTTTTGACCCACTGGTGGGATCCAGTTGGTTGAAGTTGATGAATCCGCAACCCCAGAATTGATGTGAAGGATGATGAGAGCATCAAGTCAGCGACAACGACTCGCTGAGTTTCCGACCTTTCTCACTGCCCGGGGGTGCAACTTGCCGAAGACACTCTCGCTTCTCCCCAGTCATGTTCCACTCCTGAAAAATCCAAAGGCAACAAGAGCAACTGGAAAAGCTGTAGATCAAATTGCTACCCAACTGGAAGATGACCATCGATCCAATCCCATCCAATCTAATCCAGTCTGATCCCTCCAATCTAATCTATATAATCCAATCAAATCTACATCCATCTAATAGATTTAGTCGCTGATTTTAGCCCAAAGCCACCCCCCTCGCACCTTGATGAGGCCATCAGATCCAGCTGACCACACGAAGCATTTCACCACCGTCAGCCTGGGCCAGGGCGGCCAGCTTTGCGGCGGCGCTGGCCAAATATGGAGAAACCCAATGGTAAACCCACTATTTGAAGGGGAACATAATGGGTATGTAGTGGGAAATGTAAAATATCATGGGGATTATAATGAGTATATATATATAATGTAAATATGATGATATAATGGAGAAATAAGTGGGACATAGTGGGTTATACAGTCCATAATGATATGATTAGGAAACCCAAGAATGTTAATTTCAGAGAGTAGAGATTAGGAACATCATGGGGGTATCATGGTGAAACTTAAATGGGAAATCTTGGATATTGTAATGGGATTTCATGGGATCTTCCTTAGCAGCCCTTAGCAGCAATATGATACATGATGTGGTAAACCCAATGATAACCTTCCGGGGGATGGTTGAAATCGCGAAGCCATCTGTCGAGTCGGCTGTCCCTTTGTTTATTCCCTCCCTTGAAAGTGCAAAGCAAGCTGAAGGCAAAGTCCAAATACTCAAAAATTTGGGTTTGTGTGAGAATCGTGTACTCATAAATCCATCATGGGATTATCATCATCTTCCCCTTTAAAAATAGCCATTTGGGGTCTGCCCCATTTTCGGACACACCCAAATGAAACTGGCTCTAACACGCCCAGCTGCTTGTTGACAGACCCAACGTGTGCGTCCTGTCAGGAAGGCCGCAAATCACTGGGTAAGTTAGTTTGCATGGACAAGATCATCAACTCCCTCAGTCCCGCTGGCAGTCCATTGATCAATTTGACCAAGTTACAGAATCTACATCCCTCCAAAGAGCTAAAATATGGCCAAAATAGTTTCTCAATCCCAGCTCCTCCACAATTTCAATGCATTCGCCATCGATGCAGCGCCATAACCTGGCTCCGGCAGTTGCGATTAGATGAGCTTGTTGACTTTGTGACTATCTGGCAGGTCCGTTCCAGTTGTAGGTGGTTTTATGATTATCCATAGTTATGGGGGTTATATCCCAACTTCTGCGGCCCAAACTCCCAGGGTTCCACCATGTTCCACCCATTCATCACCCAAAATAGAGCTACTCCCTGCCTGATAGCACCATCATCGGCTCCAGACCAAAGGATGGGTCCCAGCTTCAGCAAGGTCTTCAGGCCATTCTTGTGGCCGTGCATGTGCATTCCTGAGCCACGGCCACGGCGAAGCCAAAAGAACTCCATTTGACAGCGGGGTACTTCACACGCACAAATTGGGCAAACTCCACAGGAAACTGTTGTCTAATGTTGTCTATATTATCTATCTCTGCACATATCTACCCCACAAATTGTTGGTCTTTCATTGGAAGATCTTGGTGTTTTTGGCCACAGTTGTGAAGAGTGCAAAATGCGATGTGTACCAGCAGAAACTCGAAGGTGTCGAGCAGAAACCTGCAAATGTCAGTATGTCTACACTTGCCCTGCATCTGAATCTGTTGCCTTGTTTCATTCATGATCTTTAGTGCGTGAAGGAAATACAAATGTATGCTGCATCTGCTTCTCATACTGAAATTGTGTGCACAAACCTGGTTTGCATCTTGAAATCGTGAAGATGAAACAACCAGAAGGTCTCAGGTTCCTACTGAAGTCGTGGTTTTCCCAAGTCCCTTTGGCCAACGCCCAACCACCCAGGGAGGATTCCAAGACTGCCAAGTCTGAGGATCCTTTCAAAATGCCCACTTTCCAGCGACCCAGTTCCACGATCGCTGCTTCTTTGTCTTCCTTCACTATGGCTGGAACCGCTTTCTTCGCACGCCAGGTGTGGATATGCCATTCACCTGGCAGAGACGGCCCCCCTATGCGACCCCAAAATGAACAGATTCAAAACATGTTAAAAACAGGCTAACTGAGGGGTTCTGCCTTATTCTCTGGTTACCGGTTGCTATCATGCAACCCCAATGTCTTGCTGCTTATGTATTTTGATGATTGGTGCCGGTTAGAATCCCACCACCTGGGATCCATTTCGTTCCAAGCTGCGGATGGTGAAGTCATTGCTGCCGCTCCAAGCTTTTCGGACCGGAAACTCCTGCACGTCGAAGGGAGACGATCCGAGATCGCGGTGAGACCGAGACCATTTCATGGCGTGATACCTCTGAAATGACCCCTGTACACGATGATCCCACACATTATTTATGTACATGTATGATATACATATATTAATATATGTATATATACATATATATATATATCAGATTGTATCCATGTATGATATAATCTTGGCTTCTAGATGCTCTGAGAGTGGGGTAGACCTGTGGGATAGATTCACAAAGCTCATGACCAAACAGTGTGGGCAAAACATGCCAAAACCCCATCATCCATGACAGACAGTTGCTGGATGTGGGAGCGGTTCTCAAAGTTTGAGTCCTCAACTCTGCAGAAGTTTGCCTGAGAATACGGCATCCCCAATATCCACTGGTTTTCGGAACATCATTTTCCCCAATCCGTGGCCGCCGTGGCCTTTTTCGAAACAAAAACTCCCACCTGCGCATCGTTGTCCCCGAGGCTGTCATCACAAGCGAGGCAGGTGACGCCACCCGTGTGGCCACCCATCAAGGTGCCTTTGGGTTCTTTCCTGAGGTCGTTCTAGGGGGAAGCAAACCACTATACTGGTTGGTTAATAGGAATTCCCAGAATGGATTATATAGGATCCTTGATAGTAGTACAATGTGGACTTGAAGTGCCTATGAGATTCCTGAAGATTGTTTTTCCCTTCCAGTGTTTTTCCTGGTGGTGCCGAACGATTTCTTGGTCAAAATGGATCCAGTGCTCTTGCAGTTCAATGGTCTGCTTGAACATACTCCTCTACATTGATCAAGTCATTCTTTCAAATGGGGCTGGTACAAGACGCTGCTTTCGTCCAAACGATCTGAGGTTCGCGGAGCTTAGACGAACTGAAACCTAACCGCCTTGAAGAACCCCGAGCCCTCACAATGCGTTTTTGTTGGAGATCAAAAGTGTGAAACGCGCCAATCCAAGATGTCCAAGTCTCTTTTTGGAGTCGAAGAGGGAAATCCCAAATGCCTCTTGACCCATCCACATGAGCCCTGGCTTCATATGGAGCATGCTCCAAACAAACCTGTCGCAGCAAAAGCTTCACCCCTGGTCATCCTTCCTGGAACTAAAGGAATCGACGTTTGTTCAGAAATTGTCAAAATATGTCGAAATCAAATGCTGACCTAGGGACATATTGGAGAAGTACCTTCTTGGTCATCTGTGGTTTTTGCAAGCTACAAAATTTTGTGATCCCATGTCAGTTTCTGTCATGTTAGGACTGTCAGTGAGCGCCTGTCTGTAGGAATACTTCCCAAGACTTTTGAGGCGTTGTCGCGGTCACGCACTGTGACCACGCCATGCCAATCGACAGTCCACACCTCATCACCTATACAGATAGCCTTAGAGCAGCGACATGCACCCACAAAATTGGATGACTTTGAACCAAATATAGCTGTGATGCAACTCATGCGGTGTCAATGTTTTACTATCCCGTAGTCCCAAAACCCATAGCTGGTTCTCCAATATTTTCTGTATCATCTTGGTGGGTTTCCACTTTTCCAATGAGGACATAGCCCACAAAGAGTAAGGTGGAGTTCAACTTCAAATGACTCAGAACTTGCCAAGCAAATGTGGATCTGAGGTTGTTGTTGGGCCCCTATAGAATTTCTCGGCCATTCCAAAGGTAAGCCTTCCTCAAGGGTTTGGTTTAAAGGTCAGACAAGCTGCATTTCGAATGGGTTTGCCGAACTCTAAGGTCTTGTCGCATTTCACACCTCACTTGTCAAGACTTCATCGGGCTCAGTAGCAGGACCGTGACAGTCGCCAAATGAATCACACATTTATATAACCAACCCAGAGCTGGGACCCAGAAGTTGCGAAGGCATATTAAGAAATACATAGGTGCATGCGCGTACCTGGAGTTGGTATCAAGAGCTTTAGCGCAGCCATCATTTCAACAACCAAGAGACCTGGAGAATTTGAGGACTTGCCTTTTGCCCCCTTGGGGGGTTTGAAGTCACCTCAAGTGTTGCACCAGGGAAAGTGTTGCACCAGGGATGGTACACTACTTGCTGATGCAAATTGGAGTGTTGTTGGTCAGCAACATTTGGAATTTACCAACCAAAAATTGGGAAACTAATCTGGGGATTTCACAAACAACCCGTGGTCTCAACCTCTTGAAAGATATGAGTCATTGCGGATCATTGTCCAAATAAGGTGGAAAAAAAATACTTGAAACCAACAACCAGTTGTTTATTGTTTATTGGTTCTATGGCCATATACAAGTCAGATACACAATATTCTATCGATACTATATTTATGTACATTGGGCCCCACATACATTACCCATCACCTGTATTACATCCCATTCTGGTGATCAAATTCCGATTTTGAAACCAACCAGCCTAGTTCTGTTCTTTTGCCCCGCCTAGGCTGGCCGAATTCTGCGCGCTCTTCGCCTCTTCTGACTCATTGTCGCTGTTCTGCAATTGTTCGTACCTGACAAGTTGAAAGAGTTGTTGGTTGCTGGGATGGTTGATTAGTCCCAACCCTTCATACTTATCTCATATATACATAGAGTCTGTATACATGTATCTCTCAGGGGGCGGATGTTTGCCCAAAGTTTCATTGGGTTTAGTTACGTGGAACACCGTGTAGGATCTATTCACCTCTTTTTCAGGGTTTACTTACGGCCGGTTTAGATCTTATTTCGGGTCGGTTTAAGGTTCGCGCAAGGTTTGTTTAGTTAATGTTTGGTGTTGCATAGGGTTGTCATGATTTATTCAAAGGCGTTTTCAAGTTACTTATAGATCATTGACGGTTGATTTAGGGTCGGCTTAGGGTTGGGAGTCTGGGGATCATTTACGCTGGAACAATTTTGGGGTTCTCTTAATGTTGTGCGGTTTGTTGAAATTTTGGTCAACCGCCCGAAACACTGCAAATTGTGTAGAGTATGTTTAAGACTGGTCCAAAAGGTAATTTTGCCTTATCTAAAACGCAAAAAAAATCAATGAAACATAAATAATATCAATACCTCAAAGGGAGGGAACGAAAACCAACATGGGTTGCAGATGCGGCGTCCCTTTTTGAGTGACGCCGGGGCAGCAGTCGGCGAATGTGCTGCCAACATAAAATGCGAAGTAAGGAGCACAGGACCTGCAATGCCTGGGAGCACTACCACCTGGCTGCTTCGGGGCTGGCGTCGTAGGCGCTGTTGCTACAAGATCCGCCACATGTGCTCTGGCAGTACCCCGTGCAGACGGTGCCACGCCTGCGCTTCCGTAAGGAAGTCGCGCAGGAACATCGGCAATCTTCTTGTCTCTGCGTTCCAAACCAGAACCTGTTGACCTGCAAAATTCCACACCAGTCAAGCTTCGAACCCTACCGGTCAGCAAATTGCCACCAGCTACATGACGTGGAAAAAGCCTCCCATTTCCTTTTAAAATGAATTCAGTTGCCATCATTATTTGCTTGCCAATAGTCAACCGCTCCCCCTACACCCCCAATATAATTATCTCACTGCGTTCGCCAACAAATAAGCCTTGCCTGTCGGCTGGCTTTCGTCATTTTGTATGCTCTTACTTTGCAAAAAACACTGCCCGAAATAACAGAGCAGATTGCAGTCCCGCATGGAATTCCGTGGATTTGGGGTAAGCGTCAGCCTCTAGCGATACATATGTGTATGTGTATATATATATATAACTCTTAAATTCTTAAAGAAAAACTCAAACGAAACTCCGGCTTAGCAGTGGATCCACTCATTTTTGGGGGATACCGGGGGAATACAAAACCTGCTGGATGGGGGCGTATTTATTATTGAGGGATGGTTGATTCATTGATACAGGGTGGGCTACAGTGGTGAAATACCTTGATATCCTGAACGTTGGTTAAATTTAGGGATTGAAGCCCAACACAATCATGGAGATGTCAACAACAAGCATGGGGATTAAAAGAACAAAAGTGGACGGTTCACCGAAAGAAACTGTGAAAGATCATCAGAAGAAAAAGTTGATTCGATGATTTGAACACTCGAACCGCCACCTGTGACAAACAGAGCACAAAAGAGGGGTCCAATGACGCACTGTGGGCTTGTGCAGTAACTCTCCATCAAATCCATTGGGGAAATATTGTAAATATAGATCCTTCGACCCGACCTGTTCCAGAAGAGGAATGGTGAAACGTCCCATTCATCACCAAACTCGTGGGGATATTTCTCTTCACCCGTCATCTAAAAGGTCCCGGCTCACGCGCTCCGAAAGTTGCGGGAGATGGTTGAGTCCAGCCCTAGCAAGTCCGGAACCACTAGGGGCCGATCAAAAAGACCTCCCAAGCTAAGCTGACCTCGACTCATCACGTGAAAACGGTGCCATCCTTCTATTTGAAATGTCATGAAACATCAACACAATCGGGTGAAGATGAGAAGCGCTATCCAAGAAAATTGGAACATCCGAGCACAATCCATAATCGTTCAAAAGAAGGATGTTGTTGCGACATGTCACCCACAGACTAGTCATCCATGTTAACAGGAAACACGCCACGCCTTGGTCCAACCAATCCACAAAGTCTTCATATTGGACCTGGTTGTACGCAACAAGATGGTAACATCCTTGAGGGAAGAGGAGCGGGGTCACGGCTTTGACAGAAGTCTGAAGTTTCTTCCAAAAAATACCATAACTGCAAAAGACTGCACGATTGAATCAACATCCTTCAAAGGAGAAGCCGCCTGGCACCACCGTTAATGGGTCTAGCTGAGGTGTGAAAAATCAAGTAAGATCCCAATAAGGTCAAGCTCAGTCACTTGTCAGTCATTAGCACTTTTATGTGTATGAGTTGAATCAAACTGGGTAGCCCTAACAATTGATAACAATTGGATAGTTAATACTGAAAAATGAATAAAATTGAATAAAAAACTGAAAATGGTAGCCTTAACAATTGGATAGTACTGAAAAATGAATAAAAAAGGACCAGCGTTTGCGGTCCCCTGGGTAAAAAATGGATCCCTCCAGCCTGTCCAGTGGCAGCTCGATCCATGTTCCCCAGTAACGTCGTCACAGCTTCATCCTGAAATCCGGCCAATCTTTTTCTCTGGTTTCCGGCAATTCTCTTAAAGTATTGTTGCAACGGCTATCATTTTTCTGTCCATCAAGGGCTTACTTTCACGTCTTCACTTCATATTTCGCCAACGTCGCCAACAGTTGCTGTTTCTGAACAGCGCCGCGGGTTGTATGTAGCGGCTTTAGTTTCAAAGTCTAATTCTAATTCCACTCGGATCTGGAAATATGGTATAAGATTGCATATAAAAAGAAAATATCATAATCATATCCCAGGATTTCCTTCATATTATGCTTCTGCGAGTTTTCTGAAAAGCGCACCATCCAAGTTCTGAAGGGATCGCAGCTGTTCATCCTGGGATCTGCAACCAGGACACTGTCCAAATGTCAGGATCCACGGTTTGCAGCACATTCGTGAGCTCCGTTTGGTCAATGACCTCAGGTGATTCGTCCACTAGTCTCCCAACTTTACACGCAGCATGGGAATCCAGGTGGAATCTTTGACAATGGAAAACAGCAGTCCGGCCAAACTCATAGAAACGCCGGAACAGACCGAAATCGACCACATCTACAGGAGAGTGTGCAGGCTGTTTTTTCATGTTCGATTGGCCGAGGGGCTCCATCTCCATTCAAGTCAAATTGTCGGAAGCTCTGTCGAACTTCATCTAAGCCTTGGCTCCCTTGACTCATCGTCAATGGCTACAGCGGCTACGAGTGCGCCCGCGCTAGTGCTGGTTAGATGCGTCGTGGTGTGTTGCGGAGTTACGTTTCGTGAGGAGGATACTACAAGTGTGCCACTCAAAGCGCTTGTTCATGTCTTGAGAATCATCTGCCTGACCCAGTTCAAGAGTTGTAGCAGCTGCGCCCAGAACCAAACATGTCAAGTAGGTGGCGACATCTGAGTAGTTGACAATACGGTTGAGGAGGAAACTAGCGGCTGCCATGACTACACTGAAATTGTCATACAGTCTGACACAAGCTTCTGCTGACATGCGGAGGCCCCAACGGGAATGTTGATTGAACTTCCCTGAAAAGCTACCACGTTGCCATATTTGTGAGGAAGAAAATCCCTTTCCCAAAAGCAACGAGTGCAGTTGTTTTTTTTGCGAAACGGTCACAACCTCGGTGGTCGTGATGTCCACGCACAAAGTGCGGCGCACTGTGCGTGCGGTGCAACTTTGCAACGCTGCAATATCTGGCTGAGCTGCATAGCAATGTTTTGCCTGCAACTCCACATGCACTGCAGGTTGAAATGCATTTTGTATGTCACACGAACGTCACTTTCTTCAAAGCTTCTATAGAAAGATCTTCGGCATGAGGTCAAAGACAGATTGCTCTTCTGCTTTTTCACTGGCATACTTCCCACCCCAACACTTCGATTGAGCACAAAACCACCACAACAGAAACTCATTGCATGCCAAAGAGCTCTCAATCATCAAGGGACCAGAGATATGTGCAAGAAAACCCCACAAAAACATCCAAATGTCAGAGTTCCAAAGATTCCAAACCATTGAAGCAACGGAAATCGCTGAGTCCCTTGCAGGTTTGACAACGCCACGCGCCACGCCGTCACCGTGCGGCTTCCCCCCGCTGGATCGTTTCAAGGCCGCTTCAGAACAGCTCGGCGAAAGGTGACCAACAGCGCCGTGACCTGGACTAGGGGGTTCCCCCAGAATCCAGTGGTTTAAACCCCATGTTTTCCTTGATGGTTTTACTTTACTACTGTTGTATTTGCTATTATTATTACTATCATTGCTATTATTCCTATTATTAGTAGTAGTATTGCTATTATTCCTAATTTTTGTAGTAGTAGTGTTAGTATTTTGTGTCTTTAGTGTGAGTGTTCTTCCTATTGCTAATTGATCATTGCAATTATTGTTGTTGTTAGTAGGAGTAGTAGTAGGAGTAGCAGTAGTAGCAGTAGTAGTAGGAGGAGAATTGGTGTGATCATTATCAGTCATACTCCACTAAAAACATTGAGAGAATTGGTTGACAGGCCTGCAACCCGGTGATAAATCGCAAAAAAACATCAGGGACTTGCTTTACTGAGATGTTCATCAAAGGGTCAAGCGCTGATACTCAAATCTCCAAACATACCCCAAAATCCAAGGCAGTCTTTCTGTGAGACTGAGCCAGGTTTCAAATGTTTCAAAAAAACTGAATAATCAAAGCGTGCATTGCATGGCCAAGATGGCCAAGATGGCCAAGATGGCCAAGACTATATATAGTATTATATAGTTAGCTCCAATTCGGCAAATTAGTTGGCCAAAATCCTAGCCCTGGGATGATCCCAGATTGACCTGTAAGAAACACAGCTGCCGGGTCCCAGATCCTTGAGATCCTGACATTGTCCCGGGACCTTCTTTCATGAATCGCTTCATGAACAATGTCCTGAACTGCTCTTTGTGGATCCTGGCGATCTGGGGGGTACAGAGATGAAAAGCATCTCTTATCATTCTAAGCCGTCCGAGAAAGACAATCTTACCCTCTGGCAATTTAACATAGCTATTAAAAAATGGCCCATTTATAGTTGAATTGCCTATTGAAATGGTGACTTTCCATAGCTATGTTAGTTTAGTAAAGGGTAAATGTGGGACGAGGCAAAACGCCTGCAACAACTGTGACTTTGATATCACAAGTCACAGGGCCGGAGGGCATTGTAATATACCAAGGTGTCGCTCATCGTGATCCTGTGGATAGATTAATATTCCATCATGTTCCAGCTCTGGCAATGTTGACTCAGCATTCATAAGCGCTTGGTCATCATCATGGGGAGTGTACCATCTTCAACAACAGTTCACATTAAATGACTTCTGGTTTAACATCAATATGGAGGGTACCATCTTCAATTATAACTAATGCATACTAATGCATACTAATGATCACACCATGGTCGCCATCCGAATCCCACCTGCTCATTGGGAGGCATGGCCGCCAGACGGCTATGTAAGAAATCCACCGCCTCTTGACCTCTGGTTCGATGTGGATTGGTCATGGCATGCCATGTATAATCAATGGATTGGTTTAATGGAAAATCTTAACCGGAAACCATGTATTTTCCATCAAAATTGGGGGTTTAATGTATAATCAATGGATTCTTTGAGTTGGGAAAATTGAAACCGGACATCCCTATATGAAAATAGATACAGTTTCTAGTTTCCGGTTAAGATTTTTCCCTGAAAGCCAATCGGTTGATATATTCATCATGATCGTCACTGGGTATAAATTGCTAAACAAACACAAGAACAAGAAGGAGGAGAAGAGAAACACGAGCAACAGATATACATATTCGACTATAGAATTTCTGACTCTAAAATGAGTATGTAGTTTCACATATTTTACGTGCAGCTGCATATCCCTGTGTCACAGATCACATCTCCTGCATTGTAAAATGTCCAGTACGGTCCTATGACACTGGCATCACATCATGACACTGCCGTCTCAGATAATGCTGCTTTGGATCCTCCCATAACACTACAGGACATGTCATATGGTATTGTGTCACGTCATGCCATGTCATGCCATGTCATGCCATGTCATGCAATGTCATTGAGTCATACCTCATTAAAGTTCCTTACTTGGCAGTACTACAAAACAGTGTGGTACCATGTTGCATCATACCATGGGCTGTGGCACTCCCTTATGACTTTGTAGGTCATGCTGCATGCCATCATTAGTTCACATATAGAAAGCCTGAATATCGGATCTACACAAACTCAAACACACCAATGACCACTACGTCGAGCAGTGCGCTTCGATGATTGTGGGCATATCGCGGCACCCTTTGTCCTTGGCCCTCAAAAAGCCTGTTGTTCTCCCAGACTCAGAAGCAAGGCTATACATCAAAACCATTCAAAACCATGCTACCCTCATTTTCACCTCAATGCCAGCTCAGTGGATGTTCATCCTCCCATTCGTATGGGGAATCACAGATCTCATATGATATCATGGGTATTTTGACCCATCCCCATATGATGCCTGAAATCCCATGATAGGTTCACCGACAGCTGAAGACAGCGAAAAGGCCATCGCAGGCCATGAAGAGGAAGTCGTCCTGGCCACAGCGAAAAGGCTCGGGCTGCTCATTGCAATGGACCCAGGAAAAGCTGATCTTGATACCAGATTAACTAGGATTTGTGATAGATAGATGTATATAGATAGATATAGATAGATATAGATAGATAGATGTATATAGATAGATAGATAGATAGATATAGATATAGATAGATATAGATAGATAGATGTATATAGATAGATAGATAGATAGATAGATAGATAGAGATAGATAGAGATAGATAGAGATAGATAGAGATAGATAGAGATAGATAGAGATAGATAGAGATAGA
>BGPT01000923.1:3848-38517 GCA_003297045.1 Symbiodinium sp. clade C Y103 | reverse complement strand
ATAGATAGATATAGATAGATATAGATAGATATAGATAGATATAGATAGATATAGATAGATATAGATAGATATAGATAGATATAGATAGATATAGAGAGATAGAGATAGATAGAGATAGATAGAGATAGATATAGACAGATATAGACAGATATAGCTAGATATAGATAGATATAGATAGATATAGACAGATATAGAGAGATAGAGATAGATAGAGATAGATAGAGATAGATATAGATGGGATAGGATAGGATAGGGCGGAAATGGGCTTATAATAAACTAGCGTGTAACGAGAGATTTGGATACATGATATATCTCTAGCTAGATGGGCTGAAAAAATTAGCTTGGAACTGGGGGCCCTTGCTGTTTTTCTTTGTACTTAACTATTCCAAAACAGGTATCGGTATCAATAATCTTGAGCCATTCCCATTGCCATGACAACAAAATAAGCTGCTCGTGTCTGAAAATGGCGTATGCCCGCAAAATTGCCATTTTATGGGTAAGATGAAGTAAGATGTCACAAAAATCCGCTAAAAAATGGTGGTATCCCACTATCAGACAAACCGGCAGTCCATTTCAGAGTTTTTACAACATCGGCAGTCTATTTCACAGCTTTTGCAACATCCAACAACCCAAGAAAACAAAACCCGCAAGCCTGTGTTTCACAACATCTCAGAGATTTCACAACATGTTGCTCCTTTTTTCCTTTTTTGGCCCTCCCCAGTCATACCCTGGGGACTTGCTCCTCTGGTGTAAGTTGCTCCACTCGTATCTCCGGCTCGGCGATGACCAGTGGCCTCAGAGGAGGGCTGATAGCATGGCAAAATGATGCGAAACCGTAGCATAAAAAAAGCAGAAAAACCGGGCTGTTCCAGTTTCAAGTTTCGGTGGAACCAACTGTCCGTCGCAAGATTCAGGCTGCAGAATGGCTTTGCTCGCACCAACCTGGCAGTAGCTTGAAAACAGCTGCTGTAGAAAAACAGATTCACAAAGCCTTCTCCATGGTCAAAGCACGAGTTGCTGGTGAATATTGTATATACCGAACTGCCAAAACAACATTGCAACGGAGAAGCATAGCAAATCCCCAACAGGAAGGATATATTCAAAAGCTGGATTTTCCCCAAATTGCTTTGTCTGAGGATGAAGTACCCAATTTTCACATAAGGACCTAATGGATTATCGTCATTTTGAATCAAGTTGCAATTTTTTGATGGTGCTTAATCCCCCAATTCAGGCACACCCAAATAAATGTACATGTGTATGTGTACATATACAAACCATTATCTACCAGCATTGTCAAAGCGGTGCCAAATGGATTCTTAAAATCTACAAGTTTAACGGGTCATGAATGGACACCCCTTAAAACCCATGCGTCCGCTTTCCGGTCTGCCATTTAGGGAAAACACAAGTGTCTGGTGGTTGCAAAATTATACAGAAGAAAGCAAGATGTTCAGGTCAGAACGGCACGCAATGACATGCACCTGAGGAATGGGCCTCAATCTGACATCTAAGGGATGCTGATTGGTGACCCTTAATCTAAGAGCTGGATGGACATCCCTGTCAACACCACCCGACATGCTCTGACACGCACTGACACACGCTCCACGAGAATTACTGTATCAAATTGCCATCGGTCGGTCGGTGCCTTGAAGTGCGCCAAAAGGACAATTCACGTACTGGATTTTTTAAGAGGTGCTGAATGGTTTCCATGCTTAACGGGTACTGGATGGCCACCCGAAAGAAGAAACTGCTATATAAGCAGACTGTTGGTTATATCCCATTATAATTCCGATTATAGTCAGATAGTTAATTATCTCCCATTTTATACCCACTATATCCCGATCATGGTTGATTTTGTACCCCATTCAATCTCAGTTCATGGTGGTCGTCTCAGCACCATTTCGTGTGGCACCCTTGGACGTGCCTTGTACTCTTCATCCCCAAAGGCTCTTGACACCGCCAGGCGCCCCAACCTTGGGAGCTCCAAGATGAAGGATCCGAGGGTGAGTTCTATTTCAACTTTCAACAATGTTGAATGATGGTACATGGTGGTTGATATAACTTATTGTTTTGCTGGTCACCTTTTTGTCACCTTTTTTTCAGGTTTTCATTCTCCAGCATGGACATCAAAACTACCACGATGACATCCATAAGTCTTATCACTCACCCATATCATTTGGGGGTAAATGATGCTGAATGATACTACCAATGATGGTTGTTTAGAAAAGAAAGAAGAAAAAACAGGAGTGCCCTACTGTGATGCATGGCACAAAACCTGTTTGTCCTGGTGGTTTCTGCCTAAATCGTAGGGTCTTCCCGTCAGGCAGAAACATTCCCATCATGGTGGGAAGTTAAGCAGATGAGGCATACTGGGGCCATCACACGCGGTGAAAGGATACAAAGCCACCTGCCTCGTGGTGGAAACAAAGAGCTCTGGGTGTCCCCAAGAGGCTTCAAGAAGCTTTGGGGAGGGTGGTGTCGCTCACAATTTTCATGGAGGGCTTGCGAATGATTCTCGCCGATCTGCTTTGCTTGCTGGAATATAATATTGCAGAATCCAAGTGTAAATCTGACATAACAACAGCGAAATACAGCTGATTGCATAACTCCCGACAGATACCCCGACCGATACGTCAGATATGTCTTATCCATCAGTGTATCCTCAAATCCAATGTTCACCCCATCTGCCCATCTGCATGGCCTCCTCGATCCGTTGGGACTCATCGGCCCTGCTGGGCTTGTGGTCTAATGACAGTTGCAATGCCTTGCCTTGGGATTTTTGGAGCATGGCTGCAGGGATTCCAATTCCAAGACTGGGATTGGAATGGTTGAATGTTTGGATGGGGATGGATGGGGCATGTCATGTTGAACTTGATCCATTAACCTCACTTAAAAGGAGTTTCAGACGCATAGGCCGCACAGGCGCCAACTTGATGAAAATTTCAATGGGAGCATTCTATCCCAGATAGATCATGATAGATCCAGTTGGAGCGATGTTGGCACTGCTGGCTTTACAGCCGCGAGGTCTTTTGACCATGACCATCTTGGAGGGCTCATGTCAAGCGTTTCCGTGAGCTGCACAGTGGAAAACGGACTCTTGGATCGCCAAATGTTTGTCCTTCGCTTGATTGAGTGGGACCAATTTGGGTTTTGAAAACTCAGAAACCCCATAATCATAGAAGAATGTGGAATCCCTTGGTTATCCTCGAATAACATTGATGCGGTAAATCCATGTAAATCCAATAAAGACATATAAAGACACCATCCCAATGGCTTGCCAGAAATGGATTCAGCTTTGGATCACCAACCGTCCCCGGACCTCTCCGGGCATCCGGGCCATTTCTGCAAAGCAGTGCTCGGCTGTCGCCCACATTGGCACACCAGACCCAGCCACCGACCTGAACAGTTCGTCGATGGAACAGCAGTTGTGGCTATAAATGCGTATAACTATGGAAGTTTTACCTCCATAAATTGGGGGTAAAATCCCTAGAGCTATGGTGAAATATGAAGCACTTCATCAATTTCACTGCACCCCACGTCAAGTTGAATTTGGATGGATTTTGATCATCCTTCAGCGGTTCGGTGCGGAGTTGTGTTTATCATTGTTTAATTACCTGCGCAAGTGGTGTGTGGCCAAAAAAGTTGATGGCACAACTCTTACAAGGTTCTGGAGCCCTCTTTTGCAGGATAGCAAACTATCTGACGTCTGACGCACTGAAGTTTATATAGTTCTCCTCATCTTCCAACAGAGTGCCACCGCATGGAGGGATTTTCTCTTAGCTCCACGGCTTCATTTTTAGGTTCCACGCCAATGCTGTCCCCAAAGGGGGAAAACAGGAGGGGTTGGTTTTGTAACGTTTGGCATATAACCCAACAATCAAATCAACCAACCCTTGGGAAAACGACAGAGACACACATACATATATATATATATACATACAATCATTCATATATACATATATATATATATACGTATATATTATATATATACATATGCATATGCATGCTGTGTGTACGGTCAAAAAATCCTGCAACCCCAATAAGCCAAAGGAACCACCACCACGCTGATTCAAGACGGGGCACGATGCAAGCGACCACGGCAGTGCTACCGGAGTTGCTGCTGACAATGCCCTGAGGGGATTGAAACTAAAGAATGTTTGAAACACAATTATATAATCGCGTGTGTCTCAAAATGAGGTAAACCCGCAAAATGGCAACTGGGAATATATGGGAAAATGATGACCTCAACATACTTAAACCATCAAAATTTGGAGCATCCTATTTTCAAACAAACCCACTGTTAAAACACAACCAGTAGAACAAGCCAAGAGCAAACCTGGTATATCCTGCCACAGCACAGTATGGCGCCGCCTGAGCCAGGCTCAGGAATTGCTGGTCCGTCTTCAGGAAGCCCTGCATCAGGCTCTCGTGCATGTCTTGGTGAACCTGCGGCACAAGCAGGTCCTGGGTCATCACAGTCATGGCTTCCCAGTCTGTTCCAAATGAGGGGCCCATGTGTTTACCATTTGAACATCAGTTGCAAGTGAAATCACCGTAAACAGAAACTGCTAGGAAGTTATGCGGAGACATTTGGACGTGAATGGGTTTGGCATTCGGAAACTAACCTGAGGAAGCTTTTGAAAGTGCGAGCAGGGGAAGGTGTGGGTGTAGACAGCTTCTGTTGGGTCGATTGCTCAGTCATGTCTAATTCGCCGTGCCTATGCCCTTGTCAATGACATTGCTTAATAATTAGATACTCATTAATCTGAGAAATTCTCTGGTATCTGACATATATGTACCATTATGCAACAGTTGCGATTGCCCAGCACAACTCTTGCGCCACTTAGCTCAACCATTTCCTCGTCACAGCAGTCACAGCAGTTCTCTTCCAGCCTGGGCGGATTTATCCAATCCACCCCTGGCGTGTAACGCCGCAACGATGTTGATGTGCAACCGCCGTCGCCTCGATCCAACTTGTGGCAGTATGATGTCAGACTCCTGTTGCAGCGGAGATTTGAGTCAGCATCTGCAAAACCATACTGGAAAGTACTGTGTAATTCATACGTAGTTTGCTCTGGGCCACCCAACACGAAGTTTACGCAGTCCCTCCCACCATGGCCATCGTAAATACCAAAGTAGGAGCATTGCCTGTCCAGTGCACGCATGTCAAGTTAGGTGGGAAATTGCTTCATGGTCGTACCTCCATCCAAAGCTCAATGATTTTTTGAACATTCAGCTGCCGTGTCGAGGAGTTTCATGTAATTGTGGCTCAGGAATAACATCAGCCTTTGATCAGAGGGTATTGAATGAAAAGAATGGCTTCCAAACATCCAGCGAGCAGCAAAGAAAACCAGGGTAAGAATGTCGTAAGAATTCCTGTCGACTTGGATCATTTTGGCAGTGATTAGCTACTGGGCAGGTCCCGTCTCCGCTTCAGAGCAGCCTCCAATTAGAGGTCGCCAAGTCCTGCACAAGAATGTCCTCATCCTCAGCAGGATCCGAATTCACACCCCATCCATTGAATCCGGCATCAAGACCGGAAAATGCAGAAACAACCCTGTGTGAAGAGCACAGAGTGTCCGGCAGGAGCAAAGGCATATTTTTCAAACTATAGCCGCTTCTATCCGACTCTTATATATGTGCTCTGGCAACCGAATTCAAAAAGATCTCAATCCCATTTGGGTAGTATTGGTTTCAACCAATCTGTAAAGGAAAGAAAGACTTGAAACATTTTGAAACCACCAACCAGTACCCCATTGCCATCACCAAATCCCACTCCCTGACCACTAACCGACCTCCATGGTCGCTCGAAAGCCTTGTTCCGAGTATGACGCTGCGTTGAAGCGCAAGACCTCCAACGTTTGCCAAACAACTTCTGATGGATCAGGAATCCTGAGAGGAACTCAGCCTATTGGCTCGGTTGGAGACAGCGGTCTCAAAACTCGGACAACTGGGACCCCACCTGAAACTCCAGGGTTCCAATGGAGAAGAGATCCTGAGATATCTGGGATTTCCAGTCCAACAGACAGTTGGGTGTTGTCCAACAGGATTTTCATTATGTTCATATATTTCAAGTGAAATATCCATGGTAAGTGGGATAAAGCTGGGATAAAGTTGGCCAAAAATGGGGTTCAAATCACCTTGTAGCTGGCATTGGCTGACATTTTTGTTGGGGACACAGAAACCACTCCAGTCCTGCGGCATCAGCCAATGGCTTTGATCCTCTCGAAGTCGCACCCAGCCTACCATGGCGATGTTGGCTTTTCGGTTTGTCTGCAAATTGGGTACCTTAAAATCCTCCAGCGAATTTCCACAGAAAAACTTGGTACAATTGAAAACGCTTATTTCAAAAAGAATCAACAAAACATCCATTTCGAGATTGTTCAAGGACTACTGCAATTCCCCCATTTTCAGACACGCCGATTTCGGGAAAACAAGGCATGAAAAGATCCTTCCACGCAGTCGGGCCTTTCTGTTCCGACTCCGCCGATCGCTCACCTGGACCCAGGTTCGTGAAAAAAATCCAGGACTGACAGTACCTCATACCTCTGAGCCTTGGGGGTGAAAAAAAATCCTGGTGAGAACAAGAAAGTCTTTCTCATCACACAGATCCAAACAACCTCAGCAGAAATAGCTGTAGCTCACTGGGATCATCATCTCGCCCCAAGCGGAAAGATTGGACGTTTTGTGTTCGGTTCCGTCGACAAACCCAATGGTTTCGCTGGCAAACTGAGGTGAACGCTGAAATGCACGTAGTACCTTCCAAATGAGTAGCCTCGAGTACTGCTGTTAGAATCTGCAATGCAAAACGTATACAATTCGATTACTCTCGATATGCACAAGATGCAGCTGCAGAGCTGCAGATACATGATACCTCCAAATCGGATGTTCGTAGTGAATGTTACATCCCCAACCGCAGCCGTGCCCTGGGTGCCAAGACCGATCCGCAACTGCTCTGGCCGCAACCAGCCAGTCACTGGTGCCTGCCAAACCCGGGCTTCATTGGCTTTCCTCTCAAATTCACAGGCAGAATCCTAAGAGAAAATAAATTTTGAGGTCAGAATAACCCAAAGAGACGGCATCTTTGTGCAGTTAAGGAAAAGAAAGCGCATCCATTTAAGGAAAAGCGAGAGAGAAGATTAATGACTTCTGGTCTTAAGGAAACATATAGTCTACCTGAAGATGTACAACCAAAATACACATATCTGCATACGTTGAATGTGCGTAGTACACCTGTGCACGTTTAAATGCATCTACAGCAAGTCTCTGTGTAGATGCAGCACTAGAAGAAGAAAAATTACTTGTTTGGTCACCCAATAGCAGTACCTCTGGCTAGAGAGAACCAGTTCGACCAAAGACCAGGTTGCAGGTTGGACCCGAAGAGAAGTCGTTTCAACGCAGGATGCCATGTATCATGGTAGAGCGCCGCACCTGCCCAACTGGCGAGTCCTAATCGTGGCAGCCGGAGCATCACTCCGATATCACTAGCAAGTGAGTGGATACTCAAGAGTCACTGGTTGGTGGTCCCACCAAAAAGTATTTGCCAACTGAAGTTGATTATCCAGGTACGGAAGGGAAGCCCACACATTATTTGTGAATCTGCAACTCCACCACTTCCTTCTTTACTATTTTTAGTGTTTAGTTTTTAGCATCCAGGGTCTCCTATCCTCATTGGGGGCCCTGTCCCATTTTGGACATGCAAATCCAATAAAATCTACAAATTGTAGGCCAGTTCTTGTTGCTTCCATCCCCATTCCCAGTTCTTGTACCCCAAATGATCTCCATGCTCCTTCCAGCGACACCACTCCGCTCCTTGGAATTTATTGAGTGCACTCCAGCCAGAACATCATCCACCTCCTTGCAAGGCGGCATCCATGAAAATCTGTGGCTTCAAGGGCTTACTGTGATGCTGATTTGGCTGGTTTGTAAGCTGCAAATTCTTGCAACCAGCTGTTGAGAGTTGGTTGCTAGTTCCATCCTTGATTCCTTGATGAGTACATGATTGTTTATCATCCCAGCTCCTGCTAAGTCAACTACAAGTGGCAGTACAACACTAAATAGACAATTCTCATTGGGGTCTTGTTGTCACTGCCCCCCCGCTCCATGAAACACTGCATGAGTCAAGCTGCGTTCCACGGTCAGCCCCTGAAGGTCCGACCCTCTCTAGTACTAAAACCTGGCAATGGATATTCCCCAGATGATCCACACCAATCATGGTTCTGTCCTATTGCCTGGCTGTATAATCAGAGGGGACGCATTTTTGGCTTCCCATACAACTGGTCCCCAAAGGTTGACACTGCTGAGTCAAAATCTCCTTCTCTTCAGCTGCAGAGCCCTGAGGCACTAGGGAAATAGTGCCGCCAGCCTGGAGGTCGCAACATCGGAGATCACAGAGACAGCTGCAGGTGGGTTTTCACGGCAAAATCGCTGGCAGCTATGGATGTTGGTCCCCCAGTCCCATAGCTATGGATTGACTGATTTCCATTGGGATTCTGGATGGGATCTCAGGATGATGCCCAGCCAACAGTGGCGATGCTCTCTGAGGAACCTCAGCTGGGTCCCATCACCATATGGGGGGCCTGTGCTTTTCTGGAATGACCGGCTGATTTTTTGAGTGCATGATGTAAAAATGACCGGTTTCATCGAGTTCGAACTCAGCATTCAACGGTTCAAGTCAGCGTCCCCTGCAGTGGGGACACCTCCTCGAGGCAAAAGTGGATGGATGGTGCGGGCCAGGTGTGAAAGAATGCGTAGAACACCATGGGATTGCAATAACCCCTAGAAGTTGGGAATCCGCATAACTATGATATCCGCTTCTTGACCGGAAATGCACCTCCAAGTACTGTACATCAACGTATAGCAACGAGCCTTTTACGCGAGATAGTTTGGAATGGGAATATTGGGGTATCGGTATTAGGTACATAGGGTTGAAGACTGAGTGATCGAATTCGAGGGAATTGACAAGAGCTTCAGCTCAGCATCCTTTCTGGTTCCCCCAAGGCTCTTCAATGCTTCACAGGCTATCCCACATGAAAATTATCAAATATCAAGAAATCCAAACAAACAATTGCAAAAAATGAGCTGCTGCTTTTGAGTTTCCAACGACCTGTCCACAAATTCCGCAGGATTCCAAAGCTTCGGGACGGCACCTTCTGTAGCTGTTGTGGTCACCCCAGAGGTTGGAGTGGAGCCAGTGGCAGGACGAACCGTGAACCTTGGTGCCGCTGAAGCTGCAACATCGAATCCAAAGTAGTCTCAACTTCATTGAGTTTTTCGATGTTGTGGTTGTCAAGTGCCTCTACATCAGCCTCTACATCAGGTGTAGTAACACAAGACTTTCCTGAGAATGACCTCAAAAAGCCGAAAAGCCTCCTGGTTCAGTCAACTGCGAGTTGCAGCTGAGTCACTCCAATTTGTATCTAGGATACGCATCAGCGGGCCACATCCTGCCACTTCCAGTGGAAGATTTCTATGTGTCTGAGAATGGCGAATTCACCCCTAAAACTGCAAATTCAGTGTAGAAAATGATGATGAACATTGATGAACCAGTGGAATTAGGGATCCCAACTATTCCCAGTCACGCCCAAATATTGTTTGATCAACCTCTGTAAGCAGGAAGCCTTCGCCCCCGTTGGAGGGGTGGGCGTCCTGTCTAACTCTCTGGCAGCCATCTCTAAAGACTGGTAGTCTTCGTTGCAAAGCTCTGCACTGAGCATCCTCGTTTGGGAATGAAGCCACAAATTGAAGCTCCGGTACGCTGGACATCACTGGACATCACTGGACAATAGGTGACAATAGGAATGTAGAAGGCTCCGTTTGTCCATGGATTCCTTATAAATGATGGTGAAACCACCCCAATCAGCACCCATCATTGAGGGTCAGGAGTGAATCACAATGGAAGGGAAAGGAATAACATCAACTTAGCTGTCAGCTTCTATGCACAAGTGTTTCATACGTGCGTGATTGTTTTGTGTGCCTTGGAAATTGCAGTAAAGATGCCGGGACAATGAGAATGGGAAGCAGTGCAAGTAGGAGAAGGATGCGAAATGCTGTGCACAGGGTAGGCAATTCTCTCGGGATGCGTGTGGGATCTGGGTGTGTGTGAAACAAAAGATGGGGCTGCCGCAACCCTTACCCTCCAAACTTAATAAACCATGTTGATCCATCTTTATGAGTTTGTGTGTATCCTGCACCATAAGATACGCCATCATATCAGTTTGTGCAAAATTAGGGGGTACTCCTTTATCATAGTTTTCCCATGTTTCAACATGGCCAATGTCATTGTTGGCGCCAATGGGTATGCCCCACAATGGCAACAACCTCATCCAAGGCACGCATTCAGCTCCTGCAGCAGTCTCTCACGCACCGAGGATAAGCTGCGAAAGCCTTTCTCCTTAAGCAAGTCTTCAAAGCGCTCCAGCCTCGGCTGGTCGTCCAGAGCTGAGAGCTCCGCCCTTTCAGGGCGGGATGTCAAAAAAGGGAACTTTCGATGTCAACATCAAGACGGGGAAATTTGACCAAAATGATAATGAGATGTAATGAGTTGTAGCCAACGAGAATTTCTGAAATGGGTATGTTCCGACATCACCATGAAGACAGTCTAAGAGGGAGATCACCCAAAGTTTCAAACAGCGCTAGCATGGATATGGAATGAGTCATCGCAGTGAGAGTAGGTAAGATCAAAAATGATGCAAACAAAATGTTGCATCGGTCGGGGACCAAAGATGTTGGTCAACATTTCTAGTCTTGACCATCCAGTTTGGGGGTGCCCAACTTCGGCCCATAGCCCATACCCATATCTCAACCTTTCCCAGAAATCTTCCCGAAAAATATCATGCTTGCCATGACCGTCGAGAACCCAAAACCTGCATAGGGCATACACTTTCTGTACACTTTCTCAAGGTTTCAATTAGCACAGGCCATGGCCTGTTAATGTCTATTTTTCGGGGTGCCTGTCTGGCAAAGTCAGGATTCATCACTTGGCACTTCTTATGTCTTTGGGGAAAAGCTGGTTTTTTGGTTGCTGATTGGTGGTTGCTGCAGTGATTACCCTTCTACTCGTCTCTCCAGTTATTGTTCCGGCGGAGCGACTGATATGTAGAAAGCCATTGTTCCACCTGAGAAAGGGCTAATCCCCACAGGCCATGTGGAGGCCGACAAAGTGACTGAGCTGCCAAATCTCAGAAAATCTAAGATGATTCTCCAGAAAACAATCAACCATCCTATTCGACTCATCCATCTTGGAGAAAGAGATAGAGCCTGCCACAATTTTCCCCTCTCACCCAGCCTCATCAGCATCAGAGATTTCTGGCCCTTGCCGAACTTCTATCAAAGAATCACCGATCCTGTGATCGGCATCTGACGCCCAGTTTATCGCATTGGGGCACAAAACAGTTTGGCATGCATTTGTAGATAAAAATGCAGAGGTGAAGGTTTAAGTTAGAAATACTCAAAACATGTTAAAGCACCATCCACCATTGCGATGGTTTTTAAATCTGGTGTTCATTGATATTCCATTCCCAATCATTACCAAACACAAATTATAAGGTTTCCTTGCCAGGGTTCTACCTGAAACCTTTTTTGCAGGGTCTTCCCAGTAGTACCCCCGAGCAGCTGGAGAATTGGCCTCTGTTCAGCAACTCTCAAGCAAAATCTTCATATGCTTTGGGCCAAATTGCCCCAACCCAATTTCTGGCTGGATATAGAATATAGCACTCCCCAAAAAGATAGAAAGGTAAAATCCTAGTGGTGATGATGATGATGATGATGATGATGATGATGATGATGATGATGATGATGATGCTGATGCTGATGGTGATGGTGATGGTGATGGTGATGATGATGATGATGATGATGATGATGATGGTGGTGGTGGTGGTGGTGGTGGTGGTGGTGGTGGTGGTGGTGGTGGTGGTGTGGTGGTGGTGCTGGTGGTGGTGCTGGTGCTGGTGCTGGTGATGGTGATGGTGATGGTGATGGTGATGGTAATGGTGGTGATGCTGATGCTGATGCTGATGCTGATGCTGATGCTGATGCTGATGCTGATGGTGATGCTGATGCTGATGCTGATGATGATGATGATGATGATGATGATGATGATGATGATGATGATGATGATGATGATGATGATGTGATGATGATGATGTGATGATGATGATGATGATGATGATGATGATGATGATGATGATGATGATGATGATGATGATGATGATGATGATGATGATGATGATGATGATGATGATTGTGTTTCTATCTTTCGGGGGTTGATGTAATCATTAATAAGGCCGATTTCCCCTCACATACCTCTGCTACTAGTCCTGATTTCTTGCCCTGGAGCAATCTCCACGGACCGATTCCATCTTATCCGGACCTTGGGCCAAGGTCCAAGGTAAAAAATCGCTGATCTCGGAGTTTTCTCCCACCCAAATTACCATCAAAATGGATTTGGGCAACTCTTTTTTTCAACCTTGTTTTATTTTTTTTCAACCTTGCCCTCCAATGGATTTTATCCACTGGAATAAACGCAAGAAAGAGTTGCCCGTTGAAACAGGAACACTAGCCGACAAAAGATGGTACAATTTTGCCCGCATACCAACAGACGCTGTTGAGAACAGATGAATTTGCTCAAAAATGGTGGGACTTAAGTTTTCTATGGCTTTGTCTGAAAATAGTGTGCCCCCCATTCCAATGAATTATCAATGGATTATAAGATCATCATAAAATAGCCAATTCCAATGGACTATTCCAATGATTCCAATGGATTAGAGGGGTCTCCCAGCCAGGATCCCGCACCCAGGTGCCGTCAGTACTTCCGGCATCCTTGGTGTGGAGCCCTGCTTGGCTGATCCAGTTTCAACGTTGAAAGATATTCAAACAACATCAAAGAACAATAATGATAGATGGGAATACTAAGTACAAGAATTGGCTATCAATCTGGTTTGATTCAAGCCAGAATAGACTCATTACAAATTCGGACTTTGGGATGTCTTCTGGACCTATCTGAAAGCCGGAGATCCACAAAATTCGAACCGCGGGACATTGCGGGTCACTGAATCTGAGGATCCAACCCTGAGAAAGTACTGACAAGTCGCGGCAGTGAACCTCAGAGAGTTGAGCAGGATCAGCCGAGCAATTCCCTTGGATGTGGATCCCAGCTGGTACATGGTCAATAATCATGACACTATGAATCGTTTATAAATTCAGAAATAGCGTAGAAATCATCAATAGATGAATATAAATGGGACAACAACAGCATCTGGATTATAAATTGCCGGTGCAACACCAGACGTTTGCACCACGAACAGAAGCCCAACAGCCCACCCCTGAGGCGCCGCGCTTGATTTCAGCATGGGTGGGAGACAGCCCGGCGTTCTCGATGTACATCGTCACCGCCTCAAGACGCTTCCCAAACAGCTCCCGGGGTCAATGATGGGATCCTAGGGACTGGCAAACCTGGAGATTTTGGTGACAACATCTCTGCTGCAGTGCATGCTCTCTTGACATGTGGACCCCCTGAAGCATAGCAAGTGTGTCGCCCTGAAGCATGGCAAATGTGAAATTGATGTATTTTATGTTCCTTTTTTGTTCTTCCATGAAAGTGAATTTCTCATCTCTAAATCTACTTTAGTAGACATTTCAGCTTGGGGTGTTCGGATTCTCTGTGCCATCACCTCGGTCTGTCCAAAGCTAGCGTGCTCCATTCCACCCAGTTTACAAGTTCCTTTTCCCCATAAGTTGCCACATTTTCATGATGTTTCATGGGTATAGATTGGGCGAAATCCATCTGGATCTCCCATTTTCGGACACCCAGCTCTGGTCCTGCAGTTCCTCCCCATTGGTCCCCCCCCAGGGGCCCCACAACGCCCGCCGCCCTTGGCCCCCGAACGTTGCTGTTCCGGTCGCTGCCGAAGAGCTCTCCCTGGGCCGTCCGATTGATGTAAATGAAGCGCCCAGCGAAGAGGCCCTCAGTGGCCGCCGCCGTGCAAAAAAAGGGATGTTCCTGTGAAGTGTGACTAATGAGGCAGGAAATCCTGGAGTTGAGATTTAATCGAATGTGGATCCATCATGTGGAATTGGGAACCATCCCATAAAAGGAGAACTACAAGCCACGTTGTCTCATACATCGTATAGCTATTGAGATGCCCAAATCAAAGTTGCAGAAATTTGGGGATTGTCCATTTTCAGGTTGTTTAAAGGAGATTGAAAGCCTGTATACACCTATCTGGCTTGGATGATTTAGTGGTTGGCTTGTTTCAACCCTCCAAGGTATGCCTTGATTCAAAGTAATCATCCTAAATAATTATGCTTGAACGTCAATATTTACTTCAAAAACAGCTCAACATTTTTTCTTGCTCATTCAATTGTATCATTTATCCACATTCTTGGGATGGATTGCATCCGAATTGCGGCTGGTCATATCTCCAGTGGATGAGCAGTTTCTACACCCACTGGATGAGTTCAGTTTCAGGCCAGGCCTGAACGCACCTTGCTACGAAGTCAACAGGCCCAGCACTGATCTGCTCCATGCCTTGGTTTCGCAGTGGATGGCTGGAGAGTTTGGGACCTCGGATTTTCCCGGTCAGTAGGGGATACTGGGATACCCCATGGTCAACTCACTAGGAGTGCATTTGATGTTCCAAATTTCACCCAGCTTTGCAATCCAACAGCAGGTTCCAGGGCTCCAGGGCTCCAGGGTTCCAGGTTCCAGGTTTCCTTCCTGTGACGTCGATGCTCCCAGGTAAAGATGGATTGAAAGCCAACCAGCTACCAGCGAGTTTCGTTTGCACTAGGATTCTATCCAGTCACCTTTTTGTAAACATGATTCATGGGGAATTTCATCCGACATTCTGATGGTCTTATGATTTCATTCGTGGGTAGAATGGGATCATCGGCTGGAAATGGTTGTAGGAACAAAGACTGCTGGCTGCTTCATGGGATTATCAAGCCATCCCATGAACCCAGCCAGCAATTACCCAAAAAAAACAACACCAAAAAAATGGAGCGTGTTTGGGGTCAGCATAAAACCCTTGGTCTTCGTCGTAAGCATCGACTCCTCAAGAATCGGCCCATGACTTTTCCCAGCCTGGGTGTTTTATCAGAAAGGTGCTGAGAATATCATCGAGATGGAGAATGCCAGCATTTCTGACCCCTCAATTGAGTTTGAGCATCGGTAAAAACCGATGCCATGTCTGAAAGGTGATCCAGTTTGCTGAGCCTGGGGGGTTTGTCACCTTCCATCATCTTCCATTCTTTTCCATCATCTTCCGATCTCCCAACCTTTCTACCGATCGAATCAATGGTTTAAAATAGTCTAAAACACCTCATTTTGTCCCATATTCCCGCAGTTCTCCACTATTTCAATCACCCTAACTTTGGCCAAATCCCCATAGTTTCCCCATTTTTCCCCCAGATCTCCGTCCCATCGCCACGGCACGAACTCGCTCCATCCCCTTGGGGGACGCCAAGGGAGCCAAAGCATCCAGCTCGGCGGCCTCGGCCTCTTCGGCCGGGCGATCATCTTCGCCTGACCGTGAAGGACAGTTGCCCCACAAACAGAATGATATATACATAATTGATTTAACTATAATATGATATATATATATAATTACATCTTTATATATATATATATACATTATATAATATTAATATTATATATATATATATACATATATTTGATACATCTTATATACAACCATAACATAGTATAACTACGTGTGTGTGTGTATATACATATGTTATATGTTGTTGACCCGAATGTCTTGATCTAAGATGATCTAAGATATGGAAATGCTCCCAACAAACATGTAAAGAACCTCAACTGCCCCCACCTTTCGTTGCCATGGCGTGGAACCTGTCGCGGCATCGGTCGCCTCAGGTGTGGGGTCAAGTCAGGTCGAGTCTGAGAGTCGAGTTTTGGAGGGTGCATAATCTTGATTCCTAGGAGAAGCCGAAGTCAATCCAACCTGTACCTGGTACCTGAAATCCCTTTCTGCAAGAGCCAAAGACCTTCGACTTCAGGGCAGAGAGTTCATAGTCAACACTCACACATGCGAGGGAAGCGATTAGTGGTGTTCACCCATGCCATCCCAACCCCATGGAACATGTACATCCAACAGGAGCTGCGGAGAGTCAGACGCCAGCTGGGTCTCTGACGGAAAAGATGCCAGTGGGAACACTGGAAAGTGCTGTTGAGCCAAGGGCATAAAATGCATAGATGACGTGGATTGCTGACCAAAGATGACCAAAGTGGATCTCTGAAGTTCAGCTGGTGCGTCCCTGGTCTATCATCCTGATCTGTGATGGACAGCTGTTTCAAACTGCATCATGAAACGAAGTGGTACGAGTAGAGCAGCTTGAGGGCTGGAGACTAGTGGAAACATGCAGATTTTCAGGAGTCATCAAAAAATCACAGAGGACATAATGCAACAGCGGCAGCTGTATAGAACGTCCTGCTGACTTCTGGGAACTCATGAATCCCACAATTCCATCTATTATAGATGAGGATAGCAGCTGGGTCACACCACGCGCAGCAAAAAAAAGTTGTGATGTCTAGGGAACTCTGAAGTCCGAGTGAGGTCGGAGTTCGGCTTGTTTCCCCAATGGCAGAAGTGGACCACCGTCTTCAGGAACAAAAACGCTGTGAAGATATCTCAACACTTGGAGTCCAAGTTCACCTCCCAGTTTTTTGTTTATTGCATCCAATTGAAATCATTTGGGTTTCTCTGAAAAAGATGGTATCCAAGAATCCTATTGTTTATCATCAAATGTCCCATGAAAATTGCCATTTTGGAGAAAACCGCATGTTCAGACAAACCCATTTTGAGCGGCTAACCTTGCCTTCCCAAACCACCCAATGCACGGTCCCCCTCCTTTTATGGGCCAAAAGCCTGCGTTCTGGGCCACTCAGAGCATCAGCAGCCGCACTCAGAACACACCAATGGCTTTGTCTGAAAATGATGGGAAACCCCCATTCCAGCCACTGGTTAAGAAAATAAGTGTCCCGTTGAAATTTACGATTAAAATGCCGCATCCGTCATTTTCAGACACACAGAAATCTAAACTGCAATCTACAAACAGTTCGAGCTAAACTGCTAAACAGTAGAAAATAGAAAACCTTCTGCCTGGAGGGTGCACTTTTTCCTGCACGTTAGAATTCTTCAATCAAGTCCAGATCGAGATACAGTGTTTGAGGAACAAAGAGCACCTTCCATAGCCACTGCAATAGGAATCACCCGTTTGTTTGGGCCGAAAGTGCCAAGGGAATGTGGCCTGGTGCCATGAAGTTCTTCCCTTCTCACCTCCATTTTTTGTTCAAAAGACAATCGATGGGCGCCAGAAAAACAGCAACCCGCTGTCATGACATGTCAAAAAAGTAAATGCCATGGCTACGTCCAGTCTCAGTCACGTGTCACGTCCCGCAAAATTCAAGGAATTGCATTTGCAGGACTCGCAGGACTCTTGACCGAAACACGTTCAGCCTCAGCCATCTCAGCTTCAGAAATGTCCAAACGTTCCAACAGTGATCTATATTGAAACAGGAAATTCATCGTTGCAAAATCATTTTGTATTTTGTTTTGAGATAAACCCAGTTTGCCCTGACCTGCTGCAGTTCCTTTAGTGTGAAACGTGATGCACCTGCCGGTGCTGACCGAGTAGCTGCCAAATCCAGCAGCGAAACCACTGAGGAATGCGAGGACTCACCAACGAGATAAAAAGTCGCCAGTAGATTTGCGGAAGGCAAATTTAGATGCATTCCGCGCTCAAAAATTGCATGCTGAAGGAAAACGCTCCTTCTTGTTTCAAGAAAAAAATATCATATGATATCATATGTGTGACTACCCATATTGATAAATAACCATGAAGATACCAAACAGTTTCCAGAGCAAAGTTCGGCTCAAGCCAAGCATCGCACCATGTCTTTGGGATTTTGTAAAAAACTGAAGTGAAATTCTCAGACTCTTCTAGATCGCCCAGCGGGGCAGTCAGGAATGTGTTTCTTGACCCAGCGCCAGGTCAGATTGATCCGCGGCTCCTGCGGCAGGGCCGGACTGATCAAAGGGAAATCTTTCGACAGAAGCTTCAATTAAAATCAACATATTAAACCTATTGAAACCTCATCGAGTCATTCTCAAAGATTTGAGCCTGGGTCAAAATTCTCCCACCTTGGGAATCATCCATTCCCCTCAGCTTGAAGTCTTGACCTCTTGGTTGTGGAGTACTAAATCTTGAGCCATAGCCATTAAAAATAACCAAAAACAAGTGAGCAGGCCCATGGCGCATCATCATTTTCTCCATGCTGCGCGCCTTAACGTCTTCACGAGGGACGCGATGTTGAAAGTGCTTCTGAAACATCCCCTGTGCCAAGTCATCCCAACGCGGGATGTTTTCAAGTAACCGAGCTTGGCAACTCAACAGCAGGTTCCAGGGTTTCGTGTCTTGCATGATGCACCAGTCTCAGCTAAAGATTGAAGCCATTGAAGCCCAACAAGCACTCCAGCCCAGCAACAGCTCCAACCACTGCCTCCATAGTTAGAAGGTCTCCACTGTTCAGAACCACTCGTTGCACGCGGTCCTCCCTGTCCTGACTCCGAAAGATGGATCCACAACAGGTGTCCCACAACCAGGCAGAGAAACTTTGCCCAAACGGCCCAGTGACTTCCCCCCAGTCAGGTCCCGGATCCTCGGGCCAATTCCGTCGCAATTCAAATTTTCGCGTGGCACCCAAGGAGAGGGAGATGATCCTGGGAGGAGCTCGGGTCAATTGAGACTCATCCATCCGTGTTGATAGTGGATCAAGAGATCACCTCAAGAAACTGCAGCAAAAGGTTAGCAAATTGGCGTTCAATATGCAGAATCATACCATCCACAAAAGTCCAGGTTTCGAAACCATCCACTGCTGTGGACATTGCCATCTTGTGGCTTTATGAATCATCTGTGATCATCGTGTTCCTATGCCAACTTTTATCCCCTGTATACCTCGGATTTCAATGGATTTCAGGCCTGCAATCTCTGAATTTGCCTTGGAATAAGCGTTCGTCATCCGAGTGCCAACCTTAGCTATTGGTACTCTACGAACATCCCACAAAACGGAGAAAGAAGATCATCGCAAACCAATACCAGCTTGTCTTCCTCGTTCCGAAAGTTTCTAACACTTTGACCCTGGGGCAAAGTCTCTTCCAGCAAGTTAACTGCCAGCAGTGGTGACAGTTTCTCAGTGCTTGGCCCACTGTCATGCCGCCATCCTGACAGGTGAAGGGAACGTTTGAAGGGAACGTTTGAAACGTTTGGCTTGCAGCCCAACTGGATCTTGGCGTTGCGTCCCTAACCTCGTAGAGGTTCAAATTGCAGGAGTTTGGCCTCGCATGAGCGACGTCCACACACGGCCACCCCGAAATGTGGGCAGCACAACAACCAGCCATAGCACAATTGAGACAAACGACAAACGTTCAAAGGTCCAGTCAGCAGCCGTAGTGAGGCTGGAACCAGTCGTTCTGCGCAATTCCGCAAGGTTTCAAGACAACCTCCATCAACTCAATCCTCAGCCAGGACCACCGGTTGCTGCCTTGACTGTTCAACGGCACGCTGCAGGCAAATGTCATAAGGGTGCTGCATTGTAATTCCATCTGATAAAGATTCTGACACCCGATCAACGAAGTTTGATCTGTAACAAAGCATGAATTAGCCAAAACATCATAGGGGAGATGCCATCAAAGTTTTTGGTGCCTACCCACCTTGTCACATTGTGAGACCATGACACCTCACACCGAGAAAAGACTAAGAGAAGTGTAAGGCGTGTAAGTTCCCTGCATCCACTTTGGGAATTCTTCGGGTTGCACTTCCAGGCCGCCATATCGATACCTCTTCACTGTGATGAATTTTCAAAACCCTACACCATTTGGCCCTTGCCTGGCTAGTTGACAGTTGATTAAGGGCACTTGCACTTGCAGTCTCCCTTCACCATCCAGCATGTCTTTCGTGGAATCTGGCCTTGGCTCACTCCCCAATTGACACCTGTGTGTCTCAAGGATCTTTTTAGGAAGAATAGGGGGTCCATATTTTACACCCTTCATGATCATCGAAACACATGTTGAATCCTACTGGTTTGTCGGCCCCATTTATGATCATCCACCTGTTGGTTAGTCAATAGGTCATACCCATCTCTTTGTCAATCAACCAGTGGGTAAAGAATATCTACAATTCTATGTCTGTTGCATCGTACACATGTCCTGTTTCAAGGGCGTGGCTACAGAACCTGACTAAACCTTTCCCAACCTTTAGGACCAAGTGCACTTCAGGTTTTTTGGATTGGGTTATCAAACCATCCAAGTTGGTGGACAAATGTTCAACATTTAAACCATCCGATAAATGCTATTTGGTCATGTTTTGTTGTTTGACAGTTGGACTGTGGTTTTTAAACCCAAAACACTTTCAATGTATTTTGGAACCATTGGTTCTACTAGTATGTAGAATAGGTATATAGACTGTATTTCAATATCGAAATCAGAATCCAACTGCAGCCTTTTGGCGACCTCCAAGTCCAACAGATCTTCCCCTCCATTTTCCAAGGAGCCGAAGGCACCTTCAGGCTGTTTCCACTCGCAGGAATCCTGTTCCAAGTCGCGGCAAAGTCATCACGTTTTCTATGGGTAGGATTGAAACCATACCCACATGATATGGTAGGTTCGGTTTATTATTGGGTTGCCCACATTAATCCCTCCCCCCTATCAAACGTCCCCAGGTGTTTATTAATTGGGGGGGTAGTTTGAAGGGGACAGGATGAAGAAGGTGGAATGCCCTTTCCGAGTATTCCAAAAAAGATGGTTTAGCAGGTGATCGCAATTCAATGTTGCCTGAGACTAAAACCAAACGCTGAAAAATTGGCTGGGTGAAGATCCAAATATGAAGCTATAATAGCCATACTATACTCAGCCTATTCACAAGATTTTCGGGATCTTCCTCAGAATAGCAGGGTCCAACGCCCCAGGCCCAGTATCAAATTTTACCTTTGTGACGCTGCTGATTTTCGGTCTTCACAATTGACAAACTGGTGCGTCCTTGATTTCCGTGAAGAAGCTGCGACAGAGCTCTTCATTGAGAACTTTGGGAATGTACCTGCTCCACAAATCAGCTTGCACGCTTGATGCCTATGCTGGATACATGAGCCTCATCAAATTTGGCCTCGATAGTCAAGGTCTGACCAGGGCTGACCAGGGCTTACAACATCTTCAGCCCTTAAATGGACACATCCAGCAAAGGTATCCAGGTCCCCCCATCCCACACCCGGCAAAGCTTCGCCGGCTTTCATCGGACAATGGATATTTCCACATCTGTCGACTCGGCGGTGCAGCTCAGTCTGTCCATCTGTCCAGTGGCTGAGACAACAACGACTTCCCCGATGAAATGATGGCGCTGTAAAAAATGATGCATGCAGCCGTTAAGAGGTCCTAAAGAATGTGTTTTTCTTTTCCTTTGGCAAGGCCTGTGAAGCACAGAGTGCCAACTAACTGCTAGTTACTTGTAGATGAAGTGAAGATTGAGAAATCAACAGGTCTCACACTTGTGATTGTCTGCCGTAGGCTCTGCCATGAACTCTTGTGCAAATACAAATGCAGGGCATGACAAACGTACATAAGCCAACAAGAATCCCTGCAAAATCTCTCTTGTACAAATACTCCGAAGTTCCGATCAAATACCGCTGAAAGACATTTATCTTGACATCTGTGAGATATGGGTCCAGTTTTCAGTTTACAATCTATCGCTGCGCGGTGGGATTCTCACCAGGTGTTTGTTTCCCAAGTTGCCAGCAACTAGGAGGTCTATGAGGTCATGATCTAAGGACCCAACAACTCATCACTGCATTCTTCTCCAAAGAGCTTCAGCCTTGTTCGGGACCGTGGCTCCTGCACAATGCACATCTGCCGGATGCTGACATTTTCCGAAAGCGAGGGTCTGACACCCACGGACTAGCACTAGATCAAACTGACAATAAGGAGCCCACCGGGCCCACCAGCATGAAATTGAGATTTAAGCAACATTGTTCAAGCAGCAAAAAGTCTGGGGAGCACTATGAATATCTCAAAAAATAGACACCCACCAAGATAGCCATCAAAGACTGCAGGTCACTTTGAGATGTTAAGCTACCGGCAAGAGAGTCTCCTCCCAGTGGTCGTCATCAAACTTGGCTGGAGGAGGGGGCTCCTGCATGGCACTTCTTCAGATGGGATTGTCTGAAATGACTATAGAACCAAGGTTAACCAACCATAATGTTACAGGGATGTCAATGGGATAAAGCCAATGTAATTGAGAAGGGGAACACAAAAGGTAGGGGGGTCAAGATAGAGAGTGAAGAAGCTCCAAGCGTGGTCGATATGCTGTATGCATAGTGGTTTTCTGATGGTGTCTCATAAGACTTCTGTGAAAATGGGATATAATGGGATAAAGCCAATATGATATGTGGGCTTGTCTGAAAATGTGGTATGTAACCCCAAAATATGGCAATCAGTATTTGTAAAATGATAATTAGCCGGTCAATCTGAGGGTATCTATTTCAAGACACACCAATCATCATCCCTGGCCGAGCTCCTTCTTCTCCCTCTTACGCTCCTTGCATGGGCAGCAAGGATGGCGATGACTTGTGCTGTAAAAACATGAAAATATGTGGATATACATGTATGATATATATATATATATATCCAATGCTATAGAATGTCATGTATGTAGTGTGATGCGATCCACCACAATGTGAAGTGATGTCATGCACTTAGTATAATGTAGGGTTATCAGAATGGAACTGGATCGCATGCAAATCCATGGCCTGGCTATTGTCCCTTACAGTGTAGAGAATTCGCAGGTTCTTCCCTCAACAAATTTCCAACAGGCCTGACCCAAATGTCCTGTAGCATCTGAAAACGACCAGGTGATGAAACCTATCCTGCATTCCTTCAAAGAGTTCCCAAAATCTTTTCATCAGCAGGATGGGAGACTTCTTCCAGTCACCAGTCCTCATCACTGCTTGGCTCCCTCACCTGTCTTGTGACGTGATTACCATTGATAAACGTGGAGAGTAATTGGCCCCACAACTTTTATCTGGGGTGGGCAAGCTCGGTCGGTCAGCACAACTTGCATACTATGATGATATCTAAGGGTTTCCCTATGACCTCAAAACCAAAAACATCCGGTGGTATCCCAGAATCGGCTCTAGGGAAATTTTGCAGGAGTTCCCCATATGTGATGCCAAAAACACACGAACACCATGGTTTCCTGCCACCAAAAAAAGCGTGCCAGTCGAGTGACCCGCGCAGGCCTTGGCTTGCAGCGCTTACGCTGGTCAAGTTAGTTGGATTATACACCCATGAAACACTAAAAGACTGTGTCCGACATGTTTCAAAGAGCAGTGCAAATGTTACAAACTGTTGCTCCTCCCTGGAAGGTGGAAGGATCGCAAAGGACCAAATTTCTGCAATGCTCCTTTCACAAACTCTGGACATGTCTGATGCCCTCTTCAAAAGAAAGGCAAGGAGTAAACTTGTGCTGCCATCATTCACAGCTGAACAGCCCGTTGAGGTCCCAGCATAGCAGGAACAGGCCTCATTGACCGGACCCAATGTCTTAAATCGCCGCAAGGAAACCCCACTATGGCTGTAGTGATGGTGCGAAAATCGCACAACAAAACCCTCCAAAAAAAAAAAGATTTGGATGCTGACATGTAGTAGCCAGGATAATGTGGATGAGGTGCGTAGGTGTAGTGCACATTTGGCCTCAGCAAAACTGCCACAAACGGAATGAAGGCTGAAAGCCCAAAGGCTCAAGACTGGGGTGCCAAAAAAACCACAGGTTCGCTGTTTTGGACCATGCATTTTCCAGTTAAACCCTTCTTGGAGACAACTGATTTTTGAGCAAGAAGGATCATGCACAGTGCATGGCTTCGCAACCATGCCACCAACTGAGCCTCCCCACACGTGCCCATGGGAGGGATAGTAGTGAGGCATGGGTGGGTACCTGCCGAACAGCTGTCAGCCATGGCCAACTATCCATCAACTCCTTCACAAAACCTCACTGCTCATTGTTTGTTTGGACTCCTAAGAACGCTGCTTTGAGCAAGTGAGATATACCCCAGACCCCATAGAAAAGCACATCAAACTCAAATCATGGCAGAAAACCATTGGACCCAGCAATGACCCTCCCAGCTGGCACCCAGGCAATGGTGCAAAAGGTCGAGGAGCCGCCTTGAAGCTCAAAGGAGTGACCCAAATCCGGCGGGTCTCTGAAACTGCACCCAAAGTGCTGGTTTCGCATCAGATTCCCCATGAACATTGGCAATTTTGGGACCCTTTGTAGGTCTCATGGACTCAGTCCCGAACCGGGTGGCCAGGGCACGGTGGATGCGGATGCGGATGCGGCGGATGGCCATAGGGCCACGGCATCGGCTGGCCATAGTGCGTTCCATGGCACCCTTGGTGGCCACCAGGGCACGGTGAATATCCTGGAGGTCCATGTGACCTGGGCGTTTCAAGGCAGTGGAAGTTGCCCTAAATCAAAACCCAGTGTGAATGGATCGTTGAGTTTGGGCAAAATTGATCGAAACATGGCCACTCGAGATTTTGGCTCTTGGGTTCCTGGTTGGCTTTGCTTCCTGGGGAGGTTCTATTGGTTGGACACCACTGAGGCTTGAGCGGCTGGGGGCACACCTCAGCGGGTGTCACGGCACATGGGTCTGTGTCAACTCGCTACAAGGACTAGGAATCCCAAGGCTTCCCCATACTATATTTATATGTGTCTTCCATCTCAAAGAATGGATAATGATGTCCTTTTGAGGAAAAAAAATGTTTGACTCCATTTTAGCAAGAAAGTTACAGAAAATAAGTGTTATAGTACCCTATTTGTTCTCCTTTATTCATCCACCAACCAATCGAAAAATACGTCAAAATGCATCGGATCAAAAAAACAATCCATGTTTAAACGAAACATCTGCCTGCATCATCATGTTCACCCTATTTGGATACCCATGGACGATTTGTCTGACAATTATGGGAAAACCCCAAGAATCCATTGGTTTATCATCATATATTCCTCATTAAAATTGCTATTTGTCATCATTTTCGCCAGAAAAATGACCATAGATTGCTGGTAAATGCCATTTTCAGACCGACATGAGACACCACAGCGGACGCCTGATATGATGGCGGCGCAGCGGGCGCAGCCGGCGCACCCAGAGATGGAGGAGATACACCGACCTCAGCGATATTGGCTGTGGAAGATCAAATAACAAAATGGATCGTATATATACATATATATATATATATGTGTGTGTGTGTGTAGATAGGTAGGTAGGTAGGTAGATAGATAGATAGACAGACAGACAGACAGACAGATAGATAGATAGATAGATAGATGGACAGACAGACAGATAGATAGATTGACAAACAGACAGATAGATAGATAGACAAACAGACAGATAGATAGATAGATCATAGATTATAGACTGTATACAGCTACATACAAGTTACGTGGCCAACCCCAAGCCATTCAGGTCTCAGGAGTCGACTGCTCTGGAGACGGCTTGGGTCAACACACCTTGGGTCAAACATGGGGGTGGTTGGATTGGTTTTGTTGGGAAAATCTACAGAAACCTGGATTTTTTACCATCAAATATAGGGTTTTCCTGTAAAGTGTCCTTGAAACCAAAGAAAAATGAGGGGATAGGAGCATTTTACGGTGATGTCATGGAAGATTTTTCGGGAATAACATGGAGATGGACTGGGAATACGATCCCATCCCCCTAATATCATATCCCCCCCATAGAATATGGTCCCAAATATGTGAATCCTCTACGAAACCATGGTTTCTGGGGAGTATTTAATATCCGGGGATAGGATTTTACGCTCATGATATGTCATCTTACCCTACTAAAAAATTGATATATTGATAGCAGAATACTGTAGAACAAAGGTTTGCCAGGAAATGGGATGTGTAGACCCAAGCTTCCGAGAATCCAGGAATCAGTGCTGATGCTTGTTCAAGGTTGCGACCCAACCACGCATCTCGCTCGCTGTGCCTGGTTCAGGTTGACGTTCAGCACGGTCGATGTAGAAAACACAATCGACCGTGTAGAAATCGATGTCTCCATCCACAGCAACAGACCCTGTTCCACACTTCAGAATCGTCTGACGATGTCTGATTCATCTGGGCATGCCACGTTGAAGCTGCCTGTCAGCGCTGGGTGAGGGAAAAAGTCAAGTTGCCCTGTCCATCTTGGACAAGGTATCGAGAATGGAACATCAAAGGGCTTCCTGCTCACACTTTGACATGCAGACCCGAAAATACTTCTCTCCAAGTCATCAAATCTCTCCGGAATTTGTGGACAAGGTTCCCCACATTTTCCGATATTTGTTGAATCAAAAAAAGTTTCCCCCATCATTAAACTGGATACAGGCCTGAGGGACTCCTGGCGGCAGCTTGGGTGACCTTGCAGAGCTGTGTACATCTGCATGGTATATATCGTTTGCATATACATATTCATATTCACTTACACGTATACATATACATACATTACACATCATTACACACATTACATGTCATGTTAACATGTAGTGTGGGTCGTGCCTCATACATAGGCTATTTGCATAGGGTTACTTCGGATTCTGTACATTCAGAAGGATTCTGATCCAGCAATGTCTGATCCTTCCTGACGAAACCTGCACACTGGAAAGATCTGCGTCATTGGAGAAGTTGCACTGCAGAAGTGTAGTTTCTCTTTACTTTGTGGCTCAACATCGTCTTCCGATGCTGAAGTCATCGGGTTTCATCTTTTTGCACTGCAGAAGGCTATCATCAGTCTGAGACATAGCAACACACTGATGTCATGGGACACACTGAATCTTCACTCTGGTCACTCTGGTCATGGTCTTGACTTAGCTCGGGAACAGATCTGGAGACGCTCTCACCGCTTCTGCGGTCTCTCGCCTAGGGAAGAGCTGTGACATTGGACTGCCACAATGCTGGCAACAAATATATCAAGAAACCCAGAGAGATTGGAGATGAAACAGACAAGAATTTCCAGCAGCATCTTGGACAGTCACATTTGTTCGGACTTGATTCATTCCACCTTTTTTAGGCCTTCATGCTGTGTCTCTGCCTGAAATTCAGCACCACACCGGGATCGTCGTTCCCTGGACCGGGAACGTCTTTCCCTGGACCGGGAACGTCTTTCCCTGGACCGGGAACGTCTTTCCCTGGACCGGGAACGTCTTTCCCTGGACCGGGACTTTCGACGTGATTGGGAACGTCGCTCGCCTGACCAAGTGTCGGTCTTGGGATTACCCTCTGCCATTCAATCCTCACAACCGGAAATCACCATGTTCAATAAATCATCATCAAAATCATCAATATATGATTGAGGATTGTATGTGGCCATGTTAGATTCCCAGGGATACACTTGCAGTGATCTTGTGCAATCTTGATGGTTCCTTCAACATTTTCGTTGATCTCATCACTAGCAGACTTATTTTGCCATGTACACAACACCGTCACAAGATTTCTTCACCCAAGGTGTTTGGGGTGTCCCCAAAATTCTGAATCGGCACCAGCTTCCACTCCACCAAACCAACTGGACACATCTGTGTATCTTCTCAAATTCAAACATCCACTTGATCCCTTTCCCCCAATATTTAATACCCATTTAAATGGTTCCAAATATGTGTACATTAATTTCATCCCCTACTAAACCGTGGTTTATGGGCGGGTGGTTTATATTAGGGGGAAGGGATTACAACCTTTTGTTTTGACTTTTCCCTGAAGGGAAAACACGGCTTCGGAGTCAATTGAGCCTTCACGGCGCCTGCGGCGGTGTCCTGCATGGTGCGCATGTCAAATCAGCCGTGAAATGTTGCTGGGAGAGGAAAGAACTGGTGCCACATGTAAAATTTGGGGCACCCATAATATTGATACATACTATAGATTAGATAGATACATACTATAGATTAGATAGATAGATAGATAGATAGATAGCTAGCTAGATAGATAGATAGATTGTTAGATAGACAGACAGATAGATAGATAGACAGATATTATGTAACTATGTGTATATAAAACTATGTCTATATATACTTGTGTACAGATAATTCTGTATATATATATATACAAATGGGTGAATACTCACAGAACCATCTGTTTTGATTGGGGAATGAACGTCCACTTTGCCCTGCCTGAGTCTCTCGATCTGCTCGCCTGGCGCATCACTTCACTCAGAACTTGCTTTTTCTGCAGGGTTGCTGCCAACACCCGAGATACAAATGGGGTAATTGGATAAATGAGGGTTTCCTAAAATGGAGGTACCCAAAAATGGATGGTTTATAATGGTAAATCCTATTAAAATGGATGATTTGGGGGTACCCCTATTTTAGGAAACCCTCAAATAAGGGCGGTTAACATAACCAATTTCACCGCCTTGTGGATATCATTGACCTACAATAGGTTGGAGCACCCCTGTCTCATTTGTTGGTTTTTCCGTCAATCAATGGATCTTTTGGCTGGGCGAACCACTGTCTGCCTACCTGCATCTGTGCATGTGTTCAACAGTGTGCTTGCGCATCTCCACCAGTTAATATACAGTAATGTGTGTATGTATATATATATATACATATTTAAATACACGTAGATTTGCACACATCTTTATCTACATATGTCTATGTAATGTAATGCACAGTAGTGCACTGCAATGCAATATAAAATGGTATAGAATGTAATATCGCGTCATGTATGAGTACGAAAAGCTATATGCAAATGCTACACCTGGAGTCTCTCCCACCTGTCGTTGCCGGCTTCGCCTCAGTCGACTCCGGGAAAACAACGACGGGCATGTCACCATCAACGCATCAACGGTAGCTGAGCTTGTAGCACATGATGCACATGTGTAGGTGCCTCCTGCAAGGAGCAAGGGTGAAATCTGTTCATTCTTACATACCCAGGAAATAATATGCAAATACTGCAGTAGGAGGGCAACTACTGAAGCCGCTTTCAGCGGGATATTCCTTAGAAAATGCAAAAGTCGAGCTTCCAGAGAGCTGATAGGTTCGTGCACGAAAGAAATAATCCCCTCAGAGATGCTCTAAAGACTTTGCCCCATCCCAGTTGTACTGGTTGAGTGGGAGCCTCGTAATCATCCCTTTTAACCCATCCCGCATCCCAAAACATGTTTGGACATCATATCTATGTGTATAGATATGTGCATATCTATGTGTATAGATATGTGCATATATATATATATGTATATATATATATAGATATACATATATATATATATATACATATGGACATATGGAGAATTATGTGTATATATATATACATAGTTAAGTCATGTGTATAGTTTTTTAATGCATGTATGTGTATATATATATATATATGTATATATATATAGATATATATATGCTGTGTGTTTGAAACCACCAAAGAGTAACACAGTCATTAGCCCAACAGCATATCACTGGCCTCTGCCCAGACCCACACAACATCGCTCGCCTTCAACGACACCGAGGGCGGCGTCCAAGGCTTTCCCTGGCACTCGCTTCGCTGCAACACCATCGATCCCGGCTAGCATCTGTTTAACTTTCCAACACAACAAACCCTGAAACCATAAAACCCTAAAACCAACCCCAACACCCTAAACCCAAAAAAACAAAGTCCTGGAAACCTAAAGTCAAAACCGCTGCATATAGCAAGTGTGTTTGTTTATCCTCTAGTGACAGGTATATGATATTGTCTCGCTGTGTTCAGTGAAGGTGGGCGAACATAGACTTTGGCGGGAACTTGTTTTCTGCATCTCAATATGACACATACACATTACTTACATGGTGTATATATATATATATATAGATATAGAGATATGCTCTATCTACATGATATCGAACCATATCTTTTGGTATTCTTAACATGAAAAAATCCCCCAAAAATGGAGGTTTTAGAATGGAAAATCCCAAAACAAACATCCTTTCCGTGCTGCTGGCCTCGTCACCTGGACATTTTGGTGGAGCTTTGACCACCAAAAATGATGGGTTTTTACCAACCAAAATTGGGGTGAAGGCCAAAGAAAATGAAAGTTTACCATGGTTTAACATGGGTTAACCAACATGTCAGGTTTCACCAACCAAAAAAGGATGTGTTGCGAAAAGTGGAAATATATCACAAAAAATATGGCGATTTGACCTAGTTCAACCAACGAAAATGGGAATATCATTTACAAAAATGGGGTCGAATCATATACTCAAGACTTTTCCCTTGATCATGATCCATGAGGACTAAATTTGACAAATTGATATGATGTTTCTTTCCACACACGAAAAACTGATGCTCCAGGTACCCATCGGGTATCTGGATGTATCTGGTATCTGCTGATCATGGTGATCGCACTGGTGATGAACATGAAGATATTCAAGAATGAGGCTGATTTCCACTCCCCACCTGCACCATGCCGCCTCGGGTTCCGGCAGCTTGTGACACAGCACACAGCAGAAGATGGCGATCCAGCCAATTTCAGTGACTCAATTACTGTACCCTGTACCATTTTAAGCAGATTTGCACGTTGTCGTCATGGTCTCTAAGGAGGGCACTCTGTGAGTTCATACATCCTGCACAAGTCAAACGGCAGTTCGGGGGGCGGACTGGTAGCAGTGCAAACTATGACAGGTGTCTGGATATTGCACTCAATTTCCCTGTTTTTTTCTGTGTATACTTGGTTACAGTCAGAACATTATTCTGCAATGGTTTCTTGATTTAGATTTGACAACTTGTAAAATCGATCTCAGGCAGTCGATAAGGATACACAAGGCATGCCACCCAAGAAACAACCATGTTTTGTTCATGGTTGTTCCACGTTGTTTCCAGATTGTTCGATGTGGTTTCCCCATCTTCATCAGTGCTTTGCCTGGTGAGGTTCCACAACACCCAGCAGCTTTGCTCCTCGGACAGACATTGTGGGGGTCAAAAATGCGATGCCGACATACGAATTGTTGGTCATTGTTCATGTTCAACTGTCAATTTCCATCCAACATTTTGACAACGGTTTGGCGTTGAGAAGCTTGATACATACCAACTCGACTCGCCGGTTTGGTCTGAGAATTCCATGTGAGTCTCTGGGGGCTCCAGAGAAAAAAAAATCTATGTGACCAGGTCCTGTCATGGCAGGAACAACGCGCCCGGCATGAAGCGGTTTGTCTGGCCTTGCCTTAGTTGATGACATGGGATATAGAAATCCCTATCAATGGATTGATGGCCATGCCCCACTATACGCATTTCACCCAAGTTTTGACCATGGCACATATGAACGTTGCTGAATGCTTTTTGCTGTTTTCCAAGGTGGTTTGCCTATGAGCCAAAGCAGAAGCTGCCAATGAAACGCGGTGACCCGTTTTGCGATGCCTAAGGCTTCAGGATTTCAGGCTGATCAGAATCGGAATCATGGGCATTTTGTCGAATCCTGTTTCTGAGTAATCTGATTGTAACCGCAATAATCAGGAGCGTTTTCTTCCCAAGCATCGTCATGTGCCAACAAAGAATTCCAACACATATAGGCGACCACAGCAGATCAATTCTTCAACAAACAACAAGGCTGCAGGCCTCTTACCCATGAACAAAAACAAAAAAAAGAATCAATAAGAGTTATATGTTGGGGGTTTCCTAAATTGGAGGTACCCCCAAATCATCCATTTTAGTAGGAATGTCCATTGTAAACCATGCATTTTGGGGTACCCCAATGTATGGAAACCCCCAGCTGTCATCAAATCTCCTGTGAAAGGCATCGTTTTTTAATTTTGGGACGCGTTGCGGGTTGCTCCCTTGAGGAGCCGCAAGTTGGGTAGGGTGAACACCCAACACCCATGTCACATCATATCACATGAAACTGTACAACCTCCTACTGATGGATATTTCTCCTGCTCAAAATCGCTGCTTCCAAAGTTTGAGCAGTCTCAGAAGAGCAAGTTTGTCTCCATCTAATTTTTTGGAAATGCCAGAAGCCGGCAGATCTTTACCATGTTCGCACTTGGACAAAACTAACCACCCTCTAGATTTATTCCCACTTTCATCTCAGCTCTCAAATAATCGGCCAGTATGATTCAAGTCCGTGCCTCCAGCTATTTGATTGGGGCACATTGCATGTCACTATCATGTGTTTGATAGCCCAAACATCGAACTTCGAACCATCTATTTATGTATATATATATATATACATATATACATATACATACATGATTGTATATGCAGGTATATAGAATATTGTACAAGATGACATTCGTCTTCGGTCAGCAGCCATCAAAGATTGCCTAATTGATAGATCTTTCGAACTTCGCAGTTCCAGCCCAAGGCCATCGGGCTCAACCCTAAAGGCCTGATGTTAAAAACTGCGTCATACACTGAGTGCTTTGGAGATCAGAGATGCAAATTCCTGGAGTTGGACTGAATGCAGTAGTTCAGCCCTCTGAACAAAAAGATACAGCAACAAAAGCACACTTTAACCTATACGGAATTCTTGATGACAGGGGTTGCTGGCAGCATGTGAGTATGAGGAAAGATGCCGAAAAACCTGGGCAACCGTTGCGGTTCCAAACGGAGCATCAAATCTTGGATGCAAGAGGGATCAAGAGGGTATATATACAATTGGCCACTTCTGTGTCAGTTTGGGGGGGTATCATTGCACGATTGTGACACCTGCAAATCCTAAAGCAAGAAACTTGAAACTCAAGATCAAAGCCACCTCATCTCTGCTCCAAGTTTTTCAGAATGCCATATGGCGGAGACACACGTTACTTATAACCCGCAACTCCACTTCAATGTTTCATGCTCGAAATGGAGGGCATGGGCTGTGGCTTGTTGCACCCGGGTTTACCCAGCTTTCTACACTCCCCCAAAAGATAAATGGAGTAGTTCATATAATGTACAGCAATCCTGTGTGATGATGTAGAGATACTCACTTGGCGCAGTCGAGGATGTCCCAGTTTTGATCTGCCGTCTAATAAGTCTGCTTTAACTTCACTAACTCACTAACAGCCTATGTATTGGTTTCACTTGACAAATCTAATCCAGCGGACAGGTCATACTTGCATAATCTTGAATAGCACTTGGAAAGGTCGTTGTCACGAGTTCATTGAAGCCGAGCTGCACTGAACAGCGCTGAACTGAAGAAAATCACCGACTAAGAACAGTCCCAGACATGAAGGTTCTGCTCACACGGTCCTTGACACAGGAGCCCTTCCGCCACTCGACGGCTGACCCTGTCATTCCTCACATGTTTGTCTGTGAAGGTGTCTGAAACTGTTCAACCAGTAACCAACAAATTTGAAATACTGTGCGACAATTGCTTTCTAACCCTGCTGTCCCTTCTTCCTTCTAAAAAGCTTGGACAAACATACAAAACAAACAGTGACTTGCGACCCTGCGTGATAGTCATCTGCATTTGTTTAATGTGGTATGTTGTCTGCTGGGTCTCCCTTGAGCTTGTGTACTGGGTGGATGGTTAAAAATTCCGTCAACATTGTTGTGGCTTTAGCTCTCACAACAAAATCTTGTTGTATCACCCATTGCAAACTGAGCCTAGTCATGGAAAAGATAAATCAACCATGGAGAATTGAACATATTCATGACGTGTCCAAAGTGTGTCATGCAGGACTTACACATGAAGGGGATGAACTCCACTATGGGGGTAGAGAAGATGCTGAAAATCTCTTGCGCTCGCAACAGAAAAAACAGCTGGGTGTCATATGGCAGTTGGCATTTCCCACATATGTGTGCTTGGTATCGTGTGGCAACGCCCTGTAGGGCATCCCTGTCCAAGTCTGGGTTCAAAATGCAGATCGTTCTGTTTCAAGACTTTGCGCCAACAACATCCACACATCTTCACTTTAAGCGACGGTGCTGGATTCCGTTGGAGCACCAGTAGACTTCGCAAAAATCCCTCTGTACATTCAAATGAATCCAACACGGATCCAAGTGCTCTTTCAAGAGTCTTACGATCGGTGAACTTCGCATTTTACCGACATTGCACTTCAGCTCTGTGAGGCTCGGGGTCGCGACCAGCGTCTCCAGCTTTGCGCAGACCTAATACCGGTGAAGCACAAAGCGTAGGTGTAGACAGAAAACGGGCTATCCAAGTGAAAACTGCAGTGTGATTGGCAATTGCAAGTATTGCTGGATCCCAAATAGTCAACTTCATAGTCCATGTTTCCAGGTCCAAATCCATCTGGATCCTAAACAGTTCCCTTGTTTTCAAGATTGTTTTCTGGCACCAAAAAAAAACGAAAAATCTCCACAGCAGCGCCTTTTGGCTGAAGCCGGAGGTGCGGGCGAAGTCACAGCCATCTTTTCTGCCTGCCCACGCAATCTTCAAATTATGATAACCTTTTCATGTGGAAAATAGGCTATATCATGATAATGATGTCAATGATGTCACTTGTTGATTATGTGTATGTATATATATATATACATATTATATGTATATCATGTATATATATATTAATGTATATATATATATATATTGTGTATATATATATATATATATTATGTACATATGTATATATATATATATATATTGGGTGTTTTTAGAAGACCTGTGGGTAGGAGCCTAAAATGGAGTCTTTACGGAACCTAAAATTAGAAACTTCTTTTTACAATTTCTTTTGTAACTTTC
>BGPT01000922.1:192686-218774 GCA_003297045.1 Symbiodinium sp. clade C Y103 | reverse complement strand
GATGATGATGATGATGATGATGATGATTCTGAGTCCCGTTGTCGTTGCAGTTCCGGGCAAAGCCCAGGCATTTGCCGTATATATATATATATATACATACATATTGGGTGATTTTACGGATGTGAATCCCTCCTTGTGCGACATTTGTGTCTGGTGATCTTCCAACATGTAAACTTTATATATATATATAGCTCCTTGATTGCTTAGTCAGGTACCAATAAAAAGTCATAATCATCCATGCCTAGGTCGGAATATGGTCATCACCCACTTACCAACTCGACTGCAGAGCCAAATACGGATTGAATCTTGGTATGTGTTCAGGGATGTTATCATGTCAGCCTCGGATGAATGAAACCTTGGTTTGCCAATATTGGGGGTCACCGTTTCTGAGTGAAACTCTCGCTACTTTCGGTACCCTTGTATTGGTAGAGCAGGGGTTTGTCAATCTGCGGCTAACATTACCCCTTTTATCTCCAGTTCCTAACCACTCACCAACTCAAATCATTCGAGGCGATTGTGGTCGATGACTTCCAAAAAATGGTGACTAAACAAAATCAACAAACTCGTGATGGTGGGCCACCAAAAGTCCGTATTCACCGTCAGTGACCTATTGGCTGTGAAACATGGGTGTCACCTGTCGTTGTCGGAAGTTGTTGCAAAACACGCTGAATCCCCTAAGAACCGGCCGCCGAGATGGAAAGTCAGTCTTTCAGACTTTTAGCCCCAACCTCAAGAAGGACAAATTTTGACATCTGGCACACAACAGGGTCGCTAGTCATTGCGCCCTTCTATTGAGATCCACAATGGCCAATTGATCCTCTGAAAATTAGGCTACCACCCCCACTTGGCAATTGCTCAATCTTGCCTTAAAAAGTTGGACTCTGGACGGTGGTTTGTTTTGGCAAATCAAACAATAATCCTCGCCTTGGGGATGGCTTACTCTATTCAGACCACCCATTTCTGGTCAGTCATTCTGGATGATTCGCTGTGATGATTTTGGTTCCACCATTCTTACTCACTATGAAATAACTACAGCCCAATCATATGTGGGACAGTCCCATCTGATTTGTCGATGACCATTGACCATTCGTAGGTTCCCTCCTTTCGGCCGTGGCACGGAGCAGGTGCACTGCCCAGAGCCCGTGGCGCCGGCGCGGCCGAAGCCCGAGACGTTCTTCGCCTGTTGCCGCTGCCGCGCGTCGACGTCGTCGTCGCAGACGCCGCGATGGGTGCAGGTGCCTGGAGGACATGATTCACCGGGAAAAATTCCAGTGATTGGGGAGAATTTGGACCCAATTCCTTACAAACTTCCACAAACTTCAGTTGCGGACTTCAGGTGGATCATCTCAACCTACTTGGAAACAAGCAAGGCTACCGAGTCCTATCGAACAGTGATAATTTGTATTAGATATTCCTCTCGACAGTGAGGTCACCGGCAATTTCATAGTTTTCCCTGCTGCCAGAGCAGGCCACGATGAGACATGCTACAAACTTTGAACACAAGAATCTCAACCGAACACGTTCGCTGGCAAGTGATTTTTATGGGCAATGGCTCCCCTTTCTTCCACACAGAGGTCATACGGCTCGTCACCAGAGTTTCACATGCTTCGTGACTTTGGACAATTTGCCGTCCAAGCTCACATCAGATATTTGGGTATGGCATGGTAGGGCCAATGTGCCTCAAAAAAGGGACACCAAAGCACCCGCATACTTTGATCACTTTCAGTACTGAAACTCCCAATTGTTGGAGGTCAAGAGTTTTGCGCCTTAGCCATTTGCAATTGGAGGCCGTGCACAGACCCACCAGCCCCAGCTGGTCCCTGCACCTGAAGCGCTTCCAAAGCCTGGGCAGCTGTGGCACGCGGCATCCTGCCGTGTGTGGTAGTCACTGCAGATGCGACACTCGGAGCTATTCGAACCTGTGAGGCATTCCTGAATTGCGGTTGATGGTGATGACTGGGTGGATCGGAAGAACTTGTACCCGGGGCCCAAAGGGGGCTCAAAGTTTCAAACTTCATCTTCTGAGACTCGTTGCGAAAACACCTTGAACTTACCGAGCAGTTCCTCATCAAAAATGAACGCCTGTAGTGCAGTCTGTACCTCAAGCATGCCAAGATTCACATCGGCCTGTCTTCTTGTCGCAGCTGGCAGATGCATGGCAGGCGTTGTCAGCGAAGCATATGCCTTGCTTGAAGTAGTGCAGTCTGCTGCTTTTCGATGCGACCAAATCCACAACTCCATCACCGTCCCAATCAGCGAACTGGAACCTCAAAGGCTCATCGCCATCCTGCTGGGACAAAATGGACTTGGAAACAAGGGGGAGCCGGAGAACCCAAAAGCAAAACGACAGCAAGCAAATAGGATTTATGATTGGTTGCTGGCACCTCCCTTCCTGCCCTTGGCACCGACTTTATTTATATATATATATATATACAATTATATATATATATATTATGTGTAGAATGTAAGATCATGAAGGCATGCGCTTGCAAGATTCGCGGCATTCTTTCCATCTGCGGACAGAGTCTTTGCTGGTGGCCCAGCTCTCTATTACACTTCACTAAACGACAGTGTGGTCAGAAAGAAAGCCGCATGGAGGAGACGAGAAGATAAGACACACGAAAATATGACGATAAGAGACGACAAGGATGAGGATGAGGATGAGATGAGGATGAGGATGAGGATGAGGATGAGGATGAGGATGCAGATGAGGATGAGGATGAGGATGATGAGGATGATGATGAGGATGATGATGACGATGATGATGATGATGATGATGATGATGATGATGATGATGATAACGATGACGATGATGAGGATGAGGATGAGGATGAGGATTGGGATGAGGATTACGATGAGGATGAAGATGAGGATGATGATGATGATGATGATGATGATGATGGTGATGACGACAATGATGGTGATGGTGATGATGATGATGATGATGATGATGGTGATGATGATGATCATGGTTATGATGAGGATGATGATGATTATTATTATTGTTATTATATTGTGATTATATTATGATTATATTATGATTATATTATGATTATATTATGATTATATTATGATTATATTATGATTATATTATGATTACATTATATATATGATTATATTATGATTATATTATGATTATTATTTTGATGAATGATGAATGATGAATGATGAATGATGAATGATGAATGATGAATGATGAATGATGAATGATAGCTGACGTAGGTCAAATGTCATGTATTCATAGTTTGATGTTTTTTCATCAGCACAGCAGGGTTGCTGAAGGGTTGCCACCTGAGTGACAGTCAGAATGACAAGAGATGCTGGAGGTTTTACACAGAGAAGCTTTTACACAGAGAAACCTCGACACACACACACAGCTTTTACACAGAGAAGCGCGCCATCCTGCTGGGACAAAATGACTTAGAAAAAACTTCTGGCAACAGAAAAACTGGTCACCTACAAATCAAAGTATTCCCTAGTTCGAAAATGAAACATGATTTGAAACCACCGTCCAGTCACATTGATAGCTAAATCGGCAAAGGGATTCTCGGTGGCCAATTTGAAGCTACCATTCTGCTGCTGATAATAAAGAAAGCGAGGTAGTGAACTTTGAGTGTCCACCAGGATCAAGTCCAAATCGCCATCTTGGTCCAGATCTACTACGGCAGGGCAGTAGAGAGCCTCACCCTGTACTGGAGGCAACGCGGTCAGATTCACGCTCCAAAAGGGGTTGTCTTCTCCTTCACGAAGATGAAAAGTGGAGTTCGACTGCTGGAAGGACCACTTTGGAGATGCCTAGAAACCCCGGCCGTCAGCTCACATTGATCCAAATTTAACGACACGGTAAGTTTTTTTTAGTGAAGTAAGAATTGCGTTTTGAAATGTCAAAACATCACATCCTCAGTGACTCTCTTCTCCCAAACAACAACTCCCTGAAGTTTGTGGCACTTTCCCAAGAGATCCTCACCCACTTCGCCTGTTCGTAGTACATCACCTTCCGCGAGCCGGCGGTAAACTTTGGGTCCACAGGCTTCGTCTTCACCAGGTCTAAGTCGCCATCTCCATCGAAATCAATGAGGGTCCAACAATCCCATGTCGAGTCTTCAGAATATTGAGCCATCAAACCTGAGTTCGGGGCCACCTAGGACGGAGACATGCTGGTGACTTGGGTTCGCTCCTGGGTGAGACTATGAAACAAAAAGTAGTTCTCTTTAATTGTAGTAAAAATGAGAATGATATTAGACAATAAAACTAATAAAACCATCCAGAAGCCTTGGAAGAACGGGTTGTCGTAGGATTTCAAGACAACAAAACTCCCGTTCCGTTGCTCCGCATATGCAAAGCCGTCCGAAAAGGCATGAACAACATCCACATCTCCGTCACCATCAACATCAGCCATGAAGTGACTGCTACCCGGCCACTGTATGTGCGTGCTTGCCTTCAACAGTTCATTGTTCCAATACTGGGAATATTACAACAGTTTATTTACAACCAAAAACGAAAATTCTTGATTGGAATGATGTGGGATATGCAAGCAAAAACATGATGTTGGGCTTGTCCAGAAATGTGGTCCGGTATATTATCTCCACAAACTACAAATTTTGATGTGGAAAATGATGTTCTTCTAAACCATTGGATTGTGGGGTACCTCATTTTTTGACAACTCCCAGAAAAACGACCCTCTCCTGGCCATCATCTCTCCAAACACCACCGGTCGGTGCAGCCAGCAGTGGATTGGCAGCACCCTCCCGTTTTGCCAACCCTCCATCCTCCAAGTGCTCAAAGTACTGATAGGTGTGAAAGCGGTTCACGCCCGTTTTCGCATAGGGCAAATATACAAAGTCCAAATCTCCATCACCATCGACATCCACCATGTTCCAGGCGGCCAAGTAGGGACGCCCCACATGAATCCCCGAAAATGGACTGTCTCTTCCATCATATTCCACGAAAGTCCGTAGTGCTTGGTTCAAGAGCAAAGACACCTGAGTGGTGCTTTCAACCCATCCCAAGAATGTGAATCAAATGGGTTCATGGTCCCAAGATATGGTTGAAAAACAAGAAATGTTTGGAACCACCAACAAGACACCCTCTTTGCATCCATGGCCACTAGATCCAGAGCACCATCGCCATTCCAATCACCCAAGGCTGCGTAGAGGCCATCGTATGCATCAGTCATGGTGTTGGTTGAAGGAGGTACCAACTGCCACACAGAGTAGTGAAAAGGGTTGTCATTCTCAAGCAATTCATCCAGACTTCCGTCTTCTCTTCTCTCATAATACTTCCAACCTTTCAAGGTTGGGATTTGTGGGTTGCAACTCGTTGCAACCCCAGGCAAAACCCCCCAAAATCAATGTGCTAAATGCCACTCTTCAAACCGTTTCCATCCCTCCAACCTTCAATCCCTGCCACGGCCAGCAAAAGGTCAATGTCTCCATCTCCATCGAAGTCCGCTGCTTCATAGTCCCGTGTCTCCGGCACCGGCAGCGGGTGGGTCACCAGGCTGCCGTTGGGAAGTTGCTCCACAAACTGCAAGTGATCGTTGTTGTCCAGGCAGATTTGGTCCACATCTCCATCCGAATCCCAGTCCAAAAAGCTGAATTTGGACTCATACACGCACACCCGTCGTGGACCGTAGTCCAAAAAGTCAGAGTAAGCGGGGTAGAAGGGATTCTTCTCCTGCTCCAGCTGCACATACTTCCCGTCTCTTTGGAGACAGACCCTGACCTGCAAGTGGCCCTCCACATCTCGTTCGTAGACCCCGATCAAATCCACCAAACCATCGCCATCAAAGTCGGTGGCACCTTGAATTTGTTTATCACACGGGTTTTCTTATGAAACAATCGACATAGTTTCTGTTCAAAAAAGAAGCTCTAAAACAAAATATGGGATCTGCCGGGATCTCAACAAAGTGGTGGGTCCCATCGGGAAATCCGGGGCACTGAAGGGACGACTCCACTTCAGCTCGCAGGAGGAGTTGGGCGCCACGACCTCGCTGACGCGGTCGCTGACGCGGTGCGACGCGTTCGCCTCGTGCCGAAAGAAGCGCGCCCGGTCGATCCAATGCGGATCTCGACGCGGCAGGCGACTCAGCAGCGCCAGATCCAGATCTCCGTCCTCGTGGCATGGGGGGCAAATGGGGATGGGTACAACGGGGACACTATTACTGTATGTTTTGAAGAGAAGGGGCGTTTTTGGGGGAGGCGGTGATCATGTGTTTAAATGCGTATGTATGCATGTGTATAAAATAAATGTATATGCTCGGTATGTACAGTCGAGTGCTGAAGTCACAGCCATTTTCTTGAATGTGGACAAATCGTTTGTGGAAAAGTCGCCAGGACCCAGTCACAGCAGGGTCACAGCAATCCATCAAAACGCAAGGGAATTGCCATTGCATATGTAAAAGGCATAAAAGTATTTCACATCACCAACAAAAAACGATGGACTACAAATTCAACGCGATCAGTTTGAAGCGGAAAATGCCAAAAGAAGGCTGAAATCTGTTGAACCAGTATCCAAATCCCAGTCCGCCAAAAAAGGGCGGTAGGTCTTCGAAATGTTCATCACCAAGAAATCGTCACTGGGGAATGTGATCTGGTTTATCGGGAAAGAAGTCGCCTGTTCCATGTTGGGAAGAGACAGGGAGTGGTTCTCCAGGTGCTCATAGACGTGCAGTTCTCGTCCTGTTCCAAAAATGGAACTGGTCTGCAGAATGACATCCAAATCTTTGTCTCCATCCACATCCACCAGGGATACGGCGCCGTATCTGCAAGCCTGGTTCTCCAGAACGCCCTTGGCTTCAGCACTTTCCTGAGCCACTGCTGCATACCGCTTTGAGTATCCCCCAATGCTGAGAATCAGCACTGAAGGTCAGTATAGGCTTGCAAGAGTATAGAATGGCCTAGAACTAAACAGATATCATGCTCATTGCCACTTCTACATCGCGGATTTCCAAAGTTACACACGAGAATTTGTCTGAAACCGCCGAGTTTCAGAGAGATTCCCCGCATCATCCTGCAGAAAGATCAGAACTTCACATGTGGAGGTATCTGGCGGAGGAGGAATTCCATCTTTGGACCAGACTATGCTAACCTCGGGCGCTCTCCTCGCGGAAGCACGCAAATGGAATGATTTTTGGGGATCGAACTTGGGGAACTCTTCCGGAATTCCTGTCGTTTTACTGGCGCATGTTGCCGGATTGTCAGCGAGGAGCAATTTTTCTAGGACTATGCTACAGTTGGCTGGCCACATGGATGCGAAAAGAAACAAACTTGGAACTAGGGTTTCTGCAAACCACCCAGAGTTTGTGCAGTGCCGACCAAAGTGAAAGGTTACAACAGATTGATACAAATTGCAAAGTGGCAGAGTCTGGGGAATTCAAGCAGGTTTCTACACATATGTCATATGTCATATGAGTCATATATCAACATGTTCAGTTCACTTCAATTCTGTCGTCCCACGGAAATTCGCCTGAAGGGCTGTTCCACCAGGATCAGATCCATTCTCCCATCCATGTTCCAATCGACCAGCAGAGGCCTTCGCCAGAGCGTGCGATTCGCACCCAGGCGCAGCAGGGGGCTGTCGTCCACCAACCGGAACTGGCCCTCTGAGTCCTGGCGGAAGTGGCGCATGGGCTTCACCAAGTCGGAAATCAGCAGGTCCAGGTGACCATCCTTGTCATAGTCGGCCACGCTCAAGTGCCCGCAGCGAACAATATCACCAATGCCGAGGAAGGGGTTCTCCTTGAAGCGCTGCTGAGAATTCTCCCAATTGTTTGAACATCAACCACCACCAGCCATTCAAAGAAGGTGATCTGGAAAATCCCCCCAGTGGTGGATCAAAAAAAATCTCCGAGATGGATCAAAACTACCCAAGTGATGGATTGAAATTCGACATGTTTCAACCCCTGTCCTTTCCGGTCTTTTCGCCAAGACGTCCATTGTTGTTCTCGTAATACCTCACCCCCGTCTTGTTCGCCACAAGCAAGTCCAGCTTTCCGTCTCCGTTGAAATCCAGAACTTCAGGTAAACAAGCAAAAGCGAAGAAGTCTTTGAAAGGACTGGGTTTTTTCTTCACAAAATATCCGGGATCTCCTTGTTCAAACAAGTCGAGTTGACCTGCGGTGTTTGGCTTGGGCCCAAGACTGGTTTCGATCCCTGCCAGTCGGCCTTAAGTTTGGGACACCCCATATATTTTGTGGCTACTGCAATAACTACCCTCTGTACAACTAAACTGGAAGTGAAGACCAACCATTTTCACTTTTTTTTGATCTTGAACTCTTCATTCTCCAGGTCTTGTGAAATCTTGTGAATTTGCCACAGGATCACACCTATGTGACCTGCCTGTCACGTCAATCTTGATGACGTCAAAATCATCATCCTTGTCCCAGTCTACGAAGATATGTTGATCTGCTAAGGCCACGGGAAGGTTCTCAAAAGCCTGGCAAAGCTGAGTTTGATGAGAAACTCATCCAAAAATGGATACCAGTAGTGACTTGTCCCTCAATAGAGGTTTCTCGCATTGCTAGCTTAGATTGAGACAAACGACGTGACCACACTTTGATTTGTAAGACTTACAAATAGCACGTCTATCAAATCCTGCAGAATCTTGCTGTCTAGTCCTTGTTTTGGTTGGTTTCTGACATCTCTGCTACATCCCATCTTCAAACCACCCACAGCAATGCTACAACAGCCTTGAACTTGTCCACCATAGCTGTTGCTTTCTCCAAGACAAAGTGCCTTGGGTGACCGCGACAGCCGGTGAGAGCACTTGTCTCACACCACCAGGACTCAACTGCCAGCGGCAACAGCCCATAAAGCATCACGCGCGCGACGCGCATGGCGGCAGCAAGCCCCAATGGCCCAGGGAGTCTGTCTGAGATGCCAAAACTGCATGGGAGATTTGAGAATCACCAGCCCAAGCAGTGCGAAATGACAACAGGTCCTCAACTCACTTGCTTTTCAATTGCTGCATTGCCACATAAGTCAAGAATTACAAGAATTCTACAAGCAATTCTGAGCTGGGCCTCAAGAACTGCCCAGAAACTGTGGTTTTCCCACCAGCTGATGAGGATCCATCCCAAAAAGCTGCGCTGACGCCTTGGCTGCAGCCTGGGCTTTGGGCAGTGGAACTATAACCAAATTGTTGGAGAATCTCCATGAGGGTTTCTACTACATGGAAAATTATGATAATCCCCCATGGTGTGTATATAGGATACATATGTATCTATATATGTACGTATATACATTTGAATCTGTGAATTTGGGTAGAGTAACCCCCCAGAATCATCAACCACCGGGTTTTTTGAAAATGCATAGTTGGGTTGGCCCAGAAACGGGGATAAAACCCAAGTTGTTGCCATTGAAAATTGGGAAAATGCTGTTTTGAAACCATGGGATGAAATGTGGTATTTTCCGACAAACACATTTGAGTGGCAAATGATCCCCTTTTGCTGCTAAAACCCCTACTTCATCAGTGTGTACTCCGATGGTTGCATTGTCACCTATGAAATGTGCACAATGTTCCCATGTGATTCTCAAAGTGGATTGTGTTGTCCCTGTGAAGCACTAGATGCCTTATCTGCCATCTGAAACCTGAAAAAGTCTTGCCAGCGGCTTACCTTCCCCATGAAAATCAAAATACACCTCCCAACTTACCGTGGATCTGCTGGGGTGAACGTCAAAATTTGGAAATTACCTGGAAAACAGCTTCATCCCGCAATAAACTTCCTTTACATATGAAAAAAAGGAATAGATTCAACACTGATGAATGGATTCAATACTGATTAGGTGGGATATCGGGATATCTGAGGACAACAATGCTTACCTCAGAAATTCTGAGTCGCAACAGGTCTGGGGTCCCAAACGTCCCAACAATGCTGTCGCTGCCTCGCGGTGGACCACTTTTCCCAGTTCGCAAGGCTGGAGCCGCTGGAAATCGCACTGCTGACTGAGCCAGCCATGCTATTGGAAGGGTGAAGAAATCTGCCTGGTCATAGGGATGGAAAAAGTTGGATAAAAAGCTCTGAGATCATCAAGCAGTCCATTTCTGAACACAAGTCAAGTTCGACACATGCTGCAAGAAATGGAGCTGGCAGTGCAAGATGAATCGCCAAATCAGTGTCTGTGTGTTGTCCTTGAAGCACTGGATGCTTTTGATATTTGGAACAGTTGCACCCAACCCAAGCACCCAAAAACGGGCCCTATGCCCCAGCTCAAGCCACGAGCTGTGCATCCAACCCATCGTCCCCAGTTGGTATTGACCCCTGATCTTCTCCTCAGATCTTACCTTTCAATCAACCTGTACAGCTCCATTGTTTCAGCCACAAATTCTGATAATTCTGGTTAAACCATGTGGCTATGGGTACCCAAAATTGGGTACGCCAATGATTTGATGGTTAATAGTATAAATAGACTTAAATCTGTCGTCCCCCAGGTCCTCAATTTTGACCCATACTCATGTTGGCCCCTCCATCCCCACCAGCAGGTCAGCCCCTTTTTTGCGAGAGGCGCTGCAGAGCACCAGGGTCACTTGCCCAGCGCAGTCTCAGCGGCAGCCTGTCGCGTCTTTTTCCGCGGGTTGACGACATGCAAAGGTCGCGCCCGGCCTCGAAGGCGTGGCTAGTTTCGGGGGATGTGCCTTAAATTTTGGGCAGAAATTTGCCAAGAAAGAAGAGGACAATCAACAGACATTGACTTTTCAAGCAATAAACATGAGGAATTGAGCAACAACGCATCGGGATATACAATGCTGGCCTGAAAACTTGACACAAAATGGTGACGGGTTGATCAATGAGGAGATATATAATTACATTTGAGCTGGGACAGTATACAGTCCGTAGGCAGTGCAAAGCATAGTGCATGTCAAATGTTTGGCTAGGAGGGAGGCACTCTCAGTATGTAAGGCACTACCAGCTAGTGTCTAGCTGGCATATGGCCAATAGGCTGACTGTATGTAATATACTGCGCCACACTGCGCCGCTGATATTTGGATGGTTCATGGGTAGCATTTCGGTTGCCGGTAGCAAATAAGATACCTAGGTAGTTCATAGAAAGTATGTATATAGGTCGCAAGCAATGTTTGAGATAGTGCGTGGCTAGTAAATAGCTAGCAAAAGCAAGAGGTGGGCAGTACAGAAAATAGTATGCGGGTAGTACGTATCTAGAATGTAGCTAGTAGTGTGGCATACTATAGCCTATACCCAAACAAAACATATATGTATTTCATTACTGTTGGCTGCACCGGTTTACCGTATTCAGAAGGTAGTATGGTTACCCCTAAAATTGGCCAGGGAAGCAGGCTGGCGCAGTGGCAGCGGAGGAGACGCATGTGCTCTAGTACTTTTGACCCGTAGCCCAACAACCACTAGGGACTCAAACCACAAGAATCGGGATTTAGATGGATTGAACTACCGCTGGATAGGAATATGTTCCCTATGTCCCTATGGCAAACTAGCCTGGCAATTGAGCAATTGAAAAAAAACAATGATGGTCTTTAAGCATCTATAAGTGGGTACGTAGGTTCTCCAGTGCCATGACCCCCAAACCAACATCTACATGCCATGAACAAGTTCTTGTTCATCCAACCCGTGTAAACTCGGACCCGCCCACAAGTCTTGGGGCATCAATAGTGGGTACTTCCCCAAATCACGAAACCCCAACGATCAGAATCCTTTGATCAAACGGCACCACTTCTATCGTACAGAGGGACGGGGGGCACATTCACCTTTCTACTTGGCTCATTCCACATTTTGGGGTTTGCCTTGGGGACAAGGGCTTTTGGGGGGACCCGGGGAGCAATGGTTTTAGGTGGGACCTAGGTATATCAGTATATGCCCATGGTTGCTGTTTCGATCTCCATTTTACCGCTGAAATAGCTCCAACCTCCAATCCTTGCCGGTTCCCCCGTGGTCAATTCATCCAAGTGGCTGAAGGCTGACAAAACGTTCCGATCAAAGCGATCTCGGACGCTGCGCTTCCGTTTTCGACGAGAGAAAAGCTCCTCCCATGGGAGCCCCGTCTTTGGATTTTGAAGGAGGACATATGTTCTGTTTTTTTTGGCAACCCCAAAGAAAGATCGAAAACTCAAAGAAACTACTACTTAAATAATTAGTCATGAACTACTGTTCCATCTTTTGGGGAACCACTATGAACCAACCTTCTTCAACATCATTGGGTTTAAATTGACTCTACCACATGAAACCTTGCTAAACCGGCACCCCGGTTTGGGTTGATGAGGCCTTGACAGTGGCAACTGCCTTAAAAAACAAAGATATGGCCTTGAAACAAACGGGAACCATCCCAGTTTGAGACCATAAATAGCTGGACATAGTAGGCATGGTTGAACCCCATCTCAGTTTCCTCGATATTTGAACCGCGAAACTGTGGCTCCTCTTTGAGGAAATTTGAGGCCTCCAAGTCGTCCTGGAGGCATAGCTTGTCTGGAAATGGAGGACCCCCAGGACCTTTGATTGAAAAAAAGAATGTTGATCTGGGTTATTTAAGGTGGTTATTTAGGGTCAAAATGTTATGATGTATTCTGTATGGAGATCTGCAAACCCTAGTTGGAACGGCCCTAGGTTTTTCCCTAATAAAAGGAAGTGTCAAAGCATGGGTCTTGGCCCCGGTCTAAAGACATGTCCAAATAAGCCTCGACACCCCAATAGTATTGAGATATCTTTGCCTATTGTACCTCCCCATCATTGCTGGTGAGATCCTTGTGAGGTGGTTCAATTCGCCAACCAAGAGCATCCGGTCCTCATCAGCACCATGTTTTATCAGCACCACGCCATCCTTCTCCACCCTTCACAAGCGGGGTATTGGGTCTGGGGCATGATTTGCGCGAAATCAAACCTGGCAACCGGGAAATCCTTGGTCAATAGTTCTCTGAGACGGTCGAGCATGACAATGATTTGAACATACCTAAAAATCCCTTATCCAAAAGACTGGGATTTTGACTGGATCGACATGGTATGATGTACATGAAAATATCCACTAAGCATGCCCAAAAATCTGAGGTCAAAGCATTAGAATCCGCATACAAGAGGGATGCCCCAAACCCTTGGACTTCCATTCTGCACTGTTTCAATGCACTTGTTGGCCACCCGGGCTCAATGCGATACATGCATTTTCTCAATACTTTTGGAAACGCCTGGTGGCTTACTGATGTTGTTGTCTTACGGCTCTTGATTTGGAGAAGAATCTGAGCACTCGCGCAAGTGTAGGTGAACCAAGATAGTATGCAATAAATTTTGGAAGTGTATGGCTACATCCTAAACGTCCTGGAATTCCAACCTATGCAAACTTTTTAGCGGATGCATCAATCATCTTCGCACAGCCAGGATGAGTCGCAAGCTTTGGAAGTTATCCCCATGGATGATATCCCATTTCCCATAAAGCACTTAGTGAATGGGCACCCCCCATTCATGGCCAGATCGCAGTCACAACTGGCCCCATTCTAATCCCATGATTTCCCACGCTTGTTTCGCGCCTGGCTCGGGTTGCCTTGGCCTGGCGTTTCGTCTCAGTCTCCTGGCGTAACAGCTCCAGCAGCTCCTGGAGCAAGAAGTTGGGTAAAAATCATTAATCCAACCAAAATCGTGGTGAATTTGAATCTCTTCTACTTTTTTGGTGCTTAGTATGTATACCACCTTTATTTTTGGTATACCACATATTTGTGGTCTTTCTTTTGTACCAAGACTTGCTATTTGACCACCGATAACGCTGGTATGATTCATGTATGATGGGATTTAACATGATTTTCACCAACTAGACTAGGGACATCACTGGAATGCACGGGGATAATTCATGGGATCCAAAATTGGATTCTACCTAGATGAGTTGGTTGAGAAAGCCAAGCAGCCGTGCGTGCGGTCCTGTTCTCTTTGGGCCAAGATGCCCCAGTTTTGGGGGGTGAGTAGCAAGATTTTGGACACAACTCCGCGCTTGATATCTTGGATGCTATTTCTTGACCCATGTTCCGACCAGTTGAACCGCCAATCTCAACGCCTCAACAAGCATCCCAGTGTTTTTTTTGCTTGCTTACGTGGTGAAGCCAAAAACATAAGCCATAACCTTTTTCGAAAGTGAATATGTTGGTGTTTATTTAGCTTTACCACACTACTTACTGTATAACTCTTTGCGGGTCTCCACATCCAAGACCTAACCTCACCGAAGTTGACAGGTCCCCGGGGCTTTGAGACCCCCACATGGTGATAGTCCAGCTATCCATTGACAAAAAGGGCAGCTCCATTGAAAGGCGATGCTTCAAGATGCCCTGAAAGACCTTAGGGGTCCTTAGAGGTAGTCCTGATTCTCAGGCTCTTCCCAGAGGTACTTCACAGCCTTGCTTTTCGGCGCATCACCTCCCATTTTTTTCGGAGCAAGTTCGGAGCAAGCAAGCACCAGGTGCCAAAGTCATCCATTGGTTCTATGATTGGTCAACTAGCAAGGAGCGAAATGACCCTTTTCCAAGTGGGGTTTGGGGTTGGTTTTATACAAGTGGAATCTCAAACCCACAAGCATCACTCTCAAATGGGTCTACTGTGCTTACGGAGCCTTTCTTCGGCTTCGCCTTCTTGACCTTCTCCTGAAGGTTGCCACAGTCAAACATCCCAAGCCAAGGGGTGATCATCCCAAAAAACAAGAAAGAAAACAGTTTTGAGTGTCAGAGAGAAAACTTCCCACCCTCCCAGCCCAGCCCGAAATGAGCACTGTCGCTAAGAACTCACGTGTTTGAAATTTTCAGTTGGGCCTACTCCGTCCCTGAAGTCCAAGCATGATGGGCCCTCCCAAGTCTTTCCTCTGTTGCGAATCTCATGGGCTACCATGTGGTTGGGAAACGTAGCTCCAACTGACTCCCCATTTCATAGGGAATAGTCGGATACCCAAAGCTCCCAATCGCTCCCTCCATTCTCCGCCAGTTGGATCTCAGTAAAATCAAGGTCAAAATCCGGACAAGCCTGACTATTGCTTGGGAACGTTACCCCCAAGAATAGACAGAAATTACTAAGTTACTGTAAGTAACCCTGCAGTTATTCTATGTAGCTATGGACAATCACAATTTTGAAGAATCGTAAACAAACATTTTGAACCACTTTCCATAGCTATGTTCAATAATCAGAGGATACTTCATCAATCATTCATTCAGGTACTATTCATTAAAATACTAGAAATTGCAATAGGTTGACTATACGTTCCTATTGATTATTCATCATCAATCATTCAGGTACTATTCATCAAAATACTGTAGGTTGCAGTAAATTACATCATAGGTACTATACGTTACTATTAATCAGTAGGTATAAATATGAAATTCATACTACTCATTCAGGTACTATAAGTTAGTATTGCAATTTGATCTCCCAAAAATTCCTCCACCATTTTTTGCGCCCGTCGCCTTGGTCGCAAGCAAGGCATCCACCTGACGCTCCCCAGCGTCCAAAGAAACACAAAAACGGAATCGATTCACTACCTGGCTATAGTCAATAGTTCTGGTGTAAGTCTTCAAATCTGGCTGCTTCTGAATCCTACTGTTTTTGTTTCTGTCGGTTTTCGATGGAGATTAAGGTTAACCACTTGCAGCTGTCCCCAAATGATTGGGAAAGTGAAGCCAAGAATTGGAGGTACGCAAAGACATTTCCGTCATTCTCCATCATGTTCTGTCAATTCCATCATGTGAATGTTTCATCAGTTTCCATCAATTTCCATCATGTTCCATATCCCTTAAAACTTGTAGGACCACTGGAGACACCCAGTAATCCTTTCCTCCTAACAAAAACTCTCCCCTAAACCTTTGGCATCGAGGGGATCGCTTGGGGTCGCAATTTGGGAGGAGTTTTTTGTGGTATTGACTACAGCATACAATGGTCATTGAGTCATTGCGATTCTCCTTGTCTTTATCACCATATTTATCACTGATCACCAATATCAGTATTATTGCTACAATCATTAAAAAACAACGATCATCACGTTTACACAAATGAATTTATCATTCGCTACTAAATTCACACGTTCACCTATGACTGCAAACCATTCCAGATTGCTACCTATGTTTGCACTTTCGGCGGTGTTTCCACACGTGATTACTATGATTAAGTTGTTCTGATCATTGTTGTTATTCTGAGCGTTGCAATTCAAAGTATCATTCTTATAATAATTCCCATCCCCTCATAATTGGATACTTGATAGGATATGTTTGTTTGATTGGATTAATTATCGGCATTGTTTTAAGATTTGTTCATGACAATAATTTGACAACGACTCTTTTTCCCTAATGATCATTACGGCTATCATTATTCATATTTCTTAATATCATCATCATCATCATCATCATCATCATCATCATCATCATCATCATCATCATCATCATCATCATCATCATCATCCACCTCTTCCACCGCAGCTGCTGTCTCAGTAGTCAGCTCTTCAGGTGGCCCATCGTCATCCTCCTGGTGTCCACCCCTGGGGAGACATTGTGGGATTATCAAAAGCTGTTACTTGGAGTTGTGGGCCCAATTATGGGATTATGTATATCTCTCAGACCCAGAGGGTTGAACTATGTTGGAGAAAAAACAGCAAGCAGCTGGTTTCACGTCAAACCAACTATTTGCAGGATATTGATGGGTTTTTAAGGTTTCAGCCTCCAATAATTCGTGGAGCCTTTCAGGTTTTCCCTTGTACCAACTTCGTGAACAGCCACCGCTGAACACCACAGGGTGGAGACATCACTGATGGGGTCATGATCGGAGTAGCCATCTGTTTACGTCCATCAATTTTGGCCCTCCGCGGTTCCCCAACTCCTCCGGTTTCAAAGAACTCAAATCCAGGGCCTGCGGCTTGCAGTGACATGTAAAACTGGAAATGTTGTGCCCTTGGTATATCATACCCCATTTGATTGCAATTTTCATGCGGGAAGATTGTGACAAGAACACAGTGGAATCTTGTGCCACATTTCGAGACAACCTGGTTTTGGAATTTCCCATGTTCAACCAGTGGTTCCAAGGGGTTTTCACTATTTTTCACTCACATAATCCAGTGGACACGTAACAAACAAAAAAACATTGGTTCGATAAAGAACACAACCGACGCAAGGGTTCCCAGAATCCCAACCTAACCGATCCGCCTCTGGAAGGAGGTCTTTCACTTTGCCAGCCAACACTCCTGCCTTGCGAAGTGGAGGGATGGGTCAATCTGAGTACACTGGGATGTTGAACTCAGCAAATTGTGGGGATTGAACCAACTAATATCGAAATATTTTGGGACTATACTGGAGATATATCAAAAAACATTTGGTCTAAGACTCTAGGACCCTAGGAATGTTTTCAATAACGGTCTTCAAGAGAACGACTATACAAATCGGACCAAATTGTTGTTCCGCGAACCGGTCGATGGCGAATGATGAAGTATCACTGGCCAAGTGTTCACCCAAGCAAGCAACTGGTTTTCAACACGAAACGTCTCATGTAAAAAAAACATAATTTTCTGAGTATTAAATTGGATAAAAGACCGACATTCAAAAGCATGCATACGAATGATGGGAAATCCTTGAACAAATCGTACGTCCAAAAAAACAATTCCAATTTTTGTTGTGCATCAAAAACATGCAGGACCCAAATCAACATTCCAGCAGAAAAAGAAATGGTGAACAGTTTGGTAAAAACCACCCATCTGTGAAGGGTGAAGGGCAAAAGTCACCCTGGGTTTCACCCTAGAGTGTCAAATCGTATGATACAGGCGCATCATCTCGAATGGAAATGCCAGTTCTCAAATGGCGATGTTCAGTATGAAAAGTGGTTGTCCAGATCGCTTCGCACGGAGACATTTGCTGTGCACCGGGCACATGTTCTATACATTCGGGAAATGTTCTACCATTTTCCGTGTCAAATCCGAATTCAGACCAAGGAACCTTGACAACTGGCGATTTGGATGTTTTTTTCTTTTTCATGGCTTGATGATGCTGGAAATCAATGCAAATAAGGATCAAAACCGTGGGGGTATCAAGTTTCAAAAGCACACTTCGATTCGTAGCAAGTGTCAACTGTCAAATTCCAGCAAATCTGTTTTGTTCCCATATGCAATTCCACAACAGGTGCCAACAGCTAGCATCAACCACGCACACATAACTTAACTGCGATTTCATGCTTGAAAATGACTGCATGCCGACCCAATGCAACAGCATGAGCCCAATACCATGCAGGCCGTGTTTTGTTGATCTGTTTCCAATCAGAAAATATAAACGGAAAAACATGTTGATTTGCTGATTTCGGGGGTCCCATGTAAAATTCTCAGAAAAACCATTCCATTGCAAATTCATATAACACAAAATGGGAACGTTCGTTTGTTTCAAGGTTTACATTGACATTGGAATTCATTCGGGATTGCACTGCGCCCGCCCGGCAAAATCCACATCATGCCCCAAATTGTAAAAGAAAACCGGCCCACGAAAAAAATCAAACCATGGTCTGAGGTCACCAATACTGCGCATGCCATGAAAAATGACCTCCAAAACCAGCTCTCATTTCGACCCACGCATGTCAACGTTTCAACAACTTGCCTTAAGTACCAAGTTTGCCATGCGGAAAAGATGGATTAAAAAAGAAGTGTCTATCACGCAAAACGAAGTTCAAGGCTTCAAAATGCCACAAAAGTTTCAAGCGTGCCACCAAAAACTCACATAGTTCCAGAAACGCGCGCTGTGCGCCGGTGAAAATTCACCCTTCAAAAAGGGCAGAGCCGGACATCAATTTTGCGAATTGTGCGCAGTCGAAAGTTGCGAATTGTGCGCAGTCGAAATGCACATGCACATGCACATGCACATCTCAAAAAAAAAATCCCCTCTGTGATTTCTGGGGGTGAGGTTGCGCAGGTACGTTGTAGATACAACACCTCGGTTCCATGCAGATGCTACAAAATGCAGCTTGGCCTACCTTGAAAATCACTGTAAAATGCAGATTTTTGTTACTACAAAAAGCCACTTGCGTCCAAGCACGACCAAACATGAGGGTTAACTAACATGAATTTTGGATTGGCTAGGGATCTCCCCGGAAATCCCCGGGGATCCCCAGGGCTGCCGGGCTGCCTATTACAAAATGCTGCACAAATCTCTGGTGGACCAATCTCTGGTTTTTGGCAGTGAGTTCAAGTACAGGTTATGCATTGGCAGCCAAGTCCTTGTTACAAAACGGTCTAGCGCCCAAGCTCTGCTTACAAAACGGTTTGGCAACAAACATGTTTTTTTTAGTGTCTTATTTAGGCACTGTCAGATCCAGTCAATATCACTCCGAAGCAGGTGAGTCCGAGCAAAAGCTTTCGCCATGCTCAGACTGCCCCGATCCAAGATCGTGTTTGCGCATGTCTCTTCATGGTCTGCTTCAGAACAACACCAACCAAAGCACAACAATGAGCAAAACATCAACCACACATCACGAAATAAAACCATTAACTTATGTAACTTCATTCACGCCCTGAAAAATCCATTTTGCTACAAAATGAAATGCCCTGAGTGCACCAAGGGAGCTAGTGGAAATTTCAACGCGGATGCGGTTGTAGCTATCCATGTCTATCCAATGTACCCCCGGGAAAATCTGATGTTGAATCAAGCACAGGTTATTGCTACAAGGTAGTGGCACAGGTTATTGCTAGAAACTCCATATCGCGACAACACCTTCTTGGTACAAAATCTGAGGGAAAACAAGGTTTGCACTTAGCACGGGATCACCCTCTTTGTAGTGGAAATTGGAACAGGGATACAAACACAACTTTGCGCGAGCCGGTGCAATCAAACACCGTAGCCCAGAACCGTAACTGTGAACGAACCGGGGTTCTTCACTTACCGTAAAAACCTGTCAGTGTGGACACGTTGCTTAGCGAAAAAGAACTGGCTGCGGGGTGCACACGGTGGATACTTTGGATAACCAGACGATGAATGCAAGACGGCGCTGATGGGTGGGTGGTCCAAACGCGAACGGTAATTTAAATCATGATTTCCAGACATAGAAGCAGTCTATTCGCGCAGAGCCAAGAGAACATAAACAAAGATCCAGAGAGAGGAGATATGGAGGGTGGAAGATTTAATTTTGAAATAAGTCAAATCCAGACGCTGGACTTGACCGAATGGAACCAGTGATTGCAAGAAGTTGTTTTGAAGGCCGAACAAAGATCCAGAGAAGTCGCAGTGCAAACAATGGACAAAAGAATTCCGTGTCATATCCAGAGATGGGACTTGAAAGAATGGAAACTATGAATACAAAGAGTTGTGCGTTCACAGAATAGAAACAGTCAACGCAAAAAAATGAGGGTGAAAAGACTGGAAAACAGAAACTGTACAATGATTGAGCGTGGAAAAAAAGACAGAAATTTGAATTTCGGCAGGATCCTTTTTCACTCGTTGCCAGGTAAAGCTCAAGGGTCCTAAAGGTTTAAGCTTAAAGGTGCGTAAAACAGCGTTCATTCACAACCGTGCGCTGTGAGACCTACCAGGCGACAATGTGTGGAATCTCAGCCGTCTTCTCTGCTGGTGTGAATGCGACAGCGCTGTACAAAAGGCAAGTCGTGCAACTCTTCTCCTTGGAATTGCCAAAATGGCACACCAGACTCTTGCATTCTGGGGCTACTGTACTATTTCCAATTTTCTTTGAGGAGCTAAGTCTCCCATGTGTTCTTCAGGTCAATGTTCTTTCTTTTTTCCTTTTAGATGACAGATTCTTCTAATCCAGATGATTTTTGCATCTAGATGACACATTCATCCAGACAGCGGTCCTTCTATTTGGAAGCCGTCCAGACAGTCCATCTCTTCCAGCTCGTCCAGACAGCCCATCTCTTCCAACTGGGCAAAGAACTGTTTAAGTAGAAAACAGACTGTCTGGAAGAAGGGTTGGTCTAAACAGCACCCAGCCCCTCCATCCAGATGAGATGGATATCTAAACAGCAACATTTTTCCATCTGGACGCAGAAGCCCTTTCCAGACAAAACGCTTTCCCTTCTAGCAGGGAAAAATCATTTAAACATTTGGAAGGAAATTTCACATTCTGACCAAAAAGTCAAGTTTCATGCTCTTGGTCAAGCAAGTGTCAATCTCATCGATCTCATCGCCTGCTAGGTGATACTCCTGTGACGTTTCTCTCCGTACACAAAGGGTCTGTCTCAAAGCGGACAGTTCTATTCCCAAGCGCTTGTCCTGTACATGGTCTCAGCCTACCTTAAGGTCGCTTCGAAGGTACCTTAAGCCTTCGTCGAAGGGTCCGGGGCCGCGGGGGGGCGGGGACTGAACGAACGAACGGGGACTGGCCTTAAGGGGGCTTCGAAGCCTTCGAAACTTCCTTAAAGGGAAAAAAGAAAAAGAAAGGAAGAGGAAGAAGAAGGTACCTCCTTCAAGCCCTTTTGATGCCCCCTTGAAGCCCCTTTCAAAATCCCCTTGAACCCCTCTTGAAGCCCCGCCTTTGAAGCCCATTAGTACTAATATTTTTACTCCTACTCAATACTACTTTGTAATATTGTCTTGTGAACTACAACAACAACAACAACAACAACAACAACAACTACTACTACTACTACTACTACTACTAGTACTACTACTACTTCTACTACTACTACTACTACTACTACTACTACTACTACTGCTACTACTACTACTGCTACTACTACTACTACTACTACTACTACTACTACTACTACTACTACTACTACTACTACTACTACTACTACTCTACTACTACTACCACTACGACTATCATTACGAGTTGTTTTTTGAACACAACAAATAGGGCCAAATTTTTTCTATTACTGCTACTACTACTGCTACTACTACTACTGCTACTATTACTACTGCTACTACTACTCCTCCTGCTGCTACTACTGCTACTACTACTACTACTTCTACTACTACTACTACTACTACTACTACTACTACTACTACTAGTACTACTACTACTACTACTACTGCTACTACTACTACTACTACTACTACTACTTCTACTACTACTACTGCTACTACTACTACTACTACTACTACTACTATTACTACTACTACTACTACTACTACTACTACTACTACTACTACTACCACCACTACTACTACTACTACTACTACTACTATCACTACTACTACTATTATCATGAATTGTTTTGTGAACAAAACCAATGGGGCAGGAAATTTTACTACTACTACTTCTATTATTATCATTGCAAAGTTTTGCGGACCGTAAACAATTGTGGTTTTATTCATTTGTCGTATGCTAGAAGTATCCCTGCATGCACTATTCTGGGTGTTGTCCAAGACAAGCCTAAAGCAACCCGTGCTGAGTTGTGCTTTGTTCCGTCGAAAACAACAAGTCACCTAACAATTCCTTTTTGAACCCCGAAACCATAGTCTCAGGTCACTTGTCAAAAGTGGTTTCAGGAAGTATGCAAAAATATGTTGTTGGCGAAGGCCGTGCGGTCTGCCAAACAACATAACACTGCTTTTTTGAAGCCAAAACTCTAGTCTCAGGTCACTTGTCCAAGTCGTCGCAGGAAGTGTGTCTTCCTTCTTCTTCCTTCCTCTTCCTTCTTCTTCCTGCTTCTTCCTTCTTCTTCCTTCTTCTTCCTTCTTCTTCCTTCTTCTTCGTTCTTCTTCCTTCTTCTCCTTTCTTCTTCCTTCTTCTTCCTTCTTCTTCCTTCTCCTTCCTTTTTCTTCCTTCTTCCTTCTTCTTCCTGCTTCTCCCATCCAGCTTCACGAAATCATATCTCCATATCTTCACATCCTCAGATTTTCTTCTCTTCCTCTTATCTTCCTCTTCTCTTCTTCTTCTTCTCTTCTTCTTCTCTTCCTCTTATCTTCCTCTTCTCTTCCTCTTCCTCTTCCCTCTTCTCTTCCTCTTCCCTCTTCTCTTCCTCTTCCCTCTTCTCTTCCTTTCTTCTTCTTTCGAAGCTTCCTGAAGTAACCTTTCAAAGCTTCAAAGGAGGTTTGTCAATAGATGCCCCGATCCGATCTTTTTTCAATGAGCACGCAGGTACAGCTCCAAGTAGCAGTTCGCATTTTGGAATGTTTGCGAATTTGTCCAAAAAACTGTGTGGTTTTTTGTGTGATTTGTGAAAAATTGTCTTGTGTGAATGGATTCCATCCTGCCTTGAAGCATACGTGGGTGTTCAAGCTATTTCGGTCAACTTGAGCTCAAGGTCCCCAATTGTTGGCTCCTTGCTGTTGCTCCCCTCTATGGCCGGCCCTCCTTGGCCTGTTGCTCAACGTCAGGCAGCGGGGGTGACCCCGCATGCACCTAGGTTGCTTGCCACCGCCCGTTTGCGCAACAAGTGTGGCTATGCTTTAGGGTGCACCCCACCTGCCGCTCTGAAGCTCGTACGGAGGCTCCTCGGACGATGGTGGACTGGAGATGAAGTCTGGGCCGGTGGCTTTGCGAGCTAGCAGAGTTGAGGGATACAGGAGAACATGCATCTTCGAGCCAGCAGATATGATGAGTAGGGGCACCTGCTGCATTTGCATTAACTTTACCGTTTGTCGGNGTTTTCTGAGTGTCTTCATGTGCATTAGGATAGAGGACAGCGGTAGCTATTGATGTTTTCCTCTCCCTTTAGGAGTTCTGGATCTTGCATCTGCTGTTCTCCTGGGGGTCTGCGTTATGATTCTCCTTGATCCATGTGCTGAGCCAGTGCGTATCTCCGTCGCACTTCGCTCTGCTACTCTTCTTTTGGCATAGTTTGCGATGGCCTNTCTGCGTTATGATTCTCCTTGATCCATGTGCTGAGCCAGTGCGTATCTCCGTCGCACTTCGCTCTGCTACTCTTCTTTTGGCATAGTTTGCGATGGCCTCCGGTGGCTTTGCGAGCTCTTGCTGCGATTCAGACAGATCGGACACAAACTCTCCAGCAGGTCCTGATGGAGCCCGGCCTCCATGGGTTCAGCTTCTCAAGTGGCTTTCTACAAAGGCCTGCAGCAGCTAGCCCGAAGCTCTGCTCGTGCATCACCGCAACCTTGCTTGTGGCAGCTGCAAAAAACACGGAGCCGGTCCACTCTGGCAGTCTCAGCCGGGAAGATGAAGGACACGAGCCACTGACTTCATTTTAAGGGCAGGGGGCGACAGGCTGATCAGCCATGATAGAGCCAGTGAGCGCAGGTGAAGACTTAGAGCGCCAACAGAATCAGCACCCGAGACATCAAAAATGTCAATGCCAGCAAAACGTCCTCAGTTCGGCACTCAGCATGAACGTCCAGGATCGACCACCACTTCTGGAGGCACAGTAGTACAATGTGCCCAAACTCCATCACCCACACCCAGCGGGGAGAAGTGGCAGAAAATTTTGACCACTGATCTTGTACTCAGACATAACTCGACATTGCAGTTGACCATACTAGTAGCAGTCAACACTAGGCCATTTGAAAATTGTAAGTAGTTTGTCATCAGCTGATCGACTCATGTTCCAATTTGTTTCATTCATTTGACAAGCGACACAGGCCTTGTGCCAGCGTGCGCTTATTCCGAGCAAAAAAAATGATCGACTCATGTTCCAAAACTCCACAAACCGGTCTATTGAAAGGAGCAACGTTCCATCAAATTTCGGACTCATTCTCTTCAGTGGCGGCCGCCCACCCCCCCCAGAGGGGAGATGTCATTCGGCTGGGACATCGTGAGGAGAACCAAAATGGTCACATTATAGGCATCTACAATAGCCAAGTAAGGGGAGGATCCACTCACCGAGCTTTATCAGCCCAAGATGATCTCCTCACCCTTACTTTTAGCTATCTAAGAGGCCTTGTGGCTTTTGCAGCTGCAAGCTGGTTTTTGCTACCAAGTTGTCATTTGATTTTGTCTGAAAAAGAATTTACGAGCAGGCAAGTACCCACAGTGATTCCTGCAGTGGCAGAGGAGGAGCCAGTTGGAGAAGCTGCAGTTGAAGCCCATGGTGATGCATGCGGCAGAGGTGTGAACCGCGAAGGATCGGTGAATTTACGAGATGCATCTGACACCGACGACACGGACATGTTGCAAGTGCTTCTTTCTATCAATCGCAAGGGTTGATGGTGTTTTAGACTTTTGGACAGTGGAGCTTCGGTCAACGTCATCACACCTGACGCTCTGAAACACGAACAAAACTAAAGTTCAAACTTTAGTGACGTTGCTATGGAGAGTTTCTGTAAGGTTCTTTGGAATCCATGTTGTCGACCCCAAACGGGACAAGCGAACTGGAGTGATTCGCATTGATGTTTACCGCGTTTTCCATTTTGTCAACTTTTTGCTCGAAAGAAGCGCACCCTCACGGCCTGTGCCGCTAATCACCAAGAGACGGAAAGAAAATAGCAAAGTATTTGCAAGGAAATCAGCGTTTTGCATTTTGTCAACTTGCAAGTTGGTTTGGGTGGAAAACTACTGTTGGAAAACATGGGGGTGAGACATCTCTCATGTCTTAAGGCTACTGACGTTTCAATTTAGTATTCCTTGGATTGGTCAAACCGTATCTAAGGAAAGATGTGAAACTTGACCCACCGAGGTTGAAACTTTCTTTTTTATTGGATTTTAATCTATTCTGTTTGTCTGACATCTAAGTGGCAGATTTTGTGACTCGTCTTCAAACTTAGGTATGCAAGAATTCTACGAACAATGATTGGCAGCAGATCCAAGGTGTGAACATATCATAACTGAAGATCTCCGGGATGGCTTTCCTGGTGCTTCTTCTTGTTTCTCTTCTGCCCTGCGATGGTGTTGTCCGTTTGGCTTTGTGCTATCCACTGTCCTCTACTATCCGATATCTTTGGATGAATCCCTACTTGACGCCACAGTCGAGAATCGCACAATTGTGTGCCAGATGGCCATCGAAGGAAGTTTAAAAGCCGAACGGAAAAACACAGTCTGAAGGAGGCGTTCATGAAATGACAGCCATGTCTTGGGAGCTCGGCGGAGGACATCCGCAGCGTAGTTTCGCCAACGGCATGGATACTTTGCATCTACAGAGTTTGACCTCTCAACTTCTGGAAGCTGCAAAACGAGTTTGATTTTACAACCAACAAACTCCAAACCAGCTTGGTTGAAATCTGTGTCAATTTTTACACATCCTGAGAATAATCTTCATCTGTTCTCTGGAATCGGTATACTCTGGAATCTGA
>BGPT01000922.1:145875-185427 GCA_003297045.1 Symbiodinium sp. clade C Y103 | reverse complement strand
GGCGCACGATTTTCAAGCGACATGATTTGGCGATGTTTAAACTTTCGGATAATCCCTTTTTGTGTTTGCGCACAACCAAAGGCGAGTAACGTCGACGAATGTTTGCGCATCTTGCGACCGATATGTCCACGACAAGTACAACATGCAATATCGGCGTTGAGAGTTTCGGATCAAGTATCTTGGAAGTTTCGGAAACTTCCCTTTTCCTATATTGGTGAAACAGAGCGGTCAAGACGNACAACATGCAATATCGGCGTTGAGAGTTTCGGATCAAGTATCTTGGAAGTTTCGGAAACTTCCCTTTTCCTATATTGGTGAAACAGAGCGGTCAAGACGAAAGTAACATGGAGAGAGTCATAAGATGGAGAGAGTCAGAAAATGAGAAGAGAGAAGATGCAGGTGCGCAAAAAGGCAAGAAAGTCGCGAAAACAGTATTTTTCAATCTTTTGTGGCTCCGGAGCAGGGAAAAGTAGGCTTGCTAAAGCGCAGGTGCGGAGCCATCTAGGCAAATCAGAGATGAAAAAGCGCACGCCGTTGTGGCGCGAAGCAGATTTGGAAGTAGTTCCGTGAATTTCTGCTGTTGAAACTTGGTAGAATTTAGTTTAGAACCATATTCTCGCCACATTAGTTTTCATGACGCGAGGATTTTTTTTCAAGGTTCCTGCAATATCTGACTTTTTCTTTATGGCGTGGTCCCTCCCCTGGGGGGTGGGGGAGTTTCAGCTGGAGGTCAAGGAGAAGTGCCTATGGAAGGTGACCTTAACCTACAAATTCCAATACGACAGCGTGTTGAAGAGGTTGAGGCAACCAAATGTGGCCAAGAAGAAGGTGCAGACAGCCAAGCCAAGTTTGTGCAGTTTGACCCCAACACTGCAGTTGCTGAGCCCAGTCCCAAACAACCTCGAACAGCTCTCTACAGCCCAACCTATGCTGGAAATTTGCAATCAGAAAGTTCAGCTACTAGGCATGTGAGAAGAGTTGTGGAAGAACTTGAGCTGTACGATGAGGATGAAGTTGAACAGCAGTTGGATGAAGAACTGTGGGGTTGGGAGTTTTGTGAGAAGGCTGATGCATTGGAAAGTGGCATGATTGAGATCTCAGATGAAGATCAACGAAAGCGAGGTTTTTACAATGCAGGAGCTGGTCCTCCAGAAGTATCTCCTGAAGAATTCGCATGGCTGGACTTTGAAGCGATGCAGATGGAGTTGGACCGTCTGCGTCTACGTGATCTGGATGTCATTGGTGCAATGGAGTCTGATGTGAACACAGATGATTGCGTCAAGCTGGACACCAGACTGGTGCGTGACTGGAGATTCCGTGAATCAAAGTGGAAGAGAAGAGCAAGGCTTGTCGCACGTGAGTTCAGAGGAAATGACTGCAGTAGTGCGTTCAGCCCTACTACACCATTGGCATTTGTGAAAATGTTTATTGTGCGTAGCATTCTACATGGATTGGCCATTGCTTCATTGGACGTTGGCGATGCTTTTCTTCAGGTTCCACAGTTGGCAACATTGCTGATTGAGATTCCCAAGTGGGCACTACAAGCTGGAGTGCATGGAGGTGGATCACACTTTTGGACCTTCAAGCGTTGCCTACCTGGACAACGTGCTGCTGCCTCTGAGTGGAACAAGTTTTTCATTGAGGTTTGTGGGTGCGATGGTTTCCAGAACATTCAGGGCACGATCTTCAAACACAAAGAAGAGCTGGCGTACATCTCAGTGCGCATCGATGATTTGCTGGTCGTTGGAACCAAATCCTTCATCAACGACTTTCATGAGAAGTTGTCGAAAGAATTGAAGCTGAAGATAGGAGGACCCTTCAAATGTGGAGACGAAGCATCTTCTACTTCAAACGAGAACTTCAATTTGCTGAAGAAGGAATCTACTTGGGTCCAAGTGCAAGGTACATCCCAAAGCTGGTCGAGATCCTCATGACCTATGATCGTCGAGGCAAAGCTGTACCACATCATGGATGTCTTCAGATCTTTGATGCAGAAGCGACGTCAGCTGATGAATTTCTTGGAAGTGAAGAAGCAAAAGTTCTCAGATCAGCCTTGGGGATTTGCACTAGGTGAGTCAAGAATGATGTTGCATTCAGCATTCAGTCAGAGTCCTTTCCACCTACATGCCCAGACTTACCAAAACAGCTATGACCGCTGGTCTTCACCAAGGACATGAAGCTCTTCTACAGCAAGGTGGAGCTGAGACAAACGACCATGCAGCGATGGTATGGTGCCCAGAAGAAGCAGGATTCAAAACCACACACTGTGGAGCTCTTTAGCGACAGTGATTTGGCATCATGCAAAGTGAGCAGGAGGAGTACCAGTTCTGGTCTCATTTTCTTGAACTCTTGCCTGATCCACAGCCATTCCAGGTCACAGACGTCAGTGTCACTGAGCTCAATGGAAGCCGAGATTCTTGCAGCTACGAGCCTCTTGACAGAGGGCATCTATGTGAAACAGGTGCTGCAGTTCCTTGTGAATGACACTGGTGGCCTTGGAAATCAAGATAAAGTTTCGATGCGGCTGAGGTTGGACTCAACAAGCGCCCAGGCATTCTTTGCAAGACTTGGACCTGGGAAAGCAGAACATTGGTCCACACGTCTTCTTTGGACACAGCAGGCGATGCGGAGAAATTGGTTTGCAGTGGACCGCATTTCAACCAAAGAAAACCCTGTTGACTTGCACACCAAGCCATTGTCTCGAGAGAGACGGGAGTTCCTCATGCGACGCATTGGACTGGTGAGTGAAACCTTTGGAGACGAAGAAGAAGCAACTGGTGAAGCTGATTGTGAACATGATCATGGGAAGTACCCTGCATGGATGTGATGCTGGACCTACATCCTGGACAAGTTCGACAAGCTCGAGCGATGCTGGTGACGATGGATGTCAATGCATGAGATGGCAGTTGAAAATTGCGATGCCTGTGATTAAGTGCATGGCAGGCATCATGGTGCGAATGGTCTACACGTTGACCTTGAAGATGGAGGAGGTTCAGAACTTGAGAACAACTCTTGGACAGATCCGAGAGGTCATGCGTTTTGCGCCACATGAAGATCGAGAAGAGTCTGCAGTGCGAGAATGGCCTTTTCATCCAATGTTTGATGGAAATCCTTGGGAAGATGCAGAAGAAGAGAACGGAAACCCAGATGTTGAAGTCCCAGAAGAAGATGTGCTGAACTCAACAAGGATCAGAGATGAACTTGTTGGAAGTGATGAAAACAGTGAAGGAGTGAGATCAAGACATCGAATCACTCACAACGAAGCTGTGCATGGAGCAGCAGACCTTGGAGGAGATGAACCAGACCTACCTGGAGGAGACGATTCTGGACGACGTGGACCAGATGCTGACGAAGATGATGAGTCATTTGAGCTGGAAGAACTCCAGAACAACGTCGCCAACGCTATCAGCAATCAACGATGGGAGAAGTCAGCGACCCAGATGAGTGGTGTGAGATGCACTATAGTCACTTTGGTTTTGCAGATCGAGATGAAGGTGATGAGCTGACATCAAGATCAAGATCAAGATCAAGAGAGGACGATGATGTCCCCAGAGCCAAAGCTATGCCCAAGCCTTTGGCAGGAGGCAAGACATCAAGCAATGGACAAGGCGATGGACATGATCACCGAAGGAGACTTCAGTGGCAGCATGAATGAAGCTGCTGCATCATCAACGGAAGGCATTGTGAAAAACCAGAACTGCTTCCTGATGAGCGTGCCTGTGGCCAGTTTCTTTGGAATTCAACCCGTTCCACGAGCACCAGACGCTTTGGAAGAATACCGTTGGGGCCAGATCATGCAAGGTTTAGGTCCTGAGAGCATAGTGGTTCACAACTGTCGTGATTTATCCAATTACATCCCAACAATCGAAGATCCCATGGAGCAAAGACGTTTGCAACAGCTTCTACGACATCTACAGTGATTGCTTGTGACTTTTCAAAGTGGACGTGCAGAATTTTCGATTGAAGCTGCAGAGCAAGTGGTTGCAAGGTGGACGAGACTCCAGATTCTTTGACGAAGAGGGCACAGTTGTTTGAAGCCCGAGAGATGGAGAAGAAGGAGAAGAAGAGTCAACCAAAGAGGAAGATCCATCAGAACCTGGAAACGATTGCGATGGTGGAGATGGAAGGGAACCTGACCATGATGGCGATGGCGATGGCGCGCACGATGGACAAGGAAATCAAGTCGCGGCGTCGTGTGCGAGCAGCTCAAGAACTTTGCGTGCTGCTGGCAGAGAGTAGATTTCACCAAAACGGGAAGCACCAATAGATGCAAAATGATGGATCAAGAAGGATCCTGCGGTGCTTAGACGCTTGATAGGATTGATGCTGCAATGTGAAGGTCGGAACACGTAAAATCACGAGTTCTGAAGGTGGGGTGTCAAAGATTAGCAGACATGTCATGACCCCTTGTGAATGCAGCATGTGCAGACTTGTAGTATCTGTTCTTATCAACGTGACAACCGTTGCAATGGCTCCAAACAAGCGGAAAACGGCCGTTGAATCTTTTGGCAAAACGAAAAAACAAATTGCAAAACACATTCACGAAAACGTTCATTCGCATGCAATGGATCCCGTTTGTCATTGTTGCTACAACATGCCAACATGATATGTGTTCGCCACCAACGCCTCAATTCATCACTCAGCGCCATTTTTGAGGTTTGGGACCCTGGCGTGTTGCAATGAATTTAAAAGGCGATTGAAACGCTTTGTTTAAGAAATCGGAAGTGTGTTCGTCCAAGTAAGTTTTGCGGTGTTTGACAATTTTGGTGCTATTTTGGGCAAATCCATCCCTATTGACCAAAAAATACTTGATGGGGTCGACCTCTCCTTAACCGCGAGCAACGAGACAAAATCAACCATACACCAAAAAAATGACAAAACAAATTTATGATTCAATTTTTTGATTCATTTTTTTGCGGTGACTTTTTGTCGCCAGACAAGTGGTTTCTTAAAGGTGACACAGGGCGTTATCCAGGCCCTTCACAGCAACATTGAGGTCACATAATTTCAGGTCCGAAGGCCTGGGTGGAAATCGGTGGCCGCCATCGCCAAGCGTGCAAGGCAAACCCATAAAATGGAGGCACTGGCAAAGTGCTGATGGTACCACACCTTCGAAAAAAAGAATTCAGCACATCCAAAATAGTAAATTTTCCATCGTATGGTGTATCGCGTGGAAATGTTGCCTGAAATGGCGTGATTTGTAATGGTTCAAAAAAACACACATTGCTTGTTTGACATGGAGGAAGGATAGTAGTGGCACAATTGTTTTTCCATTATTTTCACAAGGTGTCAAAATATGTAAACATCATAAAATGCATCTAGCCGATCGCCGACAATGAAGTTAGATGTGGACAATTTTCAGGATGGGCCCGAAATGAATCAAAAAATAGAAGTGAATCAGAACAAACACATGTTCTTGTCCGACTAACTGCTCTTACAAAATGACAATGTCCTTCCTTTCGGGGAGCAACAATTCAACGGAACCCCTCCAAAGCAATGATCAGTGCTGAACTAAGATGGTGGGATTCTTGTTGGTTTGAAATACTCCAAGAAATCTGTGGTTGCAGTCATGTACGGCTTGCGTGTTCTGAGCGTGCCACACATGTTTTAAAAAATCACTAAATATGGAAAAAGGTGCGTGGCATAAAATGGAAAACTACTTCGTGCTCTCGAAAATACAGGGATTGCAAGCGGATAAATACACATTTTGATATGTTTTGGTGATTTGCTGAATTTTTGCACATGTTTCGTGCCAGTTTTACCTCGTTTTTGCTTTTCTTTTTGTTTGATTTATGCCTTCAGATGAAGGTTTGACCGCTTGACGGTCTTGGTGACCTCACTGTCCGCATCCATACTCAATGACAACAATGCTGGCCGGCACTGCTGGCCAGAGCTGCTGGCCGTTGGTTTCTTCACTATTGGAAGATCCGCTACTGCGAAGACAGTCGGGTTTGACCTTCGAATTCTCTTAGTTCCATGACTTTTTGCCTGTCTGATCGTTGTCATGCACGAAACAACCCAACTGTTTTTTTTCAACGACGCTACATCCTCAAGAATGATTTTGAACACCTTCTTCTGATTTCTTTTTGTTTTTGCATGTGGTTGTATTCATATACGGGTTGAAAACGAACATCATCCTATGTATGAACAGACTGCCAAACCAACAAACAAAATGGACCAGGTGGTTCGTACACAAAAAGGACATGGTATGCAGCATGGTAGCCGCAAACCTTTCAACATTGTAGATCACCATGCAATCTTGCGACGGGGTGGACAATTGTTTTGACAGAGTACGTGTTGTTGTTGTTGTTGTTGTTGTTGTTGTTGTTGTTGTTGTTGTTGCCACTGTGTTCTTTATTGAAAAAATAATGTAGTGGATGTCGGCAAGGGGTCGGTGATGGGCGCAGAATTAGTTTGGGCCCGACTGAAGGGTGCGCTGCGTGATTACCGCGCCAATACATATTGAGCTGCCCAAACCACTGCAACCCACACAGGAAGTCCGAAACGCAAGGAAGCAACCAAGACCACCGCAAACTTCTTCCAAACTTTATGAAAATGTCCAAATTTTCTGGAACCATTGTGGGCCCAGAAGCCAAAACACACACAAGTAAACCGGGGACCCCAGAACTACACACCCTGGAACTACCCAAGGCCCCCGCGGACCCAGCACCAAAAGTTTTCGCCAAAATCATCTTAGTCCAGCAGAAACCATGCACAATGGAACCTGTTGAATCATTGCGCCGGAACGACAACAACAAGCTGGAACCATCCCAGCACCTGCACGGCGCGCAGCGCCTGAATTTTAGGGACGACGACGCTGAAACCGGGGGAACCTTCGGGACCACTAAGCCCGAATTTCCGGAATCAGCTGGGACTAGCCTTGAACCTCCACCATACAACGGCTGAACACCGGTGTAGCCCGGGGCCCGGTCGCACAGGCATTGTCCTGACAGCGGGGAGTAAATATTGAATTTGAACTTGTGGGTGTGGGAGTGGTGCGCTGTCTCGTACTACTGGGTAGATTTGACCGGGTGTGCCGCGATAGTGTCTACTGAACTCGTACCAGTATAGATCGCGCGAGTCATCGTCTGGAATCAAAAACGGACATATTTTGAGATTCGACGTTACGAAAAATCGAATCGTAAGCGTTGAAAATTGGAATTTTATCCTTCATTCGCCCCGAGCCGAATTGCCAAGTCCAAAGCAAAGATCGAAAAAAACAACCGAAATGAAAAAATGGTAGTAGGATTAGCAACCGTTCAGACCGAGCAACACGGGCCATGAATCGCGTTGGTGCCACTTTCTGCCCCTGCGATCACTTCGAGTTATTTTTGCGATGACGACGAACCACTGTTCACAAAAGTGGTCCCAACATGGACAATTCAAAAATGAAACCAATGTGTCCGTGTTCACCATATACTGCGCCGATCGCAACACATGTCTGTCAGCAGGAGGTGCTATTTTGACCCATGCGTGCCAACATTTCAGCAACGTGCCTCAGGTCTGCCGCGTTGGTGTCCTTGCCACGCACAACTCGCCAAAATTGCTAAACCCTCCCGCCAGGCACGGTTCACGTTATTTCCCAAAAAATGCCCGGGACGTCGGAGAGAACAAGGTGTTGGAGAGCTTTTTGGGCCCACAATTTTTGATAACCCTCGTCCAGAAAAAAAAGGACGACAATTTCTTTTCTGCAGTGAAGGTCGGCCAGGAGACCGGACTACCAAAAAACACCGGCAGTGATGTCACCTTGGATCAACCTACTTTTGGTGAATGAACCCCCTGCCTTTCCACAAGAACTGTGCTTGTGAGCGTGCGGCTTGGGGAATTATAGGCGCGTATGTTGTTTTCGTCACAAAAACTTCAAAAATTCTGCCATTTGGAAACGTGCGACTCTCTTTATTGCAATAAACCTGTTGCAGTGAGTACCGGATCTTTGTGTTTCCACCTCAGCCATGCACAACGTTGAACCGTAGATTTCATGCGTTTTTCACTGAAAATAACGGCTGGAAAATTCACCCTTTGACTTGTCATCCGGGATTGGTGTCGTCCAGGTCTACGAAAAGGTGTGCGTGTGAAAGTCTTCTGCCAGTGAGTTGCAAGGGTAATATGACATGTCGTGCTGAGTTTGAGCCTGATCTTGCATGCCATGAGGCAACCCCGTTTTAAGGCGCAGGTTTTGTGAAACGATAAAATCATTGCCAATGTCTTGCAGTCAGTGTTTCGAGCAGCGTGTTCCCAGCAACTCAAAGAACTGTATCTGAATAGCGTTTTCATTGCGATGTCCAAGCGTAGCTGCGTTGCTTGGTTTTCCACAACGACGACGACCATGAGGAACACAATATAAAGTTAATTTGACCCAGCGGTTTTTAGGTGGGTGGGTTTACTTTGTGGGCGGCTAAATTCCAGTACTGTTTTACGACATGCCGTGCCGAACAACATTTCTTTGCAGGTGTATGCGTTTAGTATTGTCTACTTTGAAGGATGTTTTCCGATTCGAACATGCACATCCTAGTGATTACAATCCTGGGGCTGGAACATGGAAATTTTCTTTGCAATTTTGAGTCCGTTTTGTTGACAGGACCTCAAACCCGGTTCCATTATGAAACAAAGTTGCGAAATAAAGAGAAACAACATTTTCAATGACATTCCTCCACGCGATCATCGGCAGGATTAAACCAAAAAGGATGCCGAACGTGTTTCAATCAACAACATACCGGGGAACATTTGCTAACAACGGTGACCGTCAACCATATGATGACAACAGAAATTCCAAAAATCATAATTTCATCCGGTTATTTTCATAAATTTGGAGCGCAATGATGACCATGGTTTGGCGCCCTTGGGCTGTCGATGACGATGGTTGTCCATAAAATTTTGACTGGTGGGCGTGCCCGGGTTTCGGAATAGCCATCACATGAGGACATATGAGGACCACCACCATTACCAACCAACCGCGATTCCATTTTCTCCTCGTCATCCGTCTGAATTAATGAATGCGTGGCGCAACTTGCAAGCTACAACGGAAGTTATTTCCGACAAAACTGTGCGATTTTTTCCTCCGAAGGAAACGGTGTAGGATAGGGATGGGGATGGCGAAACCAAAACCATTTGAGCAGCCGCCAAGACCCCTAGGTGGTGATTTGAAGGGCTGTTAAAATAAGATGGCTCCGCGAAAGCTAAAACCACGCTCGCGAAAGATTCGCGAAAGCGTTTGCGAAGATTTGCTTCCGCGAAAGCTCGCGAAAGAGGTTTTCAAGGCTCAAAATCATGGTTTAAATATTTCTAGATAGTTTCCTCAGATGTATCTGGATCATTATGAATCCATTTCATACAATTATTGATTTCTCTAGATGTGACCCGAAAATCCGCGAAAGCTTCGCGAAAGCTTCGCGAAAGCTTCGCGAAAACTCTGCGAAAGATCCGCGAAAGCCCAGACTAGCTGGGATGGCGCCCAAGGGAAAGGTTGATAAGCGGATTTTGGAACGAGTTTTGCGCAAAGCTAACTGCACGAACTACAGGCAGTCACCAACCACAGGCCAACCGGCCACTTATCATCGGCCACCGGCCACCAGATGCCGCAAAGATAACCCCTGACAAACAAGTCTTTTGAACACCATTTAGAAACAAATATTTTGGTATGTGTTTCGCTACGAAACACACCGGATTCTTTTCAGGAGTTTTCCGCGAAAGCTCGCGAAAGTGGATTTCAGACAGATGGATGCCGCGAAAGAAAAAACTCCACACTGCGAAAGGTTCGCGAAAGGAATGGCGAAAGAGAAGAGCCAATAGAACACAAATCATCGGGGTTTTGGCAACTGCTCATTTACCTGAAGTGTTTTCACGACGTTTGCGTAACATAGCGTCCCATGTCTGATGCAGAGGCCCGCGGTCGCGTGAAGGCACGTGCTTGCAATTTCCGCGCCCGTTTTTTTCAAGACACAATCCGAAGTAGACCGAATCCGGGCCAACCGTTTGAATCATCTATGCGTGCCGCAAAGTGAAGTCGCCGTTCGAAAGACACTTGCAACCGTTTGTGCGTAGCAAAACGATGCAAAACTGCCATAACCTTGCCGTACATTTTACGCATGGCATCCCTCCAACCATTGCGATCTACCGCGGCTCACCCAACAACTGCGCGAAGCACCTGGCGTTGCACCGCATAGAGCATATGAACCTGCAATGCATTCAGGTGTAGCGAAGCCACGCCAAATAATGCAATCCCTTTCCCCTGAGTCAGTGTCTGCAGATGCAATTTGCCAGTTGCCAAGTTGGCGTAAGGGGTGTAAACCTCCAAGTTGCATTCCCAATCGGTTAGCCTTCCCTTTAAGCGCAGCCAGAAAATATTACAGAAATATCGATTTCGATTCCCCTTGATTGAAGCCCTATGGAATGGAATGACTTGTTCATCATACCGAATGGAAGAACCAGACCCATTCCATAAAAACCCTAGTGTAGAAAATTTAGGGGAAAACCCTTAAATCACAAAATCGACCCTTCCACTGCATTTCATAAAAAACGGGGGCCCAGTCCACAATGTAAAGGTATGTAAAGGTAAATGTTTCCCTTGATCCCATCAGGTACAAATCGACAAATGCGTAATGTAAACGCTTAAAATTGATGATTTTTAAGGCGTCTCCCAAAAAGGTCCCCACAATGTAAAAGCTGGAAGGTTGGATGGTGGACCGCAAAATTTGGTGAGTGCTGATGGGTTCAGGATATGCACTTCCAATTTTTAAAAATGTTTTATGAGCGTTCATGGGTTAAACATGAAAACGTCAAGTACGAATCCATTTTATACAAATTGGATGGCTGGATGGTAAAGAATTGGAAAAAGTTGGAATGAGATGGAAAGGTATGGAATGAAATGAAAAAAATCTTAATTGATCGTTCCACCCATTGTGTATAAACCAGTTATAGGTGTTTTAACATTTAATTTTTAAATTGCTTTCCAAGACATAGTGGGCACGCGGTTTTCTGCATATCTGGCCTGGTATCTGAGACAAAGGTGTTTTGCCATAAAATGTACCTCCCCAGAAAAAGTTATCTTATAGTAAAATAGGGTGCCCCAACCATTTTGTAAACAATATTTTTATGGAATGGTGGTGAAACGTCGCTACCCCTCAACCAAGGGGGATTGCGTTTGAGACGTTGTTCGTAAAGAATTAGACGTGTCGATTCCATATTCGATAGATTTTTTTTTCAAACGCGAGTACAATGTTGCAAAAATTTGGATTGCGAAGGTTCCCCAATATTAAAATTCAACGCTGACGACGCAAAAAAATAAAAATTGTCGATGTCAAAATCGATAAGATTCCCTTTTCAACACACCACTAAATAATTCATAAACATAAATTTCGAAGGTTGACCTAATATTTTACATTAACGCTGCCTACATAGACGCAGGCAATCGGCCCTGAAGGACGGACCCGAATAAAAAACGTTTCGGGGTTGACTAGTTTTTATCATTAGGGCGTGAAGGCCCTGAAATGGGATCTTCATATGAAATTCTTTTTTAAAGGCGATCAATTAGAAATGAAATGTGCCGATCTCAAATTTCCCAACGTTGACAACGGACGGTAGTTTTTAATATGGGGGTGGTTTGATAAGGGGGGGAACGGGATTGGTGGGAATGCCCCTCAACAACTTGCCCAAATACTTGTGTAAAGTTGTGCCATGCCGACTGTACAAAGGAAACGGGTGGCAAGCATCATTATGTAAGAGGTGGTTGCCACCTTGTTTTTGTTTGCAGTCAATTGTGGTCCCATAGCTGGAATTTCCGCACTCAGACTTTCAATAATGTAAACCAAATCATTACACGACACGGCAACAAGCTATAAGCCATCAGCGTAGTGGATATTTGTAAACCATCAATTTGAAACGATATCGACGCCATGATGGCGCAACTTCAATTCATATCCGCGCATTGTTGATTGGCGGCGTTGAACTCAACAGGGTTGATGACATCTCCTTGCCTCACGCCCCTTTGTACGGCAAACTTTTCTCCCGAACGACAATCACTGTTTTGTTTTGAATATATGATTTCACAATTGGGCCACATGGTTTGGGAACGTGTTGCTCCAGTAATAGGTTGAAAAAAGGGGTCGTTCCCAATACGATCAAAGCCTCTAGCCAAGTCAAGGCTTCCGGACCACAACGGCACATCCCATCCCAAACATGTGCTGCACAACGATCCGAAAACAGCAAATGCATTATCAACCTTTGTTCGTGTAGGAAACATTTTTGATCCATGTTCTGGTGTGCGTCCAAGGAATCATGCAATCTGAGCCCAAAAATTTTTGAAAGGTATTTTATACGTTGGTTTCAATACCGCAATGGGTATCCAAGAATTGGGGCCTGGAACCATCCCCCATCTTCAGCAACCATGTTAACAAATGCGTTCCGCCCTTTAGGCGCCAGATACTCAACGCGCAACATGTCATTACATATAGGCTCCATCCAATCGCGTGCCCAATGCCATATTTCAGCAATGTAAGCACCAATCCATCAGCGTCAGCTGCAGTGTCCCAAAACCAATTTCAATTCACTTGTATGTTGCACTATTGTATATCGTCGGACAAGGCCTCGATGCAAATCATCGAAACGATTCAAAAGGAACAAATTCTGCCAAAATTTTTTCAATTCAATTTGTTTGTTTCGTTTGTCACGCAGGTGTTTCCGTAACATTTTCTACATTTGTTCCGGAAAAAATGGTCCTGGCGACCATGATGATCACTACAATGAAAATCGCCACTTGTTTCCAAAATGGTAACCAACGCTCACCAATTGTTTCCCATGTGGACATGAACGCCAGTGCCTGAAAAAATCTGCAAAAAACACTCGCACTGGCCCACAACTAAAGTTTTCACTTTGCCAGTGCATTGCCCTGATGTGCATTGCCCTGATGTGCATTGCCCTGAAAATTCAAAGAAATGGAATCCGCTGTAGAATGCTTTATACAAACAATATTTGGCAGACCTCGGTGTCACATTTTAAGATAAGTGACGAAAACCAATCATGTCATAAATTTGATCCATCGTCACAAGAAAATCTCTTTGATTGTTGTTTCGCAAATGTCACCCAATTTTTTTTTGCAACCGTGACCTTCTGATGTCGGTCGGTGGGTTTCGTTGTGTTACTCTTGTTGCCAGGCCACGTGTGCGGCACCAAGGCTTTCGACATTCCTTGGGTTCAGTTTCTTTTCAGAGGCTCGCCATTTTTTCTAAAAGGATCGTTGCGCAGACATCATATGAGTTCCCCTGTTTTTTCTTGCAGTGTTTCCTTTGCGATGACATTCCATCAATTTGTTGCAGAGGGTCCTTTTATTTCTTTTATACTACAGGGATCCGGTGATTTCCGTGCAAAGATCTACGAACTGTGTGGTGCATGTGCGCTGGGTGCATGTCATTGGCAACCCCACCGCGCCCCGCAGTCGTCTGACGCTCGCCATCCGGAGTTGGCAATCCAAGCCCACCGCACTCAAAGCCAACCCGACCCGAACACCCTTTGATGTTATTTCCCATCGCACCTGACCCCATTCCACCGCATCCAACGCCACTTCGCCGAATCCCACCCCGACCGACCCAAACCCATTCGGACCCGAAAGTCTTGTCATGCTCGTTTCATGGGTGAAAGAGGAGAGATCCCACCGGCTGCTCGTGCCCCACCCCACAATGTTGGTGTTCCAAACTGCAATTTGCAACTTCCACCTTCCCCCCCCCGCATGATGTCCCAACCTAATGCTGGTCACGATTCCGTGCACATGCACATGCCAAACCAAAAAAGTAAAACCGTGTTGGTGTTTCCAAAGCGAACCCAAAAAAGGTAGTGTTCCAAAGTGACCCCACCCGTGGTGCCCCACAGTGACCCAGAACCCGTGGCCCGGTGCGAGTGCAGGAACTGGAGTCTGAGCGCAGCGAGGTTTGCTATGTGCCAAGAAAAATCAAATCGTGTCTCATGGTCCGTCCTTGTCATCGAGCTTCCCAATCCATCAATTATGCCAACAATTGCGGACCACCTTCGGGAATTGTGTTGACTACATTCCAGAGGGCGTAGGTTTTACCATTTTTTTGGGTTGTAGCAAAAGCAGTAAACATCCTAAAGTGTTAGAGGGCCAAACCAGAAAAAAAACAAACACAGTTGATAACAATCATTTTTCCATGTTGTTCGCTTAAAAAAACTTGCAACTTTCAAAAGGTCAGCCCATCCGGAAAGTTCTCATGATAAGATGTGACTTATTCCGGCCGCATTGGATCAAACGGAACTGTTGTGAGACTAAGACCGCATGTTTTTATGCGTGTGCCAGTGGAGAATCCAGGCGACTATCTTGCAGTCCGGCATGATTTTGAACAAGCGTAGTGTAGTTTGAAAAATGTACCCACCTGAAGGCCAGGCCGCAAAGTTTTGAATGTATTGAACCATGCAAATGCGGAGAAAATGGGGCCGTATTCATTTCATGTGGCCGTAGTGTTGCCATGAAATGCGGGTTGGCTTCTCAGTGCGGCTCAGTTCGGCTTTTGGACTGGGGCTGGGCAGTCAGTTTGTCATGGATCGGCGCAGTGAAAAGTGTCAGGCCCAGGTTGTGTTTACGCAAACTTAAAGTGATAGAACAGGTTTCGATGACAGTTGAGTTTGCAACAACAATCAGTGACATCTCTGTGTCAGGTGGCTACGACTTCATTCGCGTGAGCCTTGAAAAGAGTCCAACTTCACAAGTCCACCACAGTGGCTTGTGTAGAGGTTCACAATGCCATATCCAGGAACTTTGTGCATGACATGGTGCCCTTGCCAGCTGACATACATCGAAAAACAGCAGTAAAAACGTGTGCAACGTCAAGAGCCAGACAGTGTTTGGAAATATTAATGGATGAAGATTGAAGCAACGCCGAAGGGGAACAAAAATCAGAGTGATGGTTTAAACAAAATAGTACCATCGTTACTTGGACAACAATTTCTATTGACCTTGATTTTTTCCTGCAGGTTGGAACTTCCATTTGGAACCATCAGCCACGCATGCAACTAGCCTGGCGGAGTTGGAGTGCAATACATTTTTGGCATTAGAACCGCACCTGCATCATGGCGGCCGATGAACTTGATGAAGTGGGCGGACACCAGGCGTGCGCGTCAGATTTTGTTCATGGGATTGACCCCGCATTGCTTAATTTCTAAATGGGTGCATTTTGGGGCAGATGAAGAGTGAAACGCGAAATGTATCTTCAAGGTTTCTGGCATGTTTTGAAACTCAAAGGTCAATACCATTCAAAACGCAATTTTTCTCCATGCTGCACAGTTGTTGGAGGCAGCGCCGTATGGGAAGGATGACGTCACTGACCTGAGCAACGTGCAGGTTGAGTTGGGTTGGATCGGAGGTTTGCCATTCAGCCACCACAACGTTTCCATGGCGTCGCGATTGCTGTATTGGCGTTTTGAAATGTGTTGTTTTTTTGGGTCGTGATCTCCAACAGTGTCTAAGTATTTTCAGGCTGGGGTTCAGATTGAACACTATATATAGATGGAAACATGAGAGAGAGAGAGAGATATAGATATAGATATAGATATAGATATAGATATAGATATAGATATAGATATAGATATAGATATAGATATTATATAATAATAGGTCTTTCCGTGTTCGTGGGTCACCTTTTCACACATACAAGGTGTGTTCTGAGAGTGAGAGTTGAAAACGTCCACCAGATCCCGTGGTCTGTTTGGGGGTCCGTTTCACGCTTCTTGCGAGCCTGGAAGGTTGCCTGCGACTCCGATGAGCAACTCGGTGAATGAAGTCTGGGAATGACTCCCGTGTGAATTTGGGTTAGTCAGGATTCCCTTAAGATCCTGAAAAAAGTGTTGATATCATCAGGCGATTTTTGAAAGCCACAGCTGCAACTCCATTCCTCTTGAGGCGCTCTTTGTCTAGTCGCTTCTATCGGGCCTTCCGTCACTACAGCCGGTTATTGCGCGACAGCGATGGCAGCGAAGTCGCGCCGCCGGAGCAGAAGGAATTGGAAGAACTGAAACTTGGAAATGGACAACTGGGGACAGGTTTGTGGGTCAAATGGTGCTGTTGGTGCTGCTTCTGGCGCCCCGTTTTTGTTAAGTAAAAAATAGGGGAAATTTGTCATTGTATAGTGCTTCGGGAAGGTCATGGAAAAGTAGTGTTAAGACTTAAAACTGTTTTTGATTTTATATAGTAAAGTAAAGTTTGATTAGCCTGTGAAATCGGATGGTAGCCATGGCCATGCTTCTTTACAGGGGCCCCTGAGCCATCAATCTGACAAGTAGGAAATTACGAATTGGAACTTGTCGTATCAATCTTTCTTGCCATTCCGGTCCGGGTTTTGCTTGCAGGGCATCAGAGTGCGTTCCAAAACCACAGTTTCAGTGATCTGTGAACGGCACTTGCTCAAGCAATCCGGGGAAGCGAACGTGCCCAATGACTGGTGATCTCACTTTGTATGTTCTGCTTTGCCATCACGTTGCAACCAAAATGCACCTGAATCCTGGACTTGTCATGCTAATTCTTTCAGACTGCCGACGGTTGATGTTGATTATTTTTTATCGATTGGACCGGTATTGTGCTTCATGGTCAGCAAACATGGTCATTGGAAATCCCGCTGTTTGTCGATGATCTTTACACAAATAACGGACAGTTCCCCACTATGGACACAATTCGGCGCTATCGACAATTCCGCACTTGTGGATGTTTTCGGTTTTCCCATGACAAAACAAACTGGACAACAAAAGAACATACTCTCAGCGGCAACTTTTTCCCTACGTATACACGTAACAGATTCGGCCAGGGCGAGGTTTCAGGCCACATCCATATTTTGGAAATCAGTCTGCCAACTCTTTGGCCCCTGAAAGTCACAGTTCAATAAAAAGGCTGTCATTTTTGGCTAGCTTCGTTCCTGATCAATCCCAAATGAACCAACCAATAAGCCTTTGAATCTCAATATTCTTGGTAAATAATCATCAACCCTTGCCGGATTTAAATCAATGAACATGAATAAAATCGTATGAAATTTGATCCACCATAAACATTGGCTTAAATCATTTTAAAAGCAACACAAAATGTCCAGTTGATCCACCGCTGATCCACTTGAAGCCGCCCGGATTTTGATGTCCCGATGGTCGACCGGCTCAAGGATCCAGCAGCTCAAGGAGATCGGTGCCCACGTGATGCAGCTCCGGCTCTTCTCGCCCAACGAGGAGCTGGAGGACGTCAGCGGCCTGGCACCCAAAAAATGGAGGTCTGAAACCAAGCTGTAGAAGAAAAGATATGAAAAGATGCTATGGAGGTTTCCTAAAGTGGGGGTACCCCAAAACCAAGGCTTTCACTACTAAAATGATCTAATGACTTGGATGATTTGGGGTACCCCTATTCTAGGAAAACTCCCATATAACGAGGAGAGAATTCGACGTATCTATTATTGGGTGCCTTTTTTTCAAAATAGAGCAGTCCAAGCGCCCAACAGTATGATAGTTGGGTGACTGGATGAAGAAATTGAGATGTTTGGCAGACAGACAAAACTACATCAAAGCCGAGATGGCAATTTTTCAGTTGAAACGTGGTAAAACAAAAAAAAACAACTCGGGATACCAAGTCTTGAGCCAACTCCCAAAGTTAGATTTTATTACTGTAAGATTTCGACAGAATGGAAACTGGCGATCTTGAGATACTCAAGCTCGACCCAGGGCCAACAAACCTTTGTTGATTCAAAAATATTGAGACAAATTTGGGAAACCCAATTTCAGACCCCTACACCATTGATTCATCAGGCTACTTTGAGTCATTTTCTGCAGGGTTTCAACAAGATTTTAAAACGACAATGCGAACGCCCAGGCACTACTGATTTGAAATACCTCATGGTGCCTTACATGCTGGCAGAGGCGGCAATGTTCAGCTCCAAGGGCCAGTTGGGATGCCATTTCAACGTACATATATACAAATATATATTCATATCTTATGCCTTATGCATACAAGAATGTGCTCATACAAACAAGTAGATGGATTGTGCGCACTGTAGTGCATACACATACATGCATATATCGTGTTGACAAGGTATCCCTGCAGTGATGATGTCCCAGGTCCAGGGTCCCCCAGATCCCATCGGAGGTCGTGGCTGCCACCCGGGACATGGAGAAGCGTTTGGAGAGCCTGCGCCAAGCCCTGGTCTTCTGGCGTGCCTTGGAGGAGCTTCCGAGCAGCCCGGGACATGGCTTTCCTCCACCACCGGGGAATTGTTTGGGGACCTGGGGAGATATTCCACATCAACGATTTATAACCACAATATCCACAATGGGGATATGAGTACAGGATGAGCTATTTATGGGATACATTTCAGTAACATTGTGATAGTTGGGTGGAAGCAAGCAACGAATCATTCAATTTGGGGTTACCCTATTTTAAGACACAGCCACATATTCCACCATAAATGAACTATTGAGGTTCCAACATTGCTACAGACAAAAATGGATTGGTTTTGTCTTCCAGGCCATGCCCAATACTGATGCACACTCAGCTCCTGCAACCGGTTAGAGGGGACATTTACAGGAAGCCCTTTTAGTTATTGTTTTGAATGTCATTTTTTTCTGGCACACCTGAAATGTTTTGGTCAACTCCACATTTCTGGTTGAACCACCCTATATTTTCCCCCAGTCTCAGACACACTCACACACATTTTCCATTTCAACCAATCCATTGGCATATGGATTTTTGGAAGGTCCCTCCCGGTTGCTGACTGAACTCGCAGCCAATGAGGTGCCTTTGCGGCAGACTGCCAACGATTGCGCATTGGACATCAAGATGACTATGTGGCCATAGACAGAGAGCAGGTGATCTCGGCGCCCACTTCGTCCAAGTTAAGTGGAACTGGTTGAAATGGGGAAAGATAGCAACTGATTGACATTCTTCAATGGGGACTATGGGAAGCATGAGGTGCTGATCCAGCAGGTGATAGCTTCTTAGAATGTTTGTGAACATCTCTAGGATATTCTTGGATAGGATTGAATGATACTTGTAGCTTTTCTGAAGACAATAATTAAGACAGTTTTTCTCCAACCGATGTCAAAACGTTGCAAGAATTCCGTCCGCAGCCATGGCTTCCCCCAGCTGGGCAGGAGCCAACAGATCCCGCATCGAAGCGGGAGGAGAAGATTGCGCGATATAAGCGCTGCAAGGAGTTGGATGAGAAAGTGGCCTACCTGTTCCTTGGTCTCAGCTGCCTTGTGTTTTTTTTTCTCTAAGTAAAGTTTAATTGACCTTACCTGAGGTGATGATTCTAACCCATTCTAAATTTTGGGGTTGAGGATGGGTTGAAAGTACCAATCAGTTGGTCTGTGCATTTTAGTGGTTGAGTGGTTGAGATGATTTCTAGATGGATTTTGCATGATTTGGGATACATGCAGAGGATCCGGAAGCAAAACTTGGCATTCAACGAAACAACTCAAGTGTATGGCAGATCATTTGAACACATTGGGATTTTTGGCAAGCTGGGTGCCAATGAAGAGTTTCCGTGCCACTTTCTTTTCTTGTTATCTAGATATTTGTTTGCACCCCATGTTGTTTTTTTTTTGCGGCTCTTTTTGTGCAGGTTCAGCAAGAAACGCGAAGATCTGGGAGACGAATATCTCTGGGGCGCAGGAAGCTCCTTCGATGAAGATATGGCATCCCGGACTGGATCGGGTGGCAGCTGCGTCAGTGAAATTCTTGAGGACCCCGTGGTCCCCTGTACATATTGACTATATTTATATTGCAGTACATGACAACTCGGGCACCGCGAAATTGGATGGGAGAAAGCAAAGAATCAGCAGTGCACCTAGGTTTTTCCAAACAATGGGGTACCCCGAAATTTCGTTGATGATCGTCATTTTGTACGTTAAAGTTTAAACTTGGGGGCACCAGACAGTACCTCCACTCATTCCGAGGAACGAGACTTGATTTTGATGCTGCTGCGGCGTGCTGTGGCCTCGGTATCTTAGCTTGGACATTGAGGAAGTCTCCCGGATTCTGGTGTGTCCCAACAAGAAATGTGGTAAACCCAACTTTGACATGTGCCATTTTTTGGTAAAAAGGTAGTAGATCTGACAAACAAACATCCTCAATGACCCGCCGGAAATGGATAGGTATCAACCACCAAGCATTGACCCTAGAGGCATCTTTCGGAGCTATCATCCCAGGTGCCAGAGAACATCACTTCAGCGCTACAGGAAATGCCACTGCTGGAGATGATGATGGCACCTGGGACGGTTCGTTGAATCTATCGGGATCCGATTTCACGGGTTAACCTGAGATCTTGACAGTTTTCTCAACTCATACCCAAAGTAGACTCCTCAACCAGCATGAAGAATTGGTACAACACTACACGTTCTATGAATCTCCTTCGACCACTAGCTCAAGACTGAGAGTTTTGGAAACTTTTTTCAAAACTTTTTTCACCCAAATGTGAAATAAGCAATCAGCTAAGGGATTACTGCTCCTGACGTGTAGTTCATCAGTGGACTGCATATCGCTTGGGACAAAAAATGCCCAAAGTAGAGCCCTGTCTTTTTGGAGGATGCTGGGGGAGATCTGGGAAATGCTTAGACTTTCTGGTCTGGCCTGCCGGTATATGTATTTTGTATATATATATATATACACACATACATACATAAATATACCCCTATGAACATACATTTATGCATAAATAGTACCCTCCTGTAAACAAATTTAGATGTGGTGTTTACCCATCGTAAAAGTCGATCATTCTCCTAATGTTCCTAGGGTTTCTCCATGAGTTTTCCACCCGAAGCTGACACGGTTCCAGGCCCGTGGTGGCCCTGGAGCGGAGCCGCCGGAGGTTCGTGAAGTCAGGGAGAAGCCCTACATGGTTCGCATCCAGGACTCACGTGGGATCGGAACCCATGGATCTGTGGAACCCATGGATCTGTGGATCCTCTGGTCATTTTTCTTCCATTTTTGCCATGGAAAATGGATGAAAATGGTGAAAAAACGCTAGATCATCGAAGAAAATGGGGGGTTTCCATAGCAAACTGGAAGAAATTACCAGAGGGTATCCAAGTTCCTTTTTTTTGGCACATGTGGTTGGTAATTTCAAATTTTCCTGACGTAGGAACCTGGAGGCCTTTGGCTAAAAAATACTGATACAGGGGATGTTGATGATTTCGGACTTGGTCAGCTTCAGCATCAAACCATGCGATTGGGTTACACCCAAACCTGACCTATCCCGCTTGCTTTCTAGATGTACACAAAGGTGGCTTCATTCAGCCTTTCATATTTTGCAATATTTTGCATATGTTCAGATGTGTTTACACTCCAATTTCTTTTCTGTTGTGCCATCTACAGCTGGGTTACCACCCCAGTTACGAAGCAGTTGCGATCCGTGGGGTAAATCCCACGCAGGACAGATCAGAACTACAGAGGCTATACCGAGAGATGGCCCCCCGTCCTGGTGGTTTTGCAGCCTTGTTGCAGTCATCAATCATCTCCAAAAAAGGTCAAGAGTTTTGGGGGTATGACCCAAAAAAATATGGTTTTATATCATGGTATGTTAGTTTCTATGTGGCAATGTCAGCTAACATCATGGCTTTTGTTTGCGTCTGGGTCTATGAATTTGATGGTGCCTCTACATTCTGAAAGGGGGAGGCGCCAAAATGTGGGTAGTCATAGCTCCATGCACAATTATGTACAACGACTCCCCAACAAAAGTAGGATGACCTACTCACATACACAGAACAATGAATGAACAAATCAATAAAGTTCAATAAAACTGTAAGTGAATATATATATATATATCTCTCTCTCTCTCTCAACTCTCTCTCTCTCTCTCTCGACTCTCTCTCTCTCTCTCTCCCCTTCTCCCTCTCTAGATATTTGCACTTAGATGAGTAGGACAATAGATTGAGTAATAGTCGAAACTGTCCGACCTGCGAGGTTTTCAGGTGTCCACATCCCTTGGCCACCATGTCCATCGAAGAAGCTGCAGACCTGGAAATTCAGGAGATGCGTGAAAAGGAGGTGGCATGGAAAGTCCAGTTGGAGGGAGGTCCTTCTAACCCTCTGGTGTCATCAAACATGGCTTGCTGAAACATTTCCCCAAACCAAGTTCGATGATTTTCTCATTATTTCCCATGTACATGTCTGTTTATAGGGGATTTCCAATTGCCATGTTTGATTACTGGTGGGTAAGGATTGTTTCCAAGACGTGGATAAAGGGATAAATTTGCAGGAAACCCTCGCAGTTTCAAGGGAAAAATAACATGGTTGCCGCACATCCAGAGTCACATTGGTCAGTCTATCTCAGCTATCCGGACATTCAGGATATATTTCCGGGATGCTTGCCTTGTATCACAACGGAAGCTGCAGTTGCCTATCAAGGTAAGGAGTATTTCAAGACTCCTCATATACGCACGTCATAAGCATGATATAGATGTACACATTCATCTAGATCTACCCTCCGGTTATCAAACATAGGAATGGAAAATCTACCATTTAGAGATGACTTTCCCATTAAAGCCTCCATTTATGGGGGATTTTCCAGCCACCTTTGAGCACACCGGAGGGCCCAAACACATCTGTTGTCCCCGGGTTCACCTCAGAGGTTGCCCTCGACTCAGGCGGAACGCATGGTGCGAGAAGCCGAGGAAAGGGCCAGGGATGCCGATCGATGGTCTGGGGACTCGGTTGTTGGATGGGTCGGATTGGGATCCCAAGATCAGTTGATCCAATGACTGAAATGGGGGACTTCACCAGCAATGGGGAGATGAGACATTTATGGGATGTATAAAAGTAGCACTGTGATGGTTGGGATTGTCTGAAAATGCTTTTATACTCTCAACATCTCCGTGTACTGGAGAAAATTATGACATGAGATTTGGGGGTACCTCATTCTCAGACCAACCCATGTAGGCAAGTAACAAGTGATTTGTCGCGATTTAACTGATTCAGGCACCACACTTGAGATAATTTTATGTTTCTAACTGTTGCCCACCAAGAACATCATATCAGATAAAACCACCGAAAATGGGTTTATAATCAAAAAATCATATGGGCTAAGATGGATCCCCGCTGGGAAGAGCCTTGGCTTCCAGGTGGGATGGTGACCGCTATGGTGCGAAAGAAGAGTGGGAAGATGAGCAAAGGCCCTGGATCTGGGTGGAACTCTCGGTTTGCTGTCGATCCAATTCTTGGGGCTGCGGTTTAAGGTACCCTCCTGGTAATGACTAACAGTTTGCTATTGAAAATTGCTATTTATAATTTGATTCTCCCATGAAAAATGGTGATTTTCCATAGCTATGTTAGTGTACCAGAGGGTATCCATGGTGAGGGGAGATAACCACACTTGTGGATGTAAACGCCATTTCTTAAATTTATTTTGCACCTCAACTGCGGCCCCTTGAAGACATTTTTGCAGTTGGAATGGGAGTATGGGGTCAGCATTTCAGATCCTCAAGCCTAAACACTTTTGCCATGTTTGGCATTGACCCTTAAAGCTTCGATGACCGGCCCCTGGGAGGCTCTACAAAGATCGAGCGACTGGATGAAATCAGGTGTTGGTGAAATTAGATGGTAGGCGATGTGTCCCCAGAAAGCGTTTATCAGCATCACCAAGGAACCAAAATATGCGGGTTGGGGTGGTCTTGAAGCTTGCGCAATGTGAGGGCGCCGGGGTGCCAGGGCCCGAAAGTAATTCGACATCATTCCACAATTTCTTCCAGGAGGACCATGGGTCAAGCCACTTTGGTACCCTTTGGGTAATTTGACTTAGCTATGGAAAACAACCAGTATTCATAGGTGAATCATCGAACTGAATGGGCGATGTTCCATGGCAAACTGTGAAATCACCAGAGGGTACTTGCTGTAAGTGCTGATGTCGTGCTGATGTCCCAAGGACTTTGACGAGTTCAAGGATGAACATCCCTGGGGTTCCGGCAACAAAATGGCGAACATCGGATGAGGGCGAGGCCTGGGGAGGTGCCCAGCCGTTGTGCCGTCGCGAGAGCGCTGGAGTAGCTTTGAGGGGGGTTGGTTTTTAGAGGTCATCTAGGCATATAAGGCCAGGGAGGATGTATATGTATCCAATTTCACCCAATGTAGTTGGTTATGCCTGAAATCCTATTTACATCTTATCAAATTACCATTTTCAACGCTGATTCACTCACAACTGTTTGTTGTCTATTTGGCATGTGGAGAATGTGTGGCGTTGTGATCACTCGCTTCCCTTTGCTGGACCAGTTTTGGTGCGAGCCGGCACAACGGGGGGACACTGCTCAAAGAGAGCAAACAGGGCAAGCCATGTACAGTGCTGGTGAGAAAAAAAGGTGCCAAGCAGCTTGTTATGCTGCTGCTTGCCAGATGACTGTGGTATCTGTGGTCTAAATTTGGACAGGGTGGAAAACAGTGACATGGGCATGATCCACGAATGAACACCTCAAAGCTCATGTCTAAATCAAGTCCGATGTGGCATCCAAATTTTGAAAGTTAATTCGCATCCCCAATCATCAACTATGGCAATGGAAAATCCCGATTTCCCTCCGATGATCTTCCTACCTATCGATGCCCAGTTCGGGGAGTTTCGCCCCGAGGTGGCCGGCCTCGCTGTTGGGGCATCTTGCGACTTCGAACGCGTCGATGGCGCCAGCCTGTCAGCTGAGGCTGGGATCTTAACACAGGGAGCACGTTCATCAAACCCTGGAAATAAAACACCCTAAAATCCCATCATGATTAGTTGATTTTTGAAAGCATCCACTTACTATTCACTGGGCTTGCCCCCCCAGTACATAAATGGAGAGATATTCACCATCCAGCACAATTCAACTCGCAATGGGGAATCCCACTCTTTTGGTGAGGAAACATCTATGAATGGAAACCACACCCTGAAGGGGCGAGTTCATGACTAGACTCTCCGACGTTTTGCAGATCTGTGATCAAAATGGATACTTTACATATATTACAAGAGGGTAGGAGCTGGTAAAGCATGGTTGAAATCTACTGTGGAGAACCCCGCAAAAGCGTACCCAATTTTAAAACGGTTTACAGAAAGCACGTATACATGGGGTAATGCTAGGAAGTGGGGACAAACTGGCAAGGGTCAAGGGTATTTACCAGAGGTAAAAACCATTTACTGATTGGTGTGGTCATACCAAGTACATCATACCAGGTTCATGGGGGAAAATCTTGGCGAGCGATGCCAGGAGTTTCGCAAGCGCTTTCGCACGGGGCCATTGGGTCCATTGGTTGCAGCTCAGTTCCAAGGCCTTCCAACTTCAGGAATCGGAAAAGGACACCCGGAACTTGGAACCATATTCTCGTTATTTTGAATCGAATGATGATAATCGCAGGGTAAAACCGCAGGTGCAGAATGTTTGCACCGCAGCACTGGCAACCTTCCATGTCACGAGGGCCTTAGTTTGCTTTTGTTTGTTGTGTGAAACCATCGAGGTCCTGGGAGGCCAGTGGTGTTGACCGGAATCCGTGTGGAGTCTCGGGAACCGGTGGGAACAGGTGGGGTGGTGGCTATGTTTCTCACAGAATTCTCTCAGAAGTTGCAGTTTGGAAGAAATGATGTCACAGTTCCGCGCATACGTCTTTTTTTCTTCGGAAAATGCCCATTGATTTACAATAAACCCAGCATTGAGGTCATTGTATACAACTACAAACTTCCTGGCCGGGGATGCTTGACCCATGTTGAATGTGCAACTGTGTATATATATATATATATGTAAATACAAGGTTCCAACTTTGATGTCAAGAAAATCACCAAGATTTTCCCAACACTTTTCCTCTCCAGCCGTTCGACATTAGCTTTTTCGCGTGAACGTTCGATGACTTGGCTCAAGGAGTTGCATGCATATGACTGGGGATGCAGGAGCTGCAGGGATGTTTGTGTTCATGATCATTATATCATCTTGTATCTATGCTTGGAATTACAGAGTATTATCACTGCTTCCAATCGCGAGTACTTTTTAGCAACTACTTTACTCATCAATATTGCTGTTGTTGGCGCAGCTGCCATTACAATTTCTGTTCCCGTTGTGGTTTTCACCACAATCAACGATTCTTGAATCGAAATGGGAAACCAGCGCCCGTTGTAGAATAAGAGATGTCTATTTTCTAGGGCAGACGGGTAACATGATGAACGCTCATCCAACTGTTAGACCTTTCATGAAGGTCATCGTGATGTTATGAGGGTGAACGCGACAGAATTGTCCATTGGCAGTGTCAAGACGGCTTGCCATGGAAGTACTTGGCCATGTGCCTCTGAAGGCTGCGTCACCGGGAGTGCAAACTTGGATGTGGGATAGCGGTAGATAGATTCCCCCAAAAAGTTCGGGTACCAACGGTTACTGTATCGCCAACGAGGGGGGCTGCAACCAGAAAGATAAGGATATAATGTTGGTAAAACAATAATAAACCATCCCCCAAATCATCATAAATAGGTGGTATAAACCATTCCAAAATGGGTGGTTTATTATTGTTTTACCCACATTATTCTGTTCATGTGGTAGACCAGTGACACTACATTGATGGACCCCAATTGTTTAAGGTTTCCACTCCCAAGGATGGTAGTAGTTTAATGTACGGTTCAAAATTTGGTTTGCCACATTTGTTGCTAAGATGCACGTTCCCGGGCAGCCACGGCACAAGCCAGGTAGCGGAAGGCGATTCCATTCGTATTGCGCAAGTCACCGATGTACCGCCAGAGCAATGGGGCGGGGATTGGTGGAACTGCTGGTGCTGAGAAAGTTGAGATTGGGAACAGCACAAGCGCTCCCCAAGAAAAAAGCAATATCTCTGATTACCAAATGAGGCTGAAGAACACGTTTTATATTTTGTATCTTCATGGCCTTCAAATCTCACAGTCAACTTTTTTTTGGGTTCAAAATGGAACGCATCCATGGTGCGCTGTAAGGATCAACCCAAATTCCGGCACGGTTGCAGCCCGTGCAGTTGCTGGGACCCCCTAGTCCTATGGCTCGGGCCTGCTCCCAGTTTGAAGGCAGGCCCCATCCCAAGCAGTAGCCGGAGCCCATCTACCAGTTCACTTACAAACCCATCAAAAATGGAAGGAACCCAAGATTGTAGTAGCGTAGTGCTGACATCACTGTTTGGAGGGAGTAGCCCCTGATTATATAGCCATGAGTATTAAAAACATCTGGGATTGATCTTATTTTTTGTATCAAATATACCCACATTCTATCCACATTCTATCCACATGATATCCACGTTACAGTATATCCCGCAGGAGACAATCATCAACCATCGTTTGTCGATTCTCATGACATCCCCGCTGTAAGGTCCATCGCTTTCCAAGCACCTGCCGCTTTTGGACCAATGGCCGTGGCCAGCGGGTGGACCTGGAGACCTACAGAGCTGGAGGTGAGATCGAGCTGTTGGAAGCTGTGCTACGATCCTCGTGCTGTACGGCTCCCCCCATTTTGGGGATATGAAGAAGGTTTTTTTGATTAAAAAACATTTCGATTTTCACATCAAAAGGTGAACTTTGCCGTCAAATCCCTCGTGAGTCGTCTTGATGCCGTCTCAGACTGGAGGTTCGTGATTCCTGTACTCGGGGGTATTGGATGTAAACTGAGGAATACAGCAAGTCTTTTTGTTAAGACATGAGGTGGCATGAAAACATTAATATGGTCTAGTTTATTGTGACCGTGACCCCCAAAAAAGGTAGACAAGTGTAATGCATCAAAACACAAGTAGGATGTTACTTTTCCATATTTTCGTGTGGATTGCTACATTAGAGTGTTGGAGTTGTACCTCCCAAGTGGATCAACCAGGCTTTCTTCATCCGCGCGGTGCTGGGCGGTGCCCAGGACACGTCTCCCCACACTTTGTGGTCTTCACAGGTGACATCCTCGACGGCAGGTGCCCAAGTTGAGAGCCTTCCCGTTAATGAAAAAGAGGGGCACCCTTCATTCATTCTAACAAGCAGTGAATAGATCATTCGATGATTGAAATGATGAAATCTGTACCTTTCTTTTTTTTGCTAAAATGATATCATGACGAAGCAGGCATGCAACATCTCTAAATCACTTCTTGGTCTTGAGGAACATCTTTGGATATCTTTGGACGGCAGGCCCTTCCAGCAGATGGGCGATACCGACTGGAGATCTTCGATGATGGCATTGCTAGAGCCTCTCCACCAAAGAGGGTTTCTTGGATTCTTGACAGCTTCGCGATGACCCGCTTCTTGGTATTCCTCTCCCATGAGATGATGTTCAATGGCTTCTTTTGGCCTTGAACAGAGCTCAGATAAATCGTTTGAAAGCACCATCCTCCCATTTCCAAGTTATAAGTGACGACTTCCTGAGTCCATCAGTTCCAATCCATCCTCTTCCCATCCCCCGCCCCCCCCCCCAAGGCTTCCCTGGACCTTCGTCCCCGGCAACCACGACGACGACGACGCACCATGGAGCCGCTTAGAGCTGCTGGAGATCTTTCAGCTGCCCGGCTGTGTGGCGAAGGGCGCCAAAAGCTTCGACCACTGCGTGACGCTGGGAGCTGGTGAAGGTGCACCATGGAGATGGTCTGAAGATGTGGGGTACGCAAGGTGTGCTTTTATTTCTCTCTCACAGGTCCAAACGTAGCAACCCACAAGAAAAAGGATAGAACCAAAATGCGAACCTGGAAGCTATGCGGGAAACATCGCGAAAAAACATGCTTGAACATCTTTTAGGTTTTCTTTTCTTGCAAAGATGCCGAAATATGCACCAAATCACAAAACTGGCTGGTGGTTTCAGATGTTTTTTTCAAACTCTGTACCCTTAATTTGGGATGATGATGCTCAATTTGCCAACGCTTCTTCACGCAGATTGAACCATCACCCAGATAATTTTTGAAAGATGCCCCCTCTGCATTCTGCGGGCTCACGCTAGGACCTGATTGCAACTCTATCCGTTTGTGGTTCTTTGACCCTTGGCGTTTGCGCATGAAGATGCTTCATGAGGCTCAGGTCACTGTGGCAGCTGCGGAATGGGTACAAAAAGTATGAACAAATGATGGAAATGGATTCAGAACTGGATCCCTGATGGCCCATGCCCACCGTAGAAATTGCAAGAGGGACTTGTGTTTTTAAATGAAACGTATGCCAGACACCTGGTTTGAGTTGGCACATGGGTTTGTGTCAAATTGAGGGTTCCAAAACCTACTGATACAGTGGCTCAATTGGAAAACGACCTTACTCCACCCATCCCTGGCAGTCTCAGGATTCCGGAGGCAACAATCCAGATCCCAAGATTTGCCACTTGGTGCTGCCTTTTTGTGGCGGGCCTTTCACAGGGAAGTGTAATGTTGTTTGCGCTGAATATTTTTAGACCAAGACAAGCCATGAATTCCAGCGGCCAACATTTAGGTGTATCCGTTTGGATTTGCGACAGACGATTTGAAGCTGAGATGCTCCAACCTGTTAGAGGGCTCTCCTGAAACACGTCAAACAATCGTTCCATACACTGGCCGGCACAGATTTCAATTCCATGGATTTTTGATCTACTGTAGAATCGGGTTTCGTTCTATTTTCCTCTTGGTTGGTTTGTGCCATGATCTCCGGTTCTTCCTCAATTATCGCACCCCCAAGCTCGAAAAGGTGGCCCTGAAAAAACAATGAGGCAACTCCTAGAAAATCAAGAAAAACTCTTGGCACCTTTCCGGAGGGGTAGGCCTCCCCCAAATTGGCCCGAGGCTATGACACCTTTGCGCCCAGCACCGTGGCCAGCTTCGAGCGCTTGTCGCAGGAGCTGCCGCCCCTGCCGGGCCTTGCATATTTCCACATTCCGCAGCTGGGCTGGACGAGGGATCTGTTGGTGTGTCTGGATATGGGGGTTTCCTAAAATGAGGGTACCCCAATAGCTGGATGGTTGATAATGTAAAATCCTATTTAAAACTAAAATGGATGATTTGGGGGTACCAATACTTTAGGAAACCTCCATATGAGGGTCTACCAATAAGAAAGGACAAAGAACTGGGAATTTTATCTGTCAAACAGTCTGGTGGTGAAATTCCGTTTCAAATGAAACATCTCAAGTTGTGCGGAAATGGCAATTTTGAGGAACAACAGTGGGGATGTCTACCAGGCATAGGAGGGATATCATGGGAAGGATGCAACAAAACATTGAAAGGTCACAAATTCTGAACTATTGGGCTGTAATCATCAAAGCATGGGGGTTTACAGCAATGAATAATGGATGTGGGTTTCTCAATCAAGCGGAACGACCATCATTTATAGTACCTTCAATATCCTTCAATGGGGAACATGAGGTGTTTAAACCATTAGATTTTTTGGCACCCTATTTTCAGACAAACCCATATTTGGGTGGCCATGAAATGCTTGAATCTGTGTGAAGTTGGGTGGCTTACAACTATTGCACCTAGCTGACCAAGCCTTAACTAAACTAAACGATGCTTCAAAACTATAGGGAAGCACTTAAAATTGGGTGTGGCTTTAGCTTGCAGATGACGATGGTTGAGGTCTGACGATCACGAGGGTTCCAGTTTTTTGGTGGTCCAGCTTGCGCGGAAATCCTCTGAGGTTGCCAGAATATGGAGATCTAACACCTGTGCATGGCACCCAGGGTCTCTTCGAAGCCGCTTTACAGGTGTTTGGGTCGTCGTAGCGAACAGGGATGATTCAACCAATGAACAGCTTCTTTCGTATTTAAGCATACAAAAGCTACCACCAAGCTTGGATTTCTGCTCGTTTCCAACTTTCACACGCACATACACTCATGTATAATATAATGTATACAGTATAGATGTATATATATATATAGGTTTATATATATATAGATGCATTTTGAACCAGGCACAGATGAGAGTTCCGACAAAGGAGATCATGACAAGGGCAACGATGCAGGGGAAGCACCACGTATGGAAGTTGAATCCAATGGCGACTATGAATCCGAGAGTGCCCAGGCCATTGAACCAGGTTCGCGGGTGCCTCCCGGTGTGAAGCTGTACGACATGTCGTTGCTAAGTGTCATCTTCAACTCTTGGCGCACAGAGGCATTGAATGCCACTATCCGCAAGCTCTGTGCCCAGCCGATGGATTTTGTCGAGCTGGGGATTACATGGGAATGCAAGCTGGAAGTGGTAGTGAGGGCGACAAGAAGTTTGGAAAGCTTGGTGTTTTGCAGACTACCAGCTGGCAGCATGTTTATCCAGGCAGGGGAGGAGGTCGAGGTGACGTGCGGCCAGGGAACCATTGTGCGCATGCCCGTCACCATCCTTCGGCGGTTTCATCCGCACATATCGGGATGGGTGACTGCAGATGCTCGTGGTGCTGGCGGCCCCGTGTTGCTCTCGATGGAGTGAGCGTGCGTGGAGGACCTGCAGGGTAGCTGGTCAGGAGCGCGGTGCTAACCCAGAAGGATGGAGAACGCGCTTTCCTTTGGCCATTGACGTTCCGTGCTTTGATGGCTTCACACCCGTGGCCGCGAAATTGTGCATTTAAGTAGCAAAAGAAGAACTGTAGAATGGGAGGGCGCGCCCTCCCATTCGCGGAGCAATTCACCGACAAATGGCTATTACCACACATGAACACATTCTCATTGACAACCTGTGGAGAGTGCTGGGCCTCCATGACCAGTGCTTAGGATCACAAAGATCGTTGCATTGCACTGCATGGTATGACACCATTGTATTTCTCCCAGGCCGACTTCTTGCGGGTCGTAGTGGCTATGGCATTGTAAGGCAATTTCGAAGGATTCAGCACGCTCGCCATGCTCGAGGCCGACACCTCCTGCAAACCGACCTTCGAGTCCATTGCCACTCGATGTCACAGGAGCGCCTAACAGGCGACACGGTGGCTCAAGGTCGTCGGCCTGTGACGAGCAAAGTCACGCATCATCCACCATGCAGTCTGACCAAGCTACCATGGCTGTTCGGCTCAGACAAGGACATGAACAGATGCTTTTGCCTGACTACATTGAAGTACCAGCTCCAGGCACTGCACAAGATGTGGAACAAGAGCTCCTCCACTGGGGACATCGGTGCAGAGTCTTTCAATTTGGCAATGCTATGGAATTTCTCTGCGTGGACCGTGCACACCTGCCTGATCCCTAACAGTGTCACTATATGTTCTGTCACACAGACTTACAAGATGCAGAAGGCCGCTTCCTTCATTCTGCCCCTCGCAAGCTCACGTTCTTCCAGTTGATTAGTCGATGCGGCTCCTCAATGATCTTGGGTATTCGCGAGCCGTCACGATCGCTGAGGAGGATTTGGGCAACTTTGTACGCATTGTCTTCACCGACAGGTGCCTCTGCCGGCGGAACAGCCCAAGAAGGACAGAGCTCGCACTCCATGGCCAGAGCGGCTTGTTGCAGGCTCCGCCCCCTCTCCTCTTGTCCAGGCCAAAGCTCTTTCCACCACCTCGCCAACGTCTGGGACCACATTCACATCCAAAAAGTCGAATGTTGTCAACTCTTCCAGATGAGCCGCCTCTGAAACAGGCGCCAGGTAAACGGCCACGTCCAACGAAAAATCCACCAACAAAACTGGCATAGTTCTCCCTTCCAATGCTATGGGTGGCTGCAAGTACAAGCCTGGAAGGGCAAAGGAGACACTTCAGACTGTTCCTCCTTTCACTCTTTGCTCATGTCGAGCCATGCGGGCAAGGCGCTGCACAGAGCCTTGAGGAGCCATCAAGCCGACCTTTTCGAGTCCTTTCTCCAGAAGCAGCAGTTAGGCGGCCGACGGGCCATGCCTGTCACGTATGGGCTGCATCTTGCCCGCGCATTCTTGCGCCAAGCACAACGAGCTCATCGGTCCTCAGCTATTATTTTCTTGGACCTCAAAGAAGCCTTTTTTCGGATCTTTCGACCGCTCTGTTTTGGAGGACGAGTCACTGACACCGATCTGGCCCGCTTGATGCACCGCCTCAACATGCCTTCTGATGCCCTACAGGCATTACATCAAATGTTGACGGGACCGACTGCCCTGGCCCAGCCTGGAATGGATTCTCAGCAGCGCCAATACCTCTGGGCCATTCATCAGCAGACGCATTTTTGGATGGCACACCAAACGGACCTCGTACAGACTTCACAAGGCCCAAGGCCAGGCGATCCTTTCGCCGATGTGATTTTCAGCTACATCTGCTGTGTTCCTCAGACGTCTGGAAGCTTTCATGGCTGACTCTGGCATCATCAGCTCTTTTTCGAACGATTCCAAGCTGAGTCTCTTCTCCAGGGGTGCAGGTGAAGGACGAGAACAAGAACGTTTTCTAGGTCCTACCTGGATGGATGATTTGGCTGTTTGTGTAGAACATGAGCAAGCAGAGATTCTGGTGCGTAATGCAGGCATTACTGTGGGCAAGCTCCTCGAGATCTGCCTCGAGCACTGCATGACACCAAACTTGAGCAAAGGAAAGACCGAAAATTCTATTTTCATTGCGGGGTCCTTCCTCACGCAAACTCAAGACATCTCTGTATGATATGGACCTCGCAGCAGTGGATTTTTGCCAGTCCTCACCGAGTACGGCTGCTTTCAGGTGCCCATCATTGCCAGGTACACCCACTTAGGGGGACTTTTGCATCACGGTGTGGATGAAAGGGATCAAATTCGGAGACGCATTGGGATAGCCCATGCTACCATGTCGCAACATCGCCGTCTTCTCTTCTGCAACATGGGTCTGACTCTATCAAAGCGAGCTGAACTTTTCCAAGCCTTGGTCTGCAGCAAACTGCTCTACGGGGCCGAGTCCTGGATTGTGACAGAGGAGGGCACTGTGAAGTACTTCCATGCGGCAGTCATTCGACTCTATCGCCGTCTCCTCTGTCTTTCCCCTGAGGCTCATGTTTCGGATGGTGCAGTTTTGGCGCAAGTTGGGCTGCCGGCACCGGCAGAACTTCTCCGGCGGGCACGTCTGCGCTACCTTGCCACCTTGTTACATTGTGGGGATCGACACGAATGGGGCCTCCTACATGCAGATTCTGATTGGATCGCCTGTCTCGAGACTGACCTCTCTTGGGTCTGGACTCAATTGAAACACAGTTCCTCATTACAAGATCCCACACAGCACTGGCCACAATGGGAAGACCTCATCGTGCATCACCGATCCTACTGGAGAAGGCTTGTGCGTCGCTCCTTTGAGCGTGCTGCCTTGCAGCGCCGCAACCGATGGCATGTCCAAGATTTTCATCAACGGATGTTGCCGCAATTCCGTTTGATATTTGACTATGAGCAGCCAGTCGAGGATGAGCCCCTCTTGGAAGAGCCTGAGTCACTGGCCTTTGGCTGCTTGACTTGCCAGCGCCGATGTCGCAACCGCGCTGGTGAAGCGGCCCATATGTTCAAAGTCGACCAGCAAGTAGCCAAACGAAGAAGCTTGGTCGACACAACATGCTGTCCTGCTTGCCACCATGCAAAAGGTCTATGCTCACCTGTGCTACTCGGATCGGTGCCGCCGCATCCTCCAAAGCCGCAACATGGGATGCCCTGTGGTGCCAGGCACTGGCTCGAGTGAGGATCGTGACCGGACGCATCAGCACGACAGCTTGTTGCCGCCTCTTCAAGCTGAAGGCCCGATGCCCCCTTTGCCGCGACTACGCGACGACTTGGAGATTGATGCTGACCTCCATGTTGCATTTGTGGACGCATTCTTGGATGGGGAGACCTTTGACCAAGTGTCTGAGGCCCTGGGCGCTTTGGCCACGTCGAGACCTTTGTCCTGGACTATTGGCGGCGGACCTATTCCTTCTTCCTTGAGAACCTGGAGCAGATTGACGTGGATCGGTGGGAGATGCAGATTGACGAGGCGCGTGGCGCACTTGGCATACTTGCCGACCCAGCGACTTGGAATTTGGCTCCGCTACCAGGACCCGACGCCTACCTCTTTGGAGAAGCTTGAGCATGAGTGTAGCCGGATTGCGGCAACCGATTGGAGTGGACGCCCTACATCTTCGGTCCCGCCCATGCGCTTTGGACGACACCGAGTATTGCTTCATGTTTACTCTGGGAGATGCCGTGTTGGCGACGTGCAATTTTTTTTGGACAAGATGGATCCTCCGAGCGGAATCATCCTACACGTGGTCAGCCGTGACATCGTGGTAGACTCCGAGTGGGGCAGCGCTATGTCACTGTTGATAGAGGAGTACTGGCTTAGTGCGGCTCGCCGAGGACATGGTGTGGCTTTCCTCGCAGGTCCGCCTTGTGAGACCTGGTTCCACCCCGTCGTGCGCCTCGTATTCTTCGTGACTGCCAAGCCTGGCGCTGCACGAGCTCTGCCAGACTGGCACAGGCAATATCCTGTTGACTTTTACCCTGGAGCTTGCCTGTGTAATGGTGCAAACTGGCGGCCTGATCGAGCATCTTGCCGGAGAACCAAATCGCCGAGATCCTTCTGTCCTCCAAATCAGCAGCTTGCACAGGACAGCTCCTGTGGATCGGGTGAAAAAGCCTGCTCCTTTGGGTCCTATGGACTCGAACGACCCAACCACCGGAGATCTGCAGCCACAAGTCGTCTGTGCGCCCCAGGAGTCCACAGACAGTATGGGGCACCCACGCCCAAGCCTACTGATCTCCTGGTAGTGAACCTTCCGAGATAGGGACCTTGCGACAGTGGCTCAGGCTGCCGCTATAGGTTTAGACCAAGACGGTCATTGGCGCACCAGTGCTCTGAAAGAGTACCCACCTTGCAACCGCTTTTTGGGAGGGTATTGCTGCTCTACCAACAGCACCTCCCGCAGAGATTTTCAACCCTGATGACGCTGAGCTGGCCCGTTGGCGTCACACGCACGTGACCCACTATGGGGCTCGGCTAGGTGCAGACTATCAGGGTCCCATTTAGTATAGAATTTACCCGGACAATGCTTCAGCCGCAGCTTCACCGCTTCAGTGTGCTGGGAGGGAAAAAATAGATATACATATACACACACACATGTACATACCGGATAAATATTATACATATGTGTTGTGTTTGTTTATGCATATGTGGCCATTTTTAGCACACACATATATACATACATACATAGATACATATTTGATATTTGCTATAAATATATACGTATATCCTCACCCCGGTGAGGCTGGCATGGTGCCTCGGCCCTGGTGCTGGCTGCCCAGCCTGGTGCAACTGCTGGGCAAGGATCGCGTGGTGGGCAGCTCCAAGCTGAACAGCGGCCACTGGGCAGCGCAGCGTGTAGAGGGGAACCTTTTCCGAAACCTCCTTGGAAACCAAAAAATAGGGATTCAACCCCCTGAAATTTGGGGAATCCCACTTCTAACCCCTCAAAATGTGGATTTACTGACCAAATTTCTTGGGTGTAACCCAGGAAGAATGGGGATTTAAGACCCAAAAGATGGGAATAGTGTAGGGATTTAACCAACTTGTAACTTACAAGTATTTTCCAATCTGGGCATTTAATAAAGAAACAACATTTGGGGATACAAGGTTTGGATTAAACAGTAGTAGTGGACTATTATGTGGGCTTCACCCCATGCCATAAACAACTACCCTTCGGGGATGTTTTTTCTTTTTCTGATGGTAATTTGGGCCTGGCTTGTTGTTGTTGGGTTTGACACTTTTTTTCCGCAAAAAAACGACAGCCATCCAATGTTTCTGGGTAATGTGGCAAAGCCATGCACCATTGCCATTGTACCAGAAATGGGTTGTATAACCATCCCCAATTGGATACTTATGTGTCTTGGCTGTGCCACATTGCCCAAACCTTCCCAAACCATGTTCTCCTAGTGAATGTTCAATCATGGCCGACAAATGGATGTCTAGGCTCCAAAAAAGAGCCTGCAGCTATACACCAATCAGCAAATGTGTTTTTTCATTTTTGTTTGGGTTGCTTCAAGCCGGCCTTAGACATGCCTATATGCTTGTGGTCTAAGATTGTTTTTGCGTTGGTGAAGCCATGATATTCTCCATCTCCACAAGATTTTTTGGTACTGCCAACACTGGATTGACAAACCCTGGTTGATCAAAAACTAAGGGAGTTATCGCTAAATAGTGAGGTCCTTTGCTAGGAATAATGGTACCTGGTACCCCTGACTGATCAACAGCCAGAGGTCTCTTCGACGCCTTCGTGGAGTCGCAAAGTGTCAGGGCCACCTTTTGTGGCCACGACCACTCCAGTGACGTGCTGGCCTCAGCGGGATCGTCGATGGAACCTCATATTTCTTGGTTCCCAATGTCATGGCATTCTTTTGCTCACCAGAAAAAAATATACATAATCACATGCACTGTAGAACAGATTAGAAAGGTATACAGGTATCCTCTGGCACATTTAGTTTGGAGTTTGCGACATGGAATTCATGACCATTTTTTCAATCCACACCGTTGTTTTTTGTGAGGCCATCTTCCTGCGCGATGGGCTGTTCCTCTGCTACGGCCGTGTCTGGGGGCCCTATGGGAATCCATGGGAATGGGCGGATGGAAACTCCATGGTTTTAAGGATAGGGTGAAACCCGTTGAAAAAGGAAACAACTGAAAGCAAACCATTGACTTGAGTAGTCTGTGTTCATCGTGTCTTAGTGCCAAACACCAGGGCCGCGGGGTACTTGCAATGATTGGCCCTTTCCATTTTGCATCAGATTAATGTTAGATGGGGTTATGTCTACCCACAACAGGGCTAAACACACTTCTGGGACTGCGGGCACATCTCTCTACTATGCGTCATTTGTAATCTACCTTGGCCGTGGACACCTCCCCACCTAAAGACAACGATGCACGCTCCTTTTTTGTGTCTCGGCAAGTTGGATCACCAGATGCTTCTTGGGGGTGCAGTTGTTGGGTTGCAAATGGCTATAACCATTTTGTGGCGAGTTGGCATATTATCATTATGATATCTGTGACGAACTGGGAGTAGTATAAGATAGTATAAGTATAGTTATAGTACAGTAGAACTGTAACTATAGCTAGAACTCTGACGTAATATGAGTCCCACGTTCAACTGCAGGGCTTCCACCGGTGTTTTGACCAAAGGTCAGTGGCACAATGCCTCCAAGCGATTGGGAAGGCAGTGCACCGCTGCCCTTTGAGCCGGGCATTCGCATCGTTTGATCCCCAGCCTTGGCAGCGGCGTCGCCTTGGCACCAGAGGTGCTGTTGTTTTGGCAGCCACAAAAAAGATGGGTAGTGATAGTGGTTACTAGTTGTATATATGTTTTTTTCTACCTTTCATATGCTATATATATATATACTTTATATACCATATATATATATATATATACACATGTATATGTATATATATATATGTATATAGATGCATATGTGCATGTGCATGATGCTTATGTTGCCATTTGCTCACTACGGCCATTTGCTGAGGTCGAATATGCTCCTTGTGGCGATTCACCACGTCTCACCACCTGGATCGAGACCCAAAGTGGCGAAGATCCCGGGAGCCGCTTCGTACTGGACGTGGAAACAGGGTGGCTTGGGATATCCAGTCGAAGGAGCCATGAACAGAGCTATACTGGATGGGTACATATCAAACACGTATCAAAACCATGTTCTGAATCTAAAATGTGGAGCTGGAGGTTGCTATCAGCTTTCCGAACGGACTGATTGTTGGAGTTGGGTATGGTTTTCAGCATTTTGGGAAGTGGGTTTAGATAAAGACACACGGGTTTTCCAATCTGGTTGCTTAAATGATTTTCTAGTGGCTTAGAAGAGGTCTTGGGATTTGTGTAAGAATGGCCGCGAAGAGAGAGGTGCGTGCGGGCCATTGTGGCTTCGAGCCAAGAGCTGGCTTGGAAGTCACTTTCTCTCTGGAATCTGGAGATGGTGTTTCTTGTTCAATAATAAGATATGCGCTACTTGTCAGCCCTGCAACGACACCATGACAAGACTTTTTGTGGTGCCAATTCTTGGGGAAAGTGGGACACTACAACTGCTCAGCCACTGCAGCTTCGGCTCAGCGGGATCATCGGGGTTTGGTTCGAGTCTAAGACAGTCGACAGGTAGGGCACCCGAGAACTCGCTTTGGAGGCAGCTGGGACCCTGGTTGTGGCTGACTGATGGCAGGTCAAAATTGAAAACTGGGGTCACTCACCGAACCAGGGATTGCCGGGTAGTCCAAGGGTTTATTAACATGAACATCCATTGAGTTCCGACAAGTCACAGTCAGGTCATGGCGGCAGCAGGGATATGTGCCTCGTCTACGCAGCTGTCAATGTATTTTTTGGTCTTTGGGGTGGGGGCAGCGGGGTAAAAACGAGTTGAAACTTCAATCAATTCCATAATCCTAAGTTCAAAATAGTTCAAATGACAAGCTGGTTCAACAAACCAGTGCTTAGATGGAGATGGAGGATTTCCAGAACAATATTGAATGGGCTACCCTTTGGACATGTTTGCCCCCGGTTGGCCATTGGGTTTTCTGCCGAAGCTCAGGATACTCTACCAATTAGGACGAAATAACCCAGCTAGCCCTCAGTAGTGCAACACGGCAACGGACCATTCCTGATTATCTTTGGGATGGGTAGCTCAACCACCAAGCATGAAATCTTACCTTCATCATACCCTCCGGCAACCTTACCTGTCCACATGGACACTCCCATGTTTGTATCCATAGCTTTCTTCACTCAATTTTCTGAGATATTGTT
>BGPT01000922.1:33375-140875 GCA_003297045.1 Symbiodinium sp. clade C Y103 | reverse complement strand
TACAGAGTAGGGCTGTGGGGTTGACAGGGGGTCGGCACCTCAACATGTTGGAGATGTCACTCTTCGGTACGACTGTTGCAGCAAAGTGAGGGTGCCAGTGGTGAAAGATGGTGCCTATCCCTCAAATCCAAACAACTTCCCAACAATCAGTAAAAAGATGTAGACAGTATGGATAAGACAAAAGCATCGGCATTTTGGGGTAGTTGCTCCCAAGGTTGGACCCACAGGTCTGTGTACCATCTCAGGTGAAGGCGCCAGATCCCTACGAGTGTCATGATACGTGCCTTGCCGTGGTGCGTGCGGAGCTGGTGGTTGGGAATGGATGGTCGCTGGAGGATGGGAACTTCCCACAATTTCCCAATTTTCTTTTCCAAGAAAGTCTTGCTATTTTCATCATTTCATAACGTTTCCCCCCATACTCACCCACAATTCCTCAATGATTCCCCATTCATTTTCCACAATTTCCGAAAGTTAACAATACTCTTGAGAGAGAATTGATATGCCTTTCAATAATTTAACGTAGCTATGGAAGCCATGGCCCAGCTATACTTTGATGATTTACCTATTAAACATGATGATTTTCCGTGCCATGAGGGCCTCTGTGGATGCGTGGTCGGCAGACCACCAACGCTGGTGCTGCTATGCCGCCAGCGTGGGGTGTAAGCCGATCATCGTGGACAAGACCGTGTACAAGAAAGTGACCAAGATCAAGGAGATCCATTTTTTCTTGACCTGGGGTAAACTAAAATAGATGTGGAAAATCCATGGTTTCCCTAGGAATATGATCCACACATGGTGGGTTTTCCCACATCTATGTTGGTTTATTGAGGGGTACTTTGTTGTTTTATTGGGGGGACCCTTTCTGATCAGGGAGATCCATTTGGGAATGGATCAAAACCTATTTGTGTCCACATTTTGAGGCGATGAAACTATTTTGGGTGAACGGAATGGTATGGGAGATGGTTTTGTTTAAGCAAATTCAGCCAGATCTGGCAAATTTGTTTCTCAAACATGGGACCGTAAACTGGGATACATTGGAAAATTACTCCAGGATATGCATTTGGGTGTTTCTTAAGAAATGGGGTACCCCTTTTCACTGTCGGTTTATCGGTTTATCAACAATGAATCCGGGTTTGGCACCTCACAATAGGAGTAGTTGATAGTGAAAGTTAATCTTGAGGCAGCTCTAAAGTGTACATGATGATCCTAGTGACAATTGCTGGCTGCCGGGATATCCCAACACCAAAATTTATGGCAAAGTAAACATGGGGATAACTATGACATCATAAGCAATGTTATATTTCAAAAGATAGGAATGGTGATTCTTGGGCCCACCATGAACAGATTCAATGTTAAAGCTTGGCTTCCAAGCGGCGCAACCCTCCGAGGGTCATCGACCCCATGTCATCAAACATCCCGGATGGGCAGGGGAACCACCTAGCACCACAGGAGGTGCCTGTGCCACACTACATTGAGCCTAAGGAGCCCAAGGTCAGGAAGATGTGGGGTATATCAGCAGATTTAAAATGATTTAGTGATATATGAAAGAGACAGATACTAGTAGATAGGATGAGATGGATAGTATTTCTTGATATTTAGTTTTTCTTATTTGTATTTATTCATTATTCGTTTGTTTCCATTTGTGCCAGAACGCATATTGTTGATGAAGATTTCTTTATACTCATTGGCTACATCAACGGATTCGTGAGCTGATCAATCATAGTCATATTCATTTGTCCTGCCCGACACTGCCTGCGAAAGTGAGATAATGATAGTGGTGTAATTACTCAAGTTTTTGGTCACTATCCACAATTTTATGGCGTGTGACATCATCACCACAATGATAATGACAATCGTTATCAAAATAGACGAACTGATCACAACTATAATGACAGTAATAGAATCAATCATAGAATAAACACATAATTAGGTCATGCAATTGATAGTGGGTTTGAGAATAGAATTTCGAATTAAATTAAACATAGATATGACTAATGATATAACTAATGACTCACTTGATGATAGAATCAATAACAGAATTCATAATGGAATCACAAATGGCATCACCAGTGGAACTGATATAGTTAATAATAACTATATCGACAATCACAGACTTGATGATAGAATGGATGATGCAATGAAGTTCATAACAACCATAATAACAACGATAATACTAATAAGACTAATGCTACTAATTATATCTAATAATGATGAATCATAAATGACAAGTATATAAATGATGCCAGATTTAATAGACAACAAAACATAGATAATTGATAGGAACAAGAAGAAAAATCCTCATCCTCATCCTCATCTTCATCACTTCTCCAATGATGTGACCTTCACCTTCAACATCTTTCGCAGGTGCACATCGTGCATAAGGAGGTGCCCTACAAGGTCCCTGGAACTCCCAAGATCATCCCCGTCAAGCTGCCACGCAAGGTGCGTCCTGGGTCTGAAAATGGGGGGATGCCACAAAAAGGCCATATGAACTCATGGGGAAACTGATGATTCACCATGAAATCTTGAAATATCCAAGTTTCAGACAAGTCCATCTAATGCAACTGGATTGATACGGAAGAATGACTTGACTAATGTGCCGTTCCCAGGGCTTTCAATTTTCGAACCCATTTCTGGTCCCGTTGTTTGGTGACCATGTGCCAAAATCCACCCCAAGGACGACTACTGTAGCCATTTGTGCGTCCGTGGATGATCGTGGATGTACCCCAATGAATTGATCCTGGATTGACATTCCCCATGTTCCAGGCAGATTTCCATGATATAGCCATTGAATGCCTACTAAGTACAGTATATCCCCGTTCTATACACATTGGTTCATCCAGTGTTGAACATCTGCACTACCAGCAAAAGCACCAATATAGGGGTATTAGAACAGAGATCATGCGTCTATATATATATATATACACACACACACACACATATATATATATATACACATCTATATATATATATACATACATATATATATATATATGCACATACACCTATATACCCAAATAAAAAATCAGCGCCATCCCAGAGGTTCTCGTTAGCTACATATCCCCACTCAAGTAGGGCTTTTCCTCCTCCATCTACGCCAGGTGATCTACAAGGACCGGGTGCAGGTGGTGCCCAAGCTGATCAAAGTGCCGGAGCCGGGGAAGGTGCAGATCGTGCACAAGCCAGTGCCGCATCCCGTGCACGGCAAGGCCATCTACGTCACCGGGACTTGAAGGATTTCAACATTTGGAGTTTGGGTTTGGGGACGTTTGTTTTTTAAAAGGTACAGTATTGAGTGATAAAGATCCGGCAGAACTCTTGGGTTAGCTGAGTTCAGTGGTGATTTCGTTTAGCATACTTTTTCACAAAAGGATTGATGGGGACATTGATTTTCCGCCATTGATAGCCTCAGATCTGCAACTCCAAGGTCAAGGTGCCTGTTGTGGGCAAGGATTCCTATGACTGCGATCAAGGTTGCTGGGATTGTTTTTTTTTTTTTTTGTGTGGTGGGCTTATGGATTTTTCCTTTGAAATTGCCACAAAAAGCGGCATCCTTCCTTTTGAGATAAGCTTGGATTGGTTTCGGGGGCTTGGGAAAGGCATTTCTTGCAGCATGTTGGATAAAAAGGGAGATGAGACTGATGACATGGTTTTGACCATTGAAGATGAGTTGTTTTTCTGTTCAATTAGTATCTAGATGATACTAGATGATACATACTTGTAACCATGAATTCCCGCTTATACAATCGCAGAATTTCCCTTTCATCCAATTCGGGTGGACGGCATCGAGGGTTTGGAGATTGACATTCCATGGTCACCTCTGAAGCCGGTCAAGTCGAGTTCGAGCCACAAATGGGTATGGATCAAGCTTATAACTCCAAAAATGGATGGTTAAAAACAACAAATGGTCCACAGAAAAAAGTGTCCCACCGACCAATGTTGTTTGATTCCCATAAATGGTTGAAGAGCAGTTTTCAGGGGAAACACATATGTTTAGCGGTAGCAACAACGGTTCCCCGCAGGTTTTCCCTTAAATCAATCCAACAAAAACAGAGAGATATAGAGTTGCACCGCCAATTTTAATCAGGTAGAACGACCCAAATACAACTCACCTCCCATGAGGCTACGACAACTGGTTCTTCGGCTGGTCTTCTGTGAAGAAGCACTTCTGCTGCAAGACGGAGCAGAAGGGCTGCCCTCACACCTGGCACGGCAGCTTGGACTTGTTGAAGTAAGTCGACCTTTTTTTTCTCCTCTCTCTCCTCCAAGATACAAAAATCCACCAGGAATGGGGAATCTGTTCTTTTTTTTTTTGGAAGGGATTCATGGAAAATCCATGTTTTAAGACAAGCCTTCTAAAGCTTGGGTTGTTCCCTCCACCTGAACGGATAGTGAAGGTTAATGCTGGAGGCAAATGCCATGTTCTCGGGTCCGGGTCCTGTCAGTGAGTGGTGGTATGGCTTGGGCCAACATATGACAATTGTCATCACCATTGTCATCACCATTATTATCCATCATCATCTATTATCATCGATTGTCAATCTTCGCTGGTGGTTTCCTCCTAATCATTTTCTCGTAGCATCAATGATTATTTTATCCTTTTATCCCAAGAACTTTACCCAAATCTACGTTCAGCCCAGATTTTCATCATGATTTGTGGTTGATCCTTAGCCCATGATATCGCAATCACCGAGGCAGTCTTCACCTGCATACCCACGTGGCCCACATGGAAGGCGAGGGCCATGCCACCGGGCGCATCTATGACTGCCATGCCGGCTTTTCCAATTGGCAGCAGGGATGGTCCGTGTCCAAGCCGCTTGGTTGATGGTTGTGGATGGTTGGGAAATGCCCATCAAGAATGGTGATTTAACCAGAGAACAATGTTGATATAGTGGGAATTTAGTGGGAATCATTAGGATGAATTATAGCGACCTCACTGAAGTAATGGTTAGTGGAGGTAACGATCCCGAAAGCCTTAGTTCAAGTTTGTGAATTGTTAGAATGTTACCATGTTACCCAGATATATGTTTATATTAATGTATACGTATATATGCACACAAGGTGCGTGTATACGTGTAACATATGTTTGAATGTGTATATGGGTATATAGTAAAGGCGTAGATGTGTATGTGTAGATTTTGTATGTGTCTATGTCCATGTGTAAATTCACATGTTTCCATCCATATGATTGTACACGTAGATAAAATGTGTTCTATGAATCATATACACGCAGTAGTTTCATCATCATTCCTTTGGAAACCTCAGATAGGCCATCTGGGGTGATCTCCCTTCCCACCAGGAAGAAGTGGTGCTGCAGCCGGGAAGAGCGTGGCTGTGAGAAGTTCTACTGCGAGGGCGACAGCAAGATGTGGCATGCGGAGAAGAAAGACTGGCGCCTTGAGATAACGACATGCCAGTGGCTGCTAAGGTCATCAATAATGATGGTTTAACAATATTCGATCATCATGTACAAGGGGGTTCAACCATCAAAACTGTGGGGATGGAATTGAAAAGTGATTGCTAGCTCATGAATGCTCATGATTAGTTGCGGGGTTATACCAGTTATACTACCTTTTTACTGTGTATACTTCATGGAATGACAGAGGGTTTCAAGCACTGCGCAAGTGGTCTTTATTTGTGATATGGAAAGCAAGAGGTAGACGACTCCTGGTTGAGATGAATATGGGAGGCACGATTATTATTTGATATAGTGATTTATGACTGGTCTTTTGGAGTTGCATTCACTGACCATTAGTCCTGGTAAACTAACATAACTATGGAAAATCACTATTTTTAATGGGAAAATCCACTATAAATGGCCATTTTCAATAGCTATGTTAGTTCACCAGAGGGTATCTCAATTTGTGATGGAAAGTGTAGGGGGACTTTTGGTTTTTGGAAGCTCTCTGAAGAATCACAACCAAAGATCTACATGGCATGCTTAGATGCACCTACCTACACGCGCACACGCTTGTATACCCGTACCATCATACATCGCAACCCTGCAGGACTTCGAACAGGAACTATATATGCCAGTCGGTTGAAAGCAGTTGTTTTCTTTTTGAGACGTGACATGGTGAAAACAAACTAAACACATCGCAAGTCTACTTCTGTAAATCCGCAATTTCCGGAAATCTCAAATCTCCAACTTTCTCCTGGCTAGATCATTGGACATCCTTTATTTTTCGGTTGGTTCAACCGTTCAACCCCTGGAGAGGTGCTGCAGCCACTTCCAGCAGGGCTGTGCAGCCACAACACTGTCGCCCTTGGGATGCGATGCCACCTGCGAACTGAAAGGCGGGACCAAACTTCTGGATTGGATTGGAGTAGATTTGATTAGGCTGTTGAATTCTTAGATAAAGGTTAGAGGTATAGATTGCATAGTCGATGAGATTCGACTGGATTGGGTTGGATTGGATAGGTAGATAGAAAAATAATCTCGTATTCTGTCAATCTGTTACATTTACGCGCCAAAACGAGGATGCACTCAGCCATAAGGAGGCTGATGGCTTCACCAAACATGGGGATTCTCTATCCTACACATTCCCACAGCCCTGACATCCAGTATGGAACGGCCCCAGCGCAGGGCACAGCTCGTCGTGCCAAGAGCGGATTCACTGGACTTCGCAGCATTTCTTCTCAGGCGCTCCGGGCTGGGAATGGTCTTGAAGTGTCATGGCAAGTGGTTTCTGGTTGAGGGCATGCGGGTTGTCCCGGAATGTTGAAGGGAACGTTTGTATAGAGGAAAAACGTGGAATTTCAATGCTGAAAATAAACCCTCTCTTTCTTTGGATGCCAACATTTAGACGGAAAAGCCATGAAAAACCCCTGGGCTTGCTGCAATTCCGCCCTGGACGTCAACCCAAGGGCCAAAGTGGCCGCAGGACGTGAGAATTCCTGTGCACTCGCCTACAGCAAGGTCCAAGTGGAATGCGACGTGTGCCTTTGGCGAGATCGGGCGCTGGTTGCATCAAGTCACTGAGCTCGGGGTCGGACGACAATTTGTAGGGATCCGATGTACATTGCGTTTTCTTGTTGCAAATCAGCCCAAGGTCCTGAACTTGGGGAGGTGACTCGGGATTTGGAGGGTTTGCCCCCCTTGAAATTAGAGATGCTGAGCGTTTCACCCACAAAAGGACAATGAGTGTGAGTTACTGCACATATTCAGAGATGCAGCACCTACAAGAATCCGGGGATTTGTAGGGATTAAGATGGTTTCAGCATCAAACTTTGAGATTCTCCAAGAAATTGAGGGGACACCTCGCAGGTGCCGCGCCTGCTCCATCGAAGCGGCCGGCTGCACGGTGCAGAAGGTTGCCACGAGTGAGGCTTTCGATTGCCATGCGGCCTACAACAACTTCTTCCGCGCCTGGTGGGGATGGGATGGGGATGGGAGAACACCTGTATGAAATAAATATGGGAAGACTTTTCTCAGAATAAGAAGAGGCTTATGACCAGTAAAGAAATCAAGATATGGGTGTGTCTATGACGAATTTCGGGATGGCCCTTTTAGGATTGCTATTTGTACTGCCCAAAGTGACGAAGAATGAGATGTTGGGCTACCTGATTTCTCCAGGTCACCAGCGAAGAAGCAGTGGTGCTGCACCATCAAAAGGATGGGCTGCGAGGGAGATTCGCCTCCCTCAGTGGACCCGGGCGTGGGCATGAGGTGGAAGCACGTGCAGGTGGACTTGGGATGGAGCTGAGGTTGGTTGGAGATTGCTAATGGGTTCCCATAGATAGATCCTATCCTGATTTTCTTTCTGATGGCTTCAATTTTCTTGGGATCCAATCCTAAGCTCTATCAACATCTACCAACTCTTACTGGAAACTCATCTGTGAACGGATATTAATATGAGGGCAGATTTCCTTGGCCAGCTCATTGCCAGAGCGTACATCCCATTTTTTTAATGGCGTGCTAGGTCAGATTACCACAGGCCAACAATTTGTTTCCCCTCATTTCACTTGTAGATGATCCACAGGGTTTGAACATCGTTCCTTTTATGACGTATCGAAAATATACTTGGCCTCCTTCAACTATCACTTTTTGTTGATTTGTTTTGATTTGGGGCTTTGCTTTCTGGCCGGCTTTGAAACCTTCTGTTCTTCTAAAGACTCATCACCCTTATGACCCCTATATAAGTAGCAGCAGCAGCATAACCCATTAAAAATCCCTATGTGCTACATCATTAAGGAGACACACACACACACACATATATACTTACTACATGTACACATACATACACACACACACAGACATCCATTTCAAAAACTGATATAATCGCATGATAAAGAAACATCTCATATACTCGTATACTCGGCATGCCTCGTGCCTAATCATATATTTCACAAGGTGAGCGGCTACTGGACCTGGCAAGCCGTTGCAAGCGGTGGCGGCGGCGGCATGGTGAAGTTGCCGTACGACTGCCAAGCAGGGCTGACACACCGCAGCACAGGGTGGTCCCCGGGAAAGAAGAGCTGGTGTGCCCTGGCAGGAAGTTCTGGTGGTGGACATGGAAAATCAATGGAAAGGGATGGTTTACAATGGAACATCCATGAAAATCCTATATTGAAATGGATCATTGGGCGCTACCCCTATTTTGGGAAACCTCCAAAGAATGATAATTCAAAGGTCATATCAATGGTAATGTCACGGGGAATGCGCTTTCTTAGTGAATGTAGTTCAGGAACAATGATATTTTGTAATATTTTTGGAGGTTGTATAGTGAGGACCCCATTTTCAGGGTAGTAATTTGGAGCATCACAGACATGACCTTTGATATACACGAGGTAAACCAACCTGGATATGGAAAAAAATCCATGGTGTCTCCAAAGAACAAGCTACACATTGTGCATTATTCCTACATATGGTGCGTTCTTCACATCTATGTTTATCCATCCCGTCCTTAACAGCTTTCCAGGGCAGTTCATGTGCGATTAATGTGGCAAACCCGGGAATGAGCCATCCCAGTCACCAACCATGTGTGGGTCATTTTGCGCCATCCCAAAAAGGGCATACTGGTATTTGCGGAAATAAACTCCAATTATTGGGGATGGTTTTTCTTTGGACATTGTTCCCCTCCCCCTTAATATTAGATACAGTACCATCCTTAGAAAGCTTGGTTTAGTATTGGATCTACTCATTTTAGGACTTTCATGGGGGGTATTTAACATTAAGGGGAATGGACTATTAAGTTTAATGTTCACCCCGGATTTTTTAAAATAAACCACCGGTTTGGTTAAATGGGGGGGTTTCCCAAATAGTGATATTTCCCTTTGTTAATGGCCCACAATTAGTAAACTAGGTTTTGTATGAAACCTGGGTTGATACGAATCCTGGGTTGATATTATCCACATTGCTTTGAGGCTGCCAGCACCAGCAGATCGGCTGTATGGACGTGTCTTCCGGTGCCGCCGCTGCTGCTGGTGCGTCAGCTGCTGCAGGTGGTGCCGCGGCGGGCGCAGCGGGCGCGGCGGGCGCGGCGGGCGCGGGCGGGCACCCACCGGGTGTGGCCGGGCATGGCATGATGTGGAAGGAGGTCATGTCTGGAGGTCACGAGCATTGGGAACCTTGGCTGAGAAACAGCTGAACATACCTTGGAAAAGGAAAACCCTGTGACGAGTGTGGATTTGAATGTTGAATCACTATATTGGTACAAAGGTTCCGATGTCATTGGGTTCATTTCATGATGGTTGCTTTTCCCAGACTTCAAGAACACAATGCCGCATCTCATGGAGCATCTCACTTATTTAATTCTCTTGTTTTTCCTTGCTTGTGTCGCCAGTCTCTCGCTTTGCATGTAGCGTCTGTAAGACAACTTTTGCCCCGGCAAATGCAGAGGTTAAAAAAGTAGAAGGTCCAAATTTGGGGTTCTATGTCATTCTTGTATCAGGGCCCGATCATGGCTTGATGATTTGTTGCTGATAAAACAGTGAAATCCTCTTTTTCTTTATCGGGAATGCATAACGTATATATCAGCACACACATTCATGCACGCACGTGCACACACACACATGCACACACACACACATGCACACACACACACATGTACCCACACACACACACATGCACCCACACACACACACACATGCACACACACACACACGTACACAAATATATTACTAATACAATGTACATTCAACTAGATATAGGTATAAATATAGATAGGAACATAGATGTACGTGCAGGTAAAGATCACTCATATATATATATGTAGTTGTTTATTTATTTATTTTTTTATTCATCGATTTATTGATTTATTTATTTAGTCACACACATACACACGCATGTGTATATATATATATATAAAACATACAAATATTTATTTATTTACATTTTTAATACTTATTTATTGTTTATTTGGTTATTTATTTATTTATTTATTTATTTCCATGCCCACACACATACACATACATATACATAGACATAGACACATAGATACATAGATACATAGATACATAAACACACAGATACATAGATACATAGATACATAGATAGATAGATAGATAGATAGATAGATAGATACATAGATACACAGATACAGAGATACATAGATAGATAGATAGATAGATAGATAGATAGATAGATAGATAGATAGACAGATAGACACACAGACACACAGATACACAGATACACAGATACACAGATACATAGATACATAGATACATAGATAGATAGATAGATAGATAGATAGATAGATAGATAGATAGATAGATACACAGATAGATAGATACACAGATACACAGATACAGAGATACAGAGATACAGAGATACAGAGATACAGAGATACAGAGATACAGAGATACAGAGATACAGAGATACATAGATACATAGATACATAGATACATAGATACATAGATACATAGATACATAGATACATACATACATATATATATGTAGACATATTTACACTTCTGTGTTTTTTTGATAACTTGGAGCTGCCTAAATATGTCAAAGCAGTCGCTTTTTGTTCCTGAGTAGACCTGAGTAGCCACGAGCAACGGTGAGTTGTGTGTTCAACCTGGCCTGCAGCGAATCGGTTGGACGTCTCCAACCGCTTCCCATGACATCATTAGCTTCGTTGGCCAACGTCGTGATGTCATGCGCTGGCCCCCTTCTTTTTCAATGATTTCGTGAAATAGCAGTTTACACACATATCTATCTAACTTTCTATCTATCTATCTATCTGTTTGTTTGTCTGTCTGTCTATCTATCCATCTATCTACCTATCTATATGCATCCATATACATACAAAAACATTCACACGCACACACGCACACAGACATTCCCCCCCCCCCCCCCAGAGATGTTTCTGTGTGCTTTGTTCGGCCCTGTGCCTCAGGAACAGCACCACATTGCGGGCAACATGGACATGGCGCACATGCACGACTGCAGTGCGCCTGCCATAAGCGCAGACCAGAAGGACGGGAGATGGTGAGTTGGGCCGCAAAACGTGGGACCTGGGATGGTGGCTGAGTAGGACTGCAAACCACTTGACTATCCCTGTTTTGGAGTAGCACATAAAAAGGTAATTTCTTGATTGAATGGGCCTGCCCACGGACAACCCTGGCTGACTTCACCGTGATTATTTCTTAGCACTTTGGAGAGAATAGCTGGTTTCGATTTAAATTTTTCCTCACTTGTCATCCGGACAAACATCTTAAACAGGATCATCCGTAATTTTGGAGGTGGCAGAATCAAGGTTATTCACTCTTTTACCCACATTGTTTTTTTTTGGCGGGTTGACCGGCACCATCCCTGAGTGGAAGGTTTCACCAGAAATAACCAGCCATGGTCCAGTCCATCATAGGAGTCCTAGCATGACAGAAAAACAGGTCGTCATGAAAAATCATGAAAATAGTCGGGACTGCGACCCTGTGAGTGCGAAACCCAAGAATTTGAACATGCCATGTTTCTGAACATTTGGCAGTTGCCTCAGTCCTGTGCAGGACTTCTGCTGCAAATTCTTCGGTCGAGGCTGTGAGTGATGGATCTTGGAGATCCAAGAAGGACACTACGTGATTTCGAGCCCAGTGGTGCACCATGGTCACCCCTGAGCCCCAGAGATTTTGACCGACCAAGGCAACCCCCCCAAAAGACTCCCAAAAGATCCCAAAGTCTATTCTGAAGTCCCAAACAGCTACAGTGGTGAGGAATAGACCAGCTTTGCACCACGAATTCAGGTGAATTTGCCAAAGTGCATTCTGTAGAACTCCTACAGGTGAGCACGTTTTGACAAAGTGAGACGTGTTTGCAGCAACCGAACTTTCAAACTTTCCCTTGCCCGATTCACAGAAAAGAAGCTGCTGCTACGTATCAGCACATTTCCAGTGGTGAGGCTGTTGTGATTTCAGCTGCGTCTAACCTAGCCAATATGACGAGAAATCACAAGGTTGGTTGGATACTTATCTAAGTTTGGATGGGACACTCGACCAAACTTGGACATGTTAAGGCCCCAAAAGGGATTCCCTTCCATTCCCTGACCTGATTGTTTTCCATTCGGTGTGTGGCACCTCAACGTTTTTCTCCGTTACTTTCGTGGGTAGTTTCACCTGGCTGGCAGGAGGCTACCCCTTCTATGGATTAGAATTTCAACCCTGGCCAGGTTACTGCAGTGTAGGCCCCCAAATTTGCATCCAACCAGCATGACCATTTTGGGTTGTTCAACTTGGACAATCCATGATGTACAGTAGAGCATTTCAGTCGAGAACCCATGACTTTTTTCCGTTGATCAATTTCTTTTTAAGGGAGGAACCTTCATCACGTTTCCATCCAAGTTTACTGGAGGAAACCAATTTCCCCACCATAAATAGAGTTGGGATATTTTGACCCTAAACTGCGTCCATTTTCTCATGTTTCTGTTGGGTCAATCCATTCCACCAAGGCCTAGGGCGAGGTCTTGAACAGGCGGGGTGGAAATGGGCTTTGTTCCTCTGGAAATGGGCTGAAGATGCAGGGAAAACCAGGGAAAAACCACCCCAAAATCTGATGGTTCATCGGTGGACATCATTTTCCCCATTCAAAATATAGGATTTTGGAGATTGCACCCAGGTCTGATTTTGAGAAACACTGACTGAGGCCATGGTTGGGAGGCTGATCCATCATTTCTGCTATAAACGGGAAGATTTAATACAGAGTCTAAAACGTATACAAGTCTCTGTTTCACGGTATCGAAGATGACTTATGGCGTCATCGACAGGATTCTCCTTCATTCTCCTGCACATCCACCCCGCTGTGTGTGGCAATTGGGCCCGGCAGGCTAAGGGAGGCAAAGGAGGTGAAAAACAAGAGCCCTGGGACCAAGCGAATTGGCCTCTGATAGAGATGGGCCTTCACCACCACTTGTGTTTGTCCAGAAATGGGCCGTACTCATAAAATAAACGTTTCGTGTTTTAAGACAGGTATCGTTTTAGTCAAGAAGCGGTCATCTCAAAGTAGCAGTCATTATGATTGGCATGATTTTACCATATGACAATGTCCTGTAATGTCCTATCATGTCCTGCGGACGTATCATTAGAATGTCCTATGATGTCCTATGATTTGTCTTGCAATTTTGTCTTCTGATGCCGTACCAAACGCGCCAAAAACAAAGACCGGTGAATTCTCAGGCAACGTTTGGCAGAAGCCCGTGCGACGGCTCGAACGCGAGGCGCAACGTTGGGTTTCCTTGAATTTTTTGGTTGGTTGGATCATGATTTTCTGGGTCAAATCCATGATTTTTCCCCTGGCAGAGGTGGGCCCAGCCCATTTGGCGAAGGCGGAGGGTCACCTTGGATGTGCACCCTCTGGGAATCAACAGATGGCTAGCTGGAAAATCCTTAATGGGAACATCATCGAACTTTATTTAGGGGGTTTGATGAAGGTCGAGGGTAATATGCCCATTCATTGCTTACCCTCTGGTAATCTAACAGTTTGCTACGGAAAATGGTCCCTTTTGTAGATGATTTACCTATGAAAACGGTGGTTTAAACGGGTGGTTTGCTGATCCAAGCATTGCACAGGGTGGGACCACGAACTGCTGGAAGCCTCCTTTGGTGAATCCACCGTGGAGTTTGGGAGCTGAGAGTGGTGGGCTATGCATATATATATATACACTGTATATATATAGTTATGCTAATTTTCGACCACCGTTTTGGTCTTCTTTTCGACCTGGTGCGTTCATGTAGATGTGGTTGCGCATATGCTTTCTTCGTCAGGGTTGGGTGTCAACCACCGTGAGGGATGGAACATGTTGATTCCAGGGGGAGAATCATAGATGAATATACCACTGGGATCCACGGGGTAGCCGGCTAAAACCTCAGCATCGTTTCTTACGCGTGGTACCCAGGTCGCAGCAGGTGGTGGCGCGGGCTCCCAAAGCTTTAGAGAACCTGTCTTCACTGCATCTCTCCCAAATGGCACTTCATACTCAAATCTACACACAATTCTGGGCTTGATCCCCAAAAGCTGAAGCTCACCTGGCGCTTTCCAGGTCTATCGCTACAGTACAGGAACTAGCCGGTGGGCTTCCTAGCTGGGGATTGGGGGGCGAGGAGATGCTCAAAATGCGGCTACGGGTGACATCCGGTGCCTAGGTCTTACATTGATCCATGCCCATGTGGTTGCAAGCCACATTCTGGAGTTCAAAGAATGGCGATCGCAACGGAATTCCAAGCTGGCCAATAGCCGTCACTGGGGTTCAAGTCGGCAACCACAAGCGCAGCTGTTCTGGTTGCAGCTCTTAGGCATCAAGCATGCCACAGACTCAAGAAGAATCATGGAAGTAGCCAACAGGTTTCCTGAGAAAGACTTAGGTCCAGCTTCTGAACAAGGCAGGCAAAGATGATGCAGCTCTCATCCATGTGACAGCTGTGCCCAGCTCCTTGGCGTTGTGAACCATCTCCTTCAGTTCTTAATGGCGACCGAAAGCCCTCTCCATTCAGATGGTTCCCCATTTTTTTGGAGCCCCACCAGAAAGGTTACTACACCAACCAGCCTCCTTTTGTCTCTCAAACAGCTGCCTCCCAATGTCCTTAGATTGGACATGGCCGAATGCCTGAAGCATGGGCCATGGAGGCTCCTTCTGTGGCGGTTCTCTGTGATGAAACGGGAACCTATCTCCTGCAGGCTGGGCAGTGGTAATATGTGTGACTACCAAACGGATGTTGGAAAACCGCCAACTTTGGGCCTTGTGAATCCACCAAAACATCTCCGGACGCGAAGCGTTTTTTTTCCAATAACTGGGGGTGCCTAGTTAGTTTCTGGAGGTTTGGCTCTATTTGTTGGCCCGTGACCTGTTGCACTTGTCCTCCTCCAGCCGTAGCTTGCGGGTCCTGGGCCTCCAGCTGCTGCCGCAGCGCCTCACGGTGGCGCCCGTGGCACCCTTTGCCCTGCTGAGCCGGGCGGAGAAGGCGGAGGTGTTGCGCTTCCTGCCGGTGATGGAGGTTGGCATGGGAGGTTTCAGAAGGTTGGGTGGCAAAGCCTTTAAAGAATCACCAAAGAGATGGAACATCAGCAGTTGTTGAGGGTGTTGAAGATGATGTTCACTTCGTAAGTTTTCAGGTTTCCAACTGTTCTATCGGTTTTTGGGGTTGCTATACATGCACATCACCGCAAGATTGGAAGGCATTAACCATGGCCAGATGGGAAAATGAGGCATGTTTCTTCCCTGTTTTATGCGGCAAGGTCTCAGCTTGCGATAGATGTCATGGGCTGGCCAACAGATGACCTGTTCAACCGCAATAGGTGATCAATGTTCAGATTTGGTTGCTCAACACCCCATAATTTTGGGCTAGTAATTAATTTGGGTGATGATCATCATCCCCATGTTTGGGTTGATAGGGCTCGAACCCACCCTCATTTTTGGTTGGTGTAATCCCAACTTTATCTCATTATACTGGTGCTTCAAATTCACATTTCATCCACATTTCATCCCAATTCTATCCAATTCTTCTCCCCCATTTTGTTCCCACGAAAGCAGATCCTAGGAGGCCAAGCTCTTCGAGAACTTCGCCCATTGGGATCCCGCCACCCTGCTGGATGACGTGCAGCAGAAGGTGCTGCCGCTGAGTGGCGAAGGCACCTGGTGCCTGGGCCCAGGCACTGAGGTGCCACCGCGACTGATGCGGGTGGTGCGCAGCACGCAGCAGATACAGGGTGGGATGGGATGGGATGGGATGATGGACCAAGATCCAAGATGTGATCTATATGTCATCTAAACAATCATGATCTATATAAACAAGTTATGTATGTATGATCCGTATATGATCCATATATGCACACACATATATGTATATATATATATATGGATACATGTCATATATGATCTATAGGCAATCTTTATGACCTTCTCATATCTACCAATGCTTCTTTTCTCCGTGTGGCGGGGGCCTAATTGAAGAGGTGTGAAAACGAGAGCTAGGAGGGTCTATTTGCGGCAATGGACTTTTTTGTAAGTTTCTTGTGTCGCTTTTTTCTTGCCTAATCTCCTTTTTCAGTCATGTCACTGTGCACTTTGACGACGCCGCAGGCAAGTCCTGCATCCCCTTGGGCCATTGGTGTCTTTGCCTTTCCAACGAGGACCCCTTGACCGACTACGCCCCAAGTGGCTTGGTCTACACGCTGCGAGGAGCGTGCCGTCCCCGGCTGGTGGCCTATCGCTGCAAGGCCTCGGCCTTTCGGCCACACCGTGCAGGCGCCGTGCTGGCGCTGGCGCATGGCCTGGGGAACGACAAGGGACCCGAGCGGCCGGCGGTGCTGATGAGCTTCGTGAGGGATGGGAATAGCAGGGAGATCTTGGGAGCCAAGTCCTGGTCCAGCGAACCCTTGGCAGCTTGGAGGGAGGCCTGGAGTTGATGATTGGGACATTTTTTGTGCTGTTTCTTCATGGGAAATTCTAACAGAAATAGGGAAACTAGAGTATTCTGAGAAGATCTATGAAGTTCTTTTTTTTCGGGGTTGTCGAGGGGAGGAGTCCATCAAGCCAATCCAAGGATGGGGAGTGGCTCACATTAATTTTAAAGCTTGATTGGGAGAAACGTGCGGTGGAGATCAGGGTGGAGGGGGAAGACCAGCTGGTTCAGAAGGAGATGCCCTTTGCAAATGCCGAATGTGATGCTGTGAAGTACCTGCTGCTCTACAATCACACTGGTCATGCGCTCAGTTGCGGTTGTGAATCTTTGTGGCGCCTGGTGATTGGTTGTGGTGCACGTACAAACATATTCCCGTCATAAATTATTGGTCATCTTAGCAAGGTGCTAGGGTGGATTCCTTGCTCCAGTCCCAAACAGTGGGGGGCCCATTTGTGCTTGGTTCATGCCGGCTGAAAGCGCCAGAAGCGAGGTGATTTCATCGCTTATTGGACCGACCTGTTGATCCTGTGACGCTTCGTCGCTTTGTACATAGGATGGCCATCCCAGTGCTGGAGGCTGCCAGTCGGGTCACCATTAGTTTGGGTTTCTGTTTTTTGTTTCCTAAGCTCTTTTATTAGTTTGAGCATGCAGATGGAGGAAGTGAAGCTTCCTGAGCAGGATGCGCCGCTTGTGTTGCGTGCCATTTGCTTGACGTTTGGCAAAACAAGCTGCTGCGAGTGCGGGTGAGTTTGGCAAAACAGGAGCAGTAGCGCCCATCCATTGTTGATTGAACATTTACTGTACCTGACCTTGACCTTTTTGTGTGCGAAACAGTGACGCATGCATCAATGCATTCCTGATCAATCTGCTCCCCCCCCAGCTCAATAAATATGATATCATACAATTTATCAAGCCTGATGGGCCCCACAGGGCCAACCGTATGTGGGATGACGATCCAAAATGCGGGCAACTTATATATATATATATACAGCGGAAATGAAGTCCTTACCGAAGGACACGCAGGAGGGCACTCCTTTTTGACACCTTGCGCCAAGAGGTCCCTGCACGGATGGCGAATGATACAAGTCCCCTGCAAAGCTGGAGGCATGCCACGTGTGAACATGCAATGAAACTCCTTTAAAATTCTAATGTTTTAGAAATCCGTTCTGCGACCCATCGCTAATAGTGCTCCTCTCGGATTCTTTCAGATTTCACTTCATTTCCCTTCTATGTTTCATTCTCCAGACTTTTCCTTGAAAACCTCATCTCACTTTGACTTCAGCTGACGGCGAACTGTACTTCCCTCGAAAAACTTCTCATCCTCACCCTGAGCCTTGGTCTTGACGATCAAATAGCGAACGAAATCCTTCATGGGCGGTGTGAGGTCAACTCGGTGCTTCTGAGTCAACAACCAGTTTCGATAACTCACATGGTCCAGAGCCGAGCTTGCGAACATCTCATCATAAGAAAATCCAAGGCGGGTATACTTGCCCACCGCAAGCACCGTAGATCCCCACTCATCCAGGTCTTTCACGCCCTGGGGCAACTTCGTGCCGTAGGCATGTGGAGACTGCCCTGTGGGAACCTTGATCTCATGCTCACCCGACATAGATGACTCGGAATCGAGCGGCTCACTGCAACGACGCTTGCATGCGTCCGTCATAGAGCTCACCTCACTACCCAACAACTCAAACTCTTGCTCAGGAGACTCAGCCATGATCGTAGCAATCACGTCATGGATGGAGCCATCAGATCTGGCCTGTCGGAGGAGAGAACGAAGGACCTCCGAAGTCACTGGAGGAGTCGATGCCATCGCTGAAGATGAATCACACGAAGATGAGGACAACAAAATATCCGTGCAAGGTCTATGGCCTATGATATGCACTTGAGTAGACAACAAATCAGCATGAAATGATTGCACACAATCGACCGCAACATGCCAGAATGTCACTTTTCAAGCTAATCCCCATGCACTCAATTTGAGACCTCGGAAGATGCCTGTTCATTTCTTTCTCTGCGTTTCAACCTTTCCTGTTTCTCGGCAGCTTGGTTTTGCAGGACTGTTGACTCATCGGAGATCTGGTATTGACAGCACTTGAGGCACGAGCGCAATAGATCCATCGGATCACCTGCATCTTTTGTAAATGCATCAGCGATCATCCACCGCGTCGGCACCCAGCGGACATATGCTCGCATCGCTTTGCAGCTTTCCCTAATTATCACAACATCTATGGATGTCCGCCGGTCATCGATGGAAGTTGGAGAAGACGGGGAGTGCAAATGGTCATAAAGGCTCTTGCAGTCAGTTACCAACACTGGTCTTCTTTTACTAAGAACATCACGACAATTACGAATATCTAAGGGACCATCTAATGTTTCAGCTAACAACAACAACAACCACTCAACTGTGCTGGATGCAGTGGACATTGCTTGAGACTCGGCCGCAAGAGTACTGCTAACAGCTCTGCTGAGCTTATAGCTCTTCCACGTCACCGGACACCATGTGGCCACTTGACCTTCCTGCAAGCATTTCTGAGTGAAGCCAATTATATAACCAGCCTGTGTATGTGTTCCCAGATTAGCCCATGCAGCGTCCGAATGACAAACCACAGTCAGCTCCTCCAAATCAATCGGTGAAAACGTCAAACCCAATTCACGTTCCTGCTTAGCACGCCGAATGGCTTGATTTGCTCTACGAAAATCATGAACTGTAGGCTTTGGAAAAGACTGCTGTGACAAACTTGTTTGCACTGCCAGGTCAGGCCGTGTCTGGGATGATAACCAGTTCAGGCTACCATTCACTGCTCGCAGCACTCTAACTTGCGCATCAGTCAACGGAGTCTCAGGCGAAGCACCTTTTGGAACATTGATAGCTCTGAGCTTGTCAACAAATGAGGACATGTTCACATGAATACTGCCATGAGAGTCCTGACGATACCATGCTCCACAAAACTCACCCTCTCCGATCCTCCACTTTCGATAGGGGAAACGTGCTTTCAATTGTTTAACGGTCTTTTCAAACACTTCTCCTTCTCCTCCTAGAGCTGTATCATCCACATGAACTCCCATCATACCTACCAGCTGACCATCGCTACGTAGTGTATAAAGGCAAGGATCCAAACGACTTTGCTGCCAACCCAATTGTTGAACTACACCATTGAACTCACGAAACCATGCCGCTGGTGCATCATTTTGACCATACACATTGCCCAGTACCTCTATGACTGCATCACTTGGGACTCCCGGGATTCCTCCCGCTGGCTGATGTGCGTACAAAGGACGGAACCGTTCTTCTAAGGGCCCAGCTTCTAAGAAAGCTCCTTTGATGTCCCCTAATTGCAGCTGCCAACGTTTGGATGCCAAAACTTGCATCAAAGTCATGCGTCCTAGTTGACTAAGAGTAGGAGACTTAAGTAACCCCTCTTCAGCTTTTGTTTGAAGATCCGGATCAAGGTGTCCCTGTAAGCACCATCTACCTTTGACCACAAATGAAGACAAGTCATTGGGATCCACATCCTGGCCTTCTACTACCGCTTTGCGAGTGAGAACGAAACGACTGCCCATGAAGCGGTCGGCATGCTTCTCTCGAATTGCCTGTGCTGCACGTCCATAATGAACTTTGATGGCATTCTGTTTGGACAACAAAGTTTGCCACTCTAACACCTTACCTTCATCCACCTTCTGTTGCAACTCTGGTGGATTCTTACTGTGAGGAATCTCCTTGCTAAGCTTGCGTTTGAGGTACTCTGCCATCAAAATCTCAATAGGACCATCATCAAACATGGTTCGCAACTCGGAGCAGTCTTGAACACTCAACACTTCATGCGTTCTAGGCCTAGAGCTGGATGCCTGACTGTCATCAGCAGGAGCGTGCTCAACATCAGCAAATGGACGTTTGAGGGAAGTCGACGATGTAGATTCTGCCATGATCGCATCTTCAATTAAATTGGGGACCACTTCTTTCATGATCTCTACAAAGTCATCCTGTCTCATTGCTGGTGGTCTAAAAAGGGAGAGAGGACCATCTTTGCCTACCACTCTACGCCTAATGGGACCATATCTGGATGGAGCACTGCTTGCCTCAGGACTCAAAGACCTTTCAATGGGGTCGTCAGGTGCAAGTTCCGCCGCAGACTGTGGCGGACTAGGCACAGCATCAGGCGATGTCTTATCCACCGCTTCACTTGACTCCGTACTAGACTCTACAAGAGGAGGTGGCAACTCGCTGACTTCTGCTGGCACAGGAGTCTGACCTGATCGGTCATCTGACTGCATTTGATTGGCAACAACAGCTTCGTCGGATCGATCTTGCTGAGGAGGATATGACTGAGGCACCAAATCAATGTAGTTCTTACTTTGCATTCCACCATTTTCAATCAGACTTTTGATTCCCAACAGTTCAACCTGCGGAGTGTTTACCAGCTGGCGTTCCTCATCAGTGGATGGTCGAACTTGTTCAGGAGCGCATCGCAACAACTGCTTTCGATGCATCACTATGACATTACGACCAACATGTCCTATGACAATACCGGGCCCATGCCATCGGCCTCCAAGGTGCAATTTCCCGGCTATCCACTTCTGATCCCGCCAGTATGCTACGGCGTCTCCAGGCTTGAAATCAAATCCACGCCGCGGTCGAGCTAACAGTGACACTCGAAGAGCCCTGCTATCCTGCAACTGTACCAAAGCTGTACGTGCTGAAGTTCTCATGGCTTGATTTCGGGCTAGACTTTCGTCCGTCAGAGATGCAGTTGAAGAAACAATGGACAAAGGTTCATTCAACAAGTCCTCAGGCACATGAACATTCTTTCCCATAACATACTGTTGAGGAGAGAAACCATGAACTTGAATCATCTGATTTTTCACATGAGCATGACACACGCACGACAACCACTCTTCCTTGGACGTAGGCTGCTGTTCCTCAATGATTCGATCAAGTACATGTGCAAACCAGCCCCCATGAGACTCAGTCTTGCCCAACTGCCAATGGGCTCCGGCAGCGATGGGTCGAATTTGAGTTCCCTGCATTTCACAAGGCAGCACCATAGGGTCTCCCAGGTTAGTCTGAGCTGGGTCAAGAACTATCTCACGCGGAGGGCCTGCCCAAGCTATCCAGTGATCAGACAACAGCTGTCGCAACAAAGTGGAAGTCTCGGTCTGAAAGAAGGGGACCACACGCTGAAAGCTACTTGCAGTGTCAACCACATTGAGAGCTTTAATCTTTTGGTTTGGGAGCCAACCTCTCAAGTTCTTGACATCCAATCCAATTTGATGATTGAATTCATGGACCCGATGCGTTTGTGCTGGCAAGGGAACGGACGGCTTCGCCTGGCTTTTGCAAAAGCTACACTCAAAGCTACGTGCAAGCTCAATGGCTTCGGCTGAGGCTTGACCGTGACGAAGCACTCTGACTAAATCATTATTGGGTGGATGACCTAGATTCTGGTGAAGCTTCTTGAGAATAGGCATCAGCTCTTCTTTCTTCGTTTCAGTCACAGCACAAATCTCATGCCAATGTCCTGGAGGCACAGTATCATCCACCAGACACACAGCAGGAGCTTGACGAAAAGCCGGCACAAAATCCAAAATGGCTTGAACGAATTGTGGTGTATACGCCGCTACAAACTTGCTGATCGATGGCACGCCGGGAGCACTACCTCTTATGACATCATGAGAACTATGCATGGGATCATCTTTACCAGGACAAAGGAGACCCAGACTACTCATGCTTTCATCGTTCACCAAAAGGCGAGTGCTCTTCCGGATATACCGCTCACTTTGTGGAAGTTGCAAGGCGTACCTGCACATGTGGAGCTTCACTGTGGTGTATCGTTTCAGAAGGTTTTGCATTTCCGAATATGTCCATGTCTTAGCTCCTGTGGGATGTTCAAAAGCCGCTCGACCTCCTAGGGCTACCTGCATTCTGAACAACTTACAGCACCATCTGATGTAGCTACGGCTTCTAGCACACACCTGGAGATACTCAAGACGATCCATCTTTGATCCATTCAAGTGAAACCAGCCGCCTTCATGCGTGCAAGGCGGAGACAAGACAAGCAGGTCAGGCGAGTTGTTCACCAGGTCGTCCTCGACTCGCTTCCTGTCCGAGGCTGTCGCCAAGTCGTACCCCGTCTTGAGATCGTATGAACGTGCTTGGAAACCAAGAGATTCAACCACTGGAGCAAATCTAGGTGGAGAGAACACTTCCATCAACCTTATTTTACCCCTCTTACCTGCCACCGCTGCTGCACAGACCTCGTGACATGCATGTGCTTGACTCTGGAGACATCGTGCTTGGCGACAAGTTGGTTTCCACTGGCTTGTCCTACCGGCTGCATCGTTCACTTTATCACCAACATAGTGGAAATACACAAGCACATGATTATGAGAAGCAGACAATGGATGCAAGGAATGTTTCTGTACAACTCCAGAAGCAAAATGTTCATCAAACAACTTGTGACCCGAAACTGCATCCTTCACAACACGTCGAACAACTCGAGACCATCCTGGACCTTCCTGAGAAACACACGGCACTTGAGAAATACCACTATGCTCTTGTACCCACACATGACATGGACGGTCCTGACATGACGGATGGATTTCATCATCATGGGCGGCTGCTTCAACATCACATGACGGCTGCGGATGAGAGGCACTATCGGATACACTAGAGTGAGATTCACTTGAGACGGATGGTTCCACGGTCATCACTTCCGCAAACCTGAGAGACTCTGCCTGTGATTCGGATTCCAGCAAATTCACCACGTACTGTCCAGCTTGATTCACCTTCAAAGGAAGAGCATGGCCAAAGACGTGGAGACAATCTTTTCCAAAATCCAGTGATGCCCCCAACTTCTTCAAAGCAGAGCGGGAGACTAACAATGGGGCATCTCCTTTCACCACAGAGGCACGAATCACACCCTTGCGTCCAGCGAGAGTCACCGGCATGGCCACAACGCGATGGGACGTCTCCATCTCACCATTGCCATATTTGAACTGATGTGTTTCAGATTCAGACAGAGGGAGAGGAATGTCTCGTTGCTTCCATAGCTTCTCGAATTCACTCAGAGTTTGTGCGCCAATAATTGTACGACCACAACCTGAATCCAGCACTCCGAACCCCGGACACGAGACCAAGGCCACCTCAGAAATCGCCTGAGCTTCGCTTGCCACTCCCAGTCGCTGCCGCAATTGCTCCAGCATGCTCGGATACGTGAAGACCGACGCCACAAAGTCCGGAGTGAAGTCATTCTGAACAACCTCGGACTCGTCATTGACCACCATAGCGGCACCAGAAGAAGGGGTTGATGTCGAACCCTTGCCACCCTTTCCAGTGCCCTTAGGCATAGGGCACTCTCTAGCCCAATGGCCACGTTTTCCACAGCGGTTGCAGGTTGTGCGAGCCTTCAGTTCCTCCACTTCTACCCTGAAGGAACGTCGCATCTCCTTCACTTTGCCGAACTGCCGCGCCTTCTGCAGACGCCCAAGCTCTTGACGCTTCTCGCGCCATGACGCTGCGAGCACCTCCGCAACGTCAGTCTCAGCGAAGGATTCCTCCTCCGTTGCATCTTCAACTTGATGGGCTTCCAACAGCTCACGCACATCCTGGAAGTCAGTGTTCAAATCCAGGGTTTCCTCATCAACGTCATCGACAGGGAAGATCTCATCCACCATCGCCACAGACTTCTTCTTGGCGATCAGGTCAGGATAGCAAGAACGCAGTGCAGAACTCACCGCCTCCCTGCCCAGGTTGCCGCCAGCGCGGGCAATCACTACAGCTCGTTGTTCATCAGAAAGTCCAGCGCGATGCAATGTCAGCCATCCCCGTGCCTGGTCAGGGAATTTGACACCAGTCTTGCGGTCGCACCGCTCAAACACTTCCTGGGCACGAGCGGCCCACACTTTCATCGACTCTCCATCCTTGACCTTCAAAGAGAAGACCTCTCCTAAGATCTCCCCCAACTCGTCAATCTTCTCCTTTTTCGGAAACCTAGCATCCAACAAGTCCCACAAGACTTTGTCACCACCAGCTATTTGGTATGAGCTCGGCTCCAAGTGCTCCACCGCTTCCAGTGCTTTTCCAGAGAGCAGAGTATACACAAAGGCCCCTCGGGACGCTGCAGGCAACTTGTCCAGCGTAAGCAATTTGTTCTGGCACCAAATCTTCCATCGTTCATACTCTTTGCTGTCCTCAGCGTCCCCGGTGAAGTAGCGCATGGACCCAGATTGCTCAGAACCTGAGCCCGCCATTCCAGATGGATCCTCCACGGATCAGAGCCACGTGTGAACGCTGTCGATCCCTCCGGAGATCGAACACCATGCGCTGGAGCCAGGTCCTTGCCTGGCTCCGCTACCAATAGCGGAAATCACCTTGCGCCAAGAGGTCCCTGCACGGATGGCGAATGATACAAGTCCCCTGCAAAGCTGGAGGCATGCCACGTGTGAACATGCAATGAAATATATATATATATATGTGTGTGAGTGTGTGTGTATATACCATTTAACGAACCCCCATGGCTCATCGCCACTTGGAGGATGAGCGAAAGGGCGGGCTGCCATTGCAACTCCAACTGGACCAGCTGCGACGGCAGGTGCAAAATCAAGGCGCTCGTGTTGCGCGCCGTGGGGTCCCGGCAGATTTAAGTGGGACCAAACACTACCCTCTGGTAAACTAACATAACTATTGAAAATTGCCATTTATAGTTGATTTTCCCATTAAAAATGGTGATGTTCCATAGTTATCTTAGTCTACCACAGGGTACCCAACAAATGCAGATAGGGAAAATGGATGAAAATGGTGGTTGAATGGATTTTCATGATCATTAATGGGACATCCCCAATTGCTGGATGGTTTTTGAGGAACAATCCCATCAATGAATGGATGATTATGGGGAGTACCCCCATTTTAGGAAACCATGAAATGACAATTTGAAAGGGAAAATGGTGGCTTAATGGATTTTGATGATGATTTAACGGAAACACATGGGATTTAATGAGGTATCTAACAAACTGAATATCGGATGTTGAAATGAAAATGGTGGTTCAATGGATGTGGATGATGATTTAGTGGAAAGGAATGGGACTCAATGGCACTCCATGGGATTTAATGAGCATCACATTTTGGGAAATTCCATTTCAAGGGGGCGATGTATCTTCAGCAGGGAATATTCCTTCATTTGAAGCCAAGCTGGGTCAGCTTACGGTGACAGGCGCACTGAATTCCCATGAATGGATGGATTGGTTAGGGATTTTCCCATGAACCAATGCTGTTGTTTTTCAGGAGTCTTTCGACCACCTTCCAGGGGGAATAACAATCGCAGTACTTGTAATGTGGCAAACCCCACCATTTGTGGACGATGTTCACCACCAATTTTGGGTAGTTTTGAGAAGGACTGGAATGGTTTCGTAATCCATCTGAATCCCATCGATATTAAACAGCCTCCCAAAAATCCATGGTGGATGTAGGGGACGGAATCGCATATTTGATCATATGTGGAACCTTTAACCATGGTAGTAGTGTTGTTTTCTTGGGGGAGAGGGGGGCCTGGTTTCTTCTCGGCTTTCCCACATTACCCCTGCCCCTGTCAGCCACGCCAGGCGTGCTGTTGCAACGCCTCAGTCGGAATAAGCGCTACGCAGGCGTTCGAAAATCCACTGGTTCCATGTTTGTTCCCAGCTATAAAGCACCATTTAGTTCGGGGATTTCCCAGCTGGCCGCGCTTGATTTCCAGAGGGTAGACATGCAATGTGGAAACGCTAATTATCCGTTTGATGATTTTGTCGAGGACCAAGTGCCTGATTTTTAGCTGTATCTGAGCTGGAATTGCGCTGGCAATGACACAGAATTACAGAACGATTTTCCATGATGGTGTTGAAACTGCAAGATGCTGCAGTCTCTCTCTCTCTCTCTCTCTCGCTCTCTGGCGTGTTCAGCAAGTCCATCTCCATCGAAGCTTTGAGACACGAAACTTGCAGACTCAATCCCAGACTGAGAAGACCTGGCACTCTGACAATTCATTTTGCTCCCATTTATATAGAATGGGGGAAGCTTTCAAATGGGGACCCCAATATTTAGGTGTCATTTCTGTATCCCCTGCAGGGATGATTTTTCGAAAACACCCGGAATGGGACGTCGTGAAGTTGGTTCAAATCAGAGGATTCCATCCGCGCTCTTCACATGGTTTGAATATGTTTAACTTCTGGTGAAAATCCAATCTCCATTGGATGTGCCTCAAATCTTCATAGAATTTTGAAAGGTCCAAAAACATGTAAAAACATGTAAAAACTCACATCTGTCCAAAAATCTCTCCAAAATCTCCCATAGTTTCCCATATTTCCCATGATTTTCCAATGCTTTCGTGGCATTTCCGATGGCAGATCCCAGGCTCCCAGGCCGTCCCAGATCCTCGGCCTCCAGGCTACCGCAGCCTTTCCACCGCGCCGCGCCTGGCGAGCGTCACGGAAACCTCCGAGGCGGACCAAGGAGCGGCGGCGTCCGTGGACCTGGCTACGGCGGCCATGGAGAGGTGACCAACTGCTGGTGGTGGGGATGGACCAATGGATGAATATGACATGATATATTTATAATGCATATCAGTCATTATCAGTCATATATATGTTTATTCCACTTGGCTCATGAAGTGTTTTTCTTAGCAAATTTATGTTGTTGTTTTGTTTTTTTGGGAAAAAATGCCACAGTGTCACAATGAAGCGGTTCGCTGGGGCCTTGCAAATGCTGTAGATATTGATATTTAATACAACATATATTAATATATATATATATAAAAAAAAGAATAGGGCAGACAAGCATAGAATACATACTATACATACTTTTAGTGATGAATATATTTGGGGGCGGGTCCTAAAATGATCCCCAAAATCATCCAAGTTTAGAGCATTTGAGTCATATATAATTATAGTCATCCTGGAGTAGATAGAATATGGAACTTTCAAAGATCTTCACTGAGGTGATTTTTTAAAAATATCATAATCTATCTGCTTCAGGATATAAAATCTATCTATGCAACTATTAAAGTGATAATAATCAAATTTCCAGCAATCTTTGGGGATCATTGGCATCATTGGGATCATTGTGATGGTGATGATGATGATGATGATGATGATGATGATGATGATGATGGTGATGATGATGATGATGGTGATGGTGATTTGGGACGCATCTCATAATGACTATTTACTCGTTCCGGACTAAACACCAGAAAGTCATTAATCATCAGAAAAAAAATGTATTTACCCTTTGGTAAACTAACATAGCTATTGAAAAATTGCATGTATGGTGGATTTTCCCATGAAACATGGTGATTTTCCATAGCTATGTAAACGTTTACCAGAGGGTAACCATCAAAAAAGCCGAAGATTTTCGCCCAGGTCCAGCACTCCGAAAGCCCCCAACACCAACGACAACGAGCGCCATGAACGCAATGAACGCCAAGAGCGCCCGACCATTCCCATGCTGCCCATTGATGGACACTTGGCCATGGTAAGGGGCTCGCGAACGAAAGGTACTGAAATATAGAAAATATCACAAAATAATTACATAGCGGTATATGATGATGATGATGATGATGATGATGATGATGATGATGATGATGATGATGATGATGATGATGATGATGATGATGATGATATAATGGAATATCAATTGGGTATTTATGAAATATGAATGGATTATGAAAGGAATATTCGATGTTTCATTTTTTGGGGGATTTCCCATTGCCAGGTTTGATTGCCAGAGGGTCACTAGCTGGACATTGTTTTTGAATGGGTGCAGAAACAGTTGGAGAATTAAAACATACACCAACTTCCATCATTTGGAGGGATAAATCCGGCATTGATTTACATTTTGAGTATGGGGGTCCCCAAGCAGACTTTTGAACGTTTTTTTGTTCCAGAATGTTTCAATATAGAGTGTTTTTTTCTTGCCACGTTTGACCTACTAGTGTTGTTTCGTTTGGGGTTGCAAAAAGCTACTCGTACGAACTGGGTTGATGATGAATATCCCAGCATAGACAATTCTACATTCATGTTCGGTTTTTTTGTACGTTCACCAGGGTATCCACATATCTATCCGAGTATCTCACCAATGTCCCTCTGATTGTTTGTCATTATTGATAATTAATCAAAACTCAACGGCCATGTGCCACAGTTTGGGTCCCCCAATCATCCAGTAGCAGGAACATCATCTTCCCAATCTCAAACTAGTTGGCGAGACTGGTATAGGCTCCCATGAATTTCCTTGGCCAAATCCCATTTGTTGTTGGCTACGTCAATGCTGGATCCCCTCCGGTAGTGAATCTTGTGAGATGAACATCCACCATCAAACAGATCCGTGCAATCGGCTCAGCCCAATACCGGTTTTACAACGTCTGGTTGGCCAAGTTTTTGCGACCTCAGAACAACAAGCTTCTGTAGATGATGGCATGGGAAACGAACCCTGAACCGGCCAACGTTTCTTCTTGCTTCATATTGAACATGTGCAAGTCCAAACTCAGGTTGAGGTAAAGCACAAGTCTGGGAATTATGGTGGATATGTCTGCAATTGGATGGGTTCACAATGCTTCATGCACCTGTATAGCTGGTCAGTCCCAGGGATTGCCGAAACAACAGTGGTGTTGCAGCAACAGAGTTGATTTAAGAGAAACACCCAGCCGATCAAATCCCTTCTCCCTAAGCTAAAATCCTCCCCCTGCAGGCCCTAGTCCTATTGGATCTATTCATTCTTCGGTCCCAAGCATTGGGTGTAATGGAGGATGGGAATAGTTTCAACCTGACAATTGTGACGTGAACAATGCCATTGCAGGCCATGACCCTGGACCAGAAAGATTAGACACGACCAACCAATCTATGCTTAAATCTCTTCAAATTTTAGAGATGCTATATCCACCAAAATCAGCATTTCTTGTGGAGTTCCTACAGCCCAATTTCCTTGTAAATCCATATTTTCCCACTAAAATCAGCAGTTCTGAACATGTTTTCATCTTTTTTCCCGAGGACAAATCCGCCTTTCCGGTGGATTTCCATGGCATTTTCCCCTCCAAAAACCGATCCGCCCAAGGCCCCAGCTCCCGCGGGCGACCGTCGCAGCGCGAGGAGACAGGGGACTTGGCACAGCTGCACACGGGCTCCGCTGCGCGCAGCCAGACGCCGGAGGAGCGTCCGCTGCGGCGGGAGGCCGGCGGCACCATGGGGGGCCTTGGGGAGGGCCGGAGGTCACTGATGTTTTTATTCAATTCAGAATGAGATGGTTGGGATATGCTATACATGGATAGTATGTGGTGAGTTCACTAGTATCTAAAGATATTGGATGATATTGGTATGGTTGGAGGGATATGAATATTAGCATCATGTAAGAAAAACCATACCAGATCATGCAACCTTTTCCATTGTGTCTTGACTATAGGGCCGGCCAGTTGCCGCTGGTGAATTGCTGCCTTCAGGTCACCAGTCGATCGCTTCAGTCTGCCAGTACAGTGTCAGAAACCTGGAATGCACTGACAATGTGGCGTTTTAATTGGTTTTTTAAGCTTCAAAAATTATGGGGATATAGTTTATACATGACTCGGATTTACTTTTAAAAAGAAGGTGTTTCTTTTTTAAACATATCCGATCGGCAAATCCACCATGTGGGGTACCTACTGAGTTTGTCTTGTCTTTTATAGTCCGCCTAAGCAAATCCATTAGAGATCCTGATATTGATACCCCAAATCTTCATTGCCCCTTTGAAGGAAGTTAGTTTTTTTGGTTCCTCCTGCAGTAGCCCACATTGCTACTGGGCTTCAGAAGCCGTGTTGTACTGGGCGGTTCTTCTTGGCGCCTTCAAGACATCCCTTACCAGCCCTTGCTACTTTCATTTGCTTTCATACTGTATTGGACAATGTGTATACACATACGCCTACAGATATTGGCCTGATTTGGGGTTTAAGAAAAGTCAAGGTTTACAGATGATAGTCCGACATAGTCCCCTTAAAGTCCGACTTCCAGAGTCGCAAGCTGATTTCCCATAGGATAACCATTCATAGATGATGTTCCCACAAGAAACGCCAGTTACACATGCTCTTCCCAAGGAAAACTCCCATACCATCACCACATATGATTTTCTCCACAAAATTCCAGCATCTTCGGGCGGATTTCCCACCAAAAATCCAACATTCTTGGCAGATTTCCAGGCCATTTCAATGCTAAGATGGGGATGGGTCGAAATTTGAGACTCAGGGAACCACCGAATTTTAGTTTATTTGTAGTATTTAACCATCTATTTTTACGGGTGCCTAGTTTTGATCAATACCTGCACAGTGCCCAGTCTGCCAAGGACAAGAGTATGGGCCTCATCACGCCGCGCTCGGAGGGAGATGAAACGCCACCGCCCACCACCTATGGATGCGGCTACAGTGGCTACCGGCAACGCCGAAGCACCGTGAGTCACTGGGACGAAGATGAGGAAAGGGATGGATAGGAAGTTAGCATCTTATGTTGATGCTCAGGCTATGACTACTAATTACTAATCATATTTGTAATCATGCTAATTGGTTTTGTGTGTTCTTTTAATGTCGACTGGGATTGTAACATTCTACAATATCATAATATCATGATATTCTATATTCTATGAAGGTAGTCAGAAGGGTGCCACCCCCAACCAACATGAGGACCGTTACCATGGATTGAGGGTTGGAAGACAATTCTTTCCAAACTAAGATGTGATTACAGTAGTTGGAGTCTATTTAGGTGGGAGGATGGCACAGGTTTTCGTAGAGCCAACCCAGGATGAATGAAGCCATTTGTTCCTTGTTTTCTTTGGCGATTCTAATGTTAATTAAGCCCCTTAGTGATGGCTCCTCAACATTGAAGCCAATCTCTGACCCATGAGGTTTGGGGGGTACCAATCATTCTCATTTTGTGGAAAGCTGGGTTAATCTCTTTGTATCATTTTGCTATTTCTCATGCAAATTCACCCCAATGATGACCTGAATGCTGACTTTGATGCTAATACAGCATACTGCTCATGTAAAGCACATTTCATCAAAACTTTGGTCCCTCGTGGACCACTCGTGGATGCTCATAGCAACCCAATTTCATCCTTTCATCAATGATAACTTATCCATTGGGGGCGTTTCGGGCACCATCCCCAAGAACCTTGTGGACCGACGGACCGAACGGGGGTTATCAATCCAACCCTCAGAGGCCCTTACGGATAAGGTTTATGAGCAATTATTAGCCACCAGAGGCCGGGTTACTTCTGAACCCCAAACAATTGCGGGCTGACCCTTTGGCTGTTTGGTGGAGGAGGATGTCGGGACAATGGACGGCTTGATGCGAAAGTGACAAAACCAGTTAGCATCAGTTTTCTTGGGCCGGTACAATGACCACGCCATACACAGGCGTAGCGGGCAAAGTCCAAATGTTTGATTGTTGGCTATATCCCCCCACGGATCCAACGGATCTTATTGTGCCCCATGATCTCCCATTCTCCCATGACACAAGTATCTCCATAAAACTGTTGGTTGTATGCACTACAGATATTGAACGTAGATTTACAGGACAGAATTCCATGGATTTTTCCTATTCAGAAATGATCTACGCTTGTGGTGGATTGGCCACGTCTTTGTGACTTTCCGGGAGGTCAATCACATTTCATCACTAACCAGCCATCATTGATCAATTCAATTCAATTACATTTCGCATGTCACCATATTCTTGATGCTTCAAACACCTTAGACCATTTTCTTGATCATATTAATCTTACCTTTCATATGTCACATTGATCACATTGATCACATTACTACCCTCTGGTGAGCTAACAGTTTGCTATTCAAAATGGTCATAGAAATAGTGGATTTTCCCATTAAAAATTATGATTTTCCATAGCTATGTTAGTTTACCAGAGGGTAACTAGATAAAAACTCCGTTTAAGAACCATATTGGAATAAATTAGCTCACGCAATATTTTCCTGTAGATTTTCCAGATTTTTCCCTATTTTAGATCTTTAAAACGTGGTTTTCTTTAAGGCTGTCCATCCCTCAAAGGACGCCTTACCGTCCAACCCAGGCAGCGGTCAAAGGGACGAGGCCGCGCTGCAAGTCATGGCCACCCAGCTGGCCAGTCTCCTGCAGGCGTGGACGGTGGATGGTAGGTCTATGGGGCAGTTGAGGCCCTTTACCAGTTGTAAATGGTGAAAAAAAATGTTATATATACAGTATACATATAATATATATATATATATATATAATTATATGCATATGTGGTGTATATATATATACATATGTATTTATTTATTTATCATATATGATATACATATATGATATATCAAATCATGTATATATATATATGTGATTTATGGCTCTAAGCGGGGTTATAATTCGATAAATGGGGTTATGACTGACTTACAAGTGGTAAAGGGTCATGACTGTGGTGTCCATAAATGGGGATACAGTACCCCTATTGTTGGATGGTTAAATATGGGCAATCCCAAACAAAAATGGATGATTTAGGGCGGGTATCCACACGTTAGGAAACTTACATATCGAAGTGGTTGATGGGTTTATAAACCAAAGCCTTTGTGCTTACGGGCCCCCAGATCTGTGTGGTATTTCGCAGAGTTTAAATGAGAGGGAGTCCATTCACAGCAATGGAACACAGACGTCATTAGGAGGGTTGTGAAACGAGGGCAGCTTCTATAAAATTGGTGAAAATACAATGACGAAAAATTGGGACCATTCGTGATGATTGTTTGAAACCCTGCAATTGGCGGACTGACCAAACTATATGAATTTGATTCCCATTTTTGTAACGTATGTGTACACATGCGCACCTTGTTTATATAGCTATGCATCTTTTGGATGGATTGAACTGACCATTTGGTGCGATGCTATTGGAGTGGTGGTCAGGAGTCGGGTATACTTCCCAGTCGCATCATGTAGCCGAACTTTTTTCAGATGTTGCATTTCATTCTCTTACTCGTGCTTAGCAAGGAATGGGGGAATGACTTATAATAACCATTAATAATCATCCAATTCCCCCATTCCTTACTAAGCACCAGTAAGATTATTCCACTAAAAATTGAAATGCGGATTGGTGGGGACGGTAATATCCAGCATGGCTGCATCCTAGAAAAAACAAGTTCTGTAGTTTGTTACTACCCATCTAGCCAGTAGCCAGCATTGTGAGTTGAATAGGGTAAACCCAAGAACCCAATGAAGACACAATTCCCTCCCGATTTGGGCTGATTATTGGGACCTGGGATGAGACCTGACCTATCTCAATGGTTGGTTGATCGGCTTTTGTTTGTGGCATTGGGTTTGCCACCTCATGTGCAAACTCAATGGCTTGAGCTAATCAAGAAACCATAGTTATAGTAGCCATAAACCATTGCTAACCATCTAACCAGAGTGATGAACCACAGTTCTTCACCCACTAGCGGATAAAGCCCCTAGTCATTGTAGTATGTTATTGTTATAGTCAAACAATTACCCACATGTAAGTCATAGATTCCCCATCATCTCCAAACGGCTCATGTCATTCGTCCACAGACTCACTACTTGGGTTAAGTTGGGAATGGGTATCACTGTGGTCCTAACCGCCGTAGTTTGGATATAAGCTTCATAAATTATTGTAATAATTCTATGGAGGCTTCCTCAAATGGTGGTACCCCAAATCATCCAAGTCATTCGACCATTTCAGTCTTGAAACCCCACAATTTTTTGGGAATCCCCGATTTTAGGTTCGTTATATCCCAATTATATACCATTGCCTTGCCACTTTATATCCCTTGTATTCCCACAATATGGTTCGGAAACCATTGATCACATACCCACTATGTTTATATATAAATATATACACATGTATTATACACCATTATGTGCCCATGGTTTTCCCAAGGATCTCCCAATGATATACCCCCATATGATGTGATCTTCAAAACCGGCACTGCACCAACCCCCCCAATGCCAGGCCCAACAGCGTTTGGCCTCCGCCCTGCCGGACCTCAGAAATGAAGATTTTCACAGGCCGGAGAGGGGCACCGGGCACCGCCTGGCCGTCAACGGTTGGTCGGTGGAGGTGGATTTTAGGTGCATTAAGTTGGGAACTTCATGGGAGTTTCATTGGGATTTTCATTGGGCTTTAATGGGATGAGAATCCACAGAATGGGATATATTCCTTCCGCTTATTAGTATTGCGAAGCCATGGCCCATTCAGTTCGATGATAAATGACGATTCACCTACTAAAGAGGGTGGCTTTCCACAGTTACGTTGAATTACCACAGGGTAAAAGCTTTGAAAGAACTGCTAGGAAATAGAATGGATTCACTTTTCTACCCATCTTTCTATCTGTTGATCTGTCCATCTACTTGTTGTTTTACATCTATAAATACAGCTGGGGATGACTTCTGCTCTGGTTGGCTACAGGATCGCTACCAATTTTCTTGGATCGGCCATGGAATGAGTTTTATTTCTGCTGCATGAGTGGGTGAACCAACCCCTGAAATGTACCCCGTGGATATGTAACCTATAATTACCGTCACCAGTCCTTCAACACCACTGCCGATCGAAGTTGTGAATGACCCTACCAAATCTGGAGCTGAAGAATTTAAAGAGCATGGTTGACCGTCACAATCGATACCCTCTGGTAAACGAACATAGCTATGGAAAATCACCATTTTTCATGGGAAAATACACTATTTCTATGGCCATTTTCAATAGCTATGTAACAAAATTGCCAGACGGTAAGTGCACAGTCCCATATATCTGAGTTTGCGAACGATGGCCGAACCTTTTGATGGCCATCCCAGAGTGGCCACAGATGTTCCGAACCATGGGATTGTTTATGTTTCGAAGCCAATTTCAAACAGCTTTTGCAGCTTTTGCCCGGAACGAATCTGCTGGGCCGGCTGTTGGGGCAAACCCTCTGAGAAGCCCTGGCAAAAAAAGCCAATTTCAAACGAAGTCAGCTACTCAGCTACTCGGTTTTTGGGTCATTTTGATTCTAATAAAATAATAAAGTGTCTATGACTGGGGCTCCCCTTCCCGTCTCCAACTGGGCCCCGTATTTATCGATATTTATCGTATAGATATATTGTAAAATATCCGAAACCAAATGCACATATCCATCCCCAATATTCCCCAATTATAGGGTTGTTGATTCCTTGGGCATCCCCTGTTTTTCTTTGATCTTGTGGAAAGACCAGAATTGTTTGTTTTTTTTTCGCTTGCTGAGACGGTCCCCCAAGGTTATGTTTGTTGGTTTATGACCCCATCTAGCTAGAGTTGGAATACCAAACTAGTCGGAAGTATAGCTATTTCATCCCCCAAAGCCACATACCTTACCAAAGTACGTTAGCGAACTTAACTAATGTCAACCCCGGATTTGTAAAGCCTGTTTGGTCAATTAGAGAGGGGTTACCCCCAAACAGTGATGATTTGCTACTTAGTACTTACATGGAACCCGGCTAATGTATGCTAATGCAACAATATTAAACAATGTAAGTAAGACAACGTAGCGGTGTATAAATCAAGGGGCAATCAAGGGTTAAACATGAATAACCTACTAAGGGGCACCTTGCGATGCAGGCAACTCGTTGCAGCTTTGGAGCGCCGCGAGAGCGCGTCTTCGGCGCGTCTTTGGGCGGCAATTTCAACACGTCTTTCAGTTGATCAACAGACGTTGGGAGATGTTTTTTTTGGGGGGGTTCGTGGATGCTAAAGGATTTTGAGCTGGTGATTTGCTCCACGCAACTGAGCATGGAACGCTGTAAAATGCTGTAAATGTGCAGATGGGTGTGCAATCGGATAATACTGTTAATCTGTCGCTTTCCATGCGCACACTGTAACAACGTTCTTCGCTGCACAGCACATCAAATCCGCAAGCACATCTCCACCATTGAAGGAACTCATTGCTACACGGTTGCGCCCCATAGTTAGCAAAGTTGGTTTGTCAGTAGGTTAGCTAGGTTGCCCTCTGGTAAACCAACATAACTATGGGAAATCACATGTTTTAATGGGACAATCCACTATAAATGGCCATGTTCAACAGCTACGTTTAATTGCCAGAGGGTAGGGTGTATGGTGATGAACAAAAAACGACATGTCGATGGGATTCAGAAGCAAGAAAAACAGGGGGCGCCACCACAAGTAGCATTTGGAAAGTCGTGTCCAAGAACCATCGACATGTAGTGACAAAGCGGTCCCAATTTCGTTTGCCCAACCCTGACTATGAAGTTGGGGGGTTCCACCAACATAGCTGATATGTGTATATATATATATAAATATATACCGCATGACAAAAACTGGTTCCCACCCTATGAAAAGCATCTTGCAATTACTACTCCTGGCTATTAACATTGGTATCCAGAGTGCGCCAACAAAGAGTTGGAGGCGCCTCCAACCCCCCTCCCCCAGCCTGGGACTTGAAGAGATTTACGGAACTTTTGAGCTCGTGCTCACTTTTCAACTAGATGGGTATGCCCAAAAACTGAGCCCCCAAAGTCGCCAGAATCCAAGAGTCTAAGAGGGAACAAGAGGGAATTACCAGTGGGTTTGAGGGAAATTGACAACTCTCTGGCGTTAGTCAGGTTCCGGGTCTGAGCGTTCCAGTCGATTCGAGGCAGGGTTTCCACTGCGGGAGTCAGAGATAGCCAGAATCTTTATAAAATAATGTTAGCTACTAGAGGATCTTGCCATCGCATCAGCACCTGCTTCAAAGGGTGCTGCTTTGGAAGATTTCGGATCAGGTTTGGCTACTGAAATACACCGGACAATGCTGATTTTGTCTCATTGCCCTTGCCAAATGCAAGGGAAGTTGAGAGGAAAGAGGATAGTCAGATGGAAAAAGGCAGGAGAAAAAAATATAGTTTTTGTTAGGCTTTGCTTTGCTTTTGTCAGCCTTTGTAAGCTTTCTTTTGGCCTTTGTTGGATTTTGCTAGCTTTTGTTAGGACATGTGACCATTTCTTGGCCTTCGGCGAAATTTGGGGATCTTTTGGTGTTGTTTTGTTTTTCTCTTAGGCCAAAAAGTGGGCCAATGAGGCAAGGGAGAAGGATGAAAACAAGGGGGTTGACTAGGAAAGGACAAGGCATGTTTACTTTCAGCTAGCCTTTCTATGCCTTTCTTATTTTCTTAATCCAGCAGAATCCCTTAGGAGCCTGGAGAATTCAGAGCAACATTAGAGCAGCACCTTATGGGAATGCATGAGAGCAGAAACATGTAGAAGTCGCATGAAGCCGCTCTCTACTGTACATGTCTTTTTCGGATTGGTGAATGCATATTGATTTTCAGGCTGGTCCCCAGAAAGAAAAGTAACCCCAAAGACTTCGATGATTGAAACTCCCTTGGGACAAAAAATGGTGGATCAACATGGATCAACTGTGGCCAGTTTCCCTCACCAGGCCACCCCTCGGCCTGAGAATACAGGCTCACTGGGTCAGACTGGGTCTCATGTGATTCTTTGGAAAATCATGGTGAATTCTCCAATACTTGGATCATCCCATAGATCGTCACTGGTAAGTGGGGCCAGTTAAGGAAACTTTTTTTTTAAGGCGTCCCATTCTCTTAAGGGGATGCGTACGATATTGTTCAGCCTTTTTGAAACAGACAACCACTAGAAGTATTTTTGGTGATTTATTCTACTTAACAAGTAATGAGGTTGTAGACATGCTCGGATAGTGGCCTTGGGGTTTCTCCATCTTTAAATGAGGTAGTAGTATCAATGCGATGGGGAGAGAGAGAGAGAGAGAGGGAGAGAGAGAGAGAGAAAGAGAGAGAGAGAGTGACATATATATATATATATGGTAATATAGTATCAACGGGGCTTGCAACCGGCAATTGAAAATCCACGATTTGCACACGAATTTCCCACTAGACAACCTATAAGACGATGTTTTATTTTATGCACCGCTATGTTTATGAGAAATGGTTGAAGGGGAAGCGCGCAGGATTCCGCGATATCATATCCTATGTATTTTATGGTAAATCCATGGTTTCCTCTAAATGAGAGCCGGATCCTGCCAGACCCCGAGAGTCAGGAGCTGCCCCGACCAATGTGTGACGCGAAAACGTCGCTTTGCCGCCACGGCGTTGATGACCCATGCCGTGGCTGCCGTGGCTCACCAGGGACGGAACAAAAACCCGGCAGAAATGGGGATAGGATGGGATAGGATGCTTGGTAATCAGTGTTGGGAGGGTAAGTTCCGAAGCAGAAAATGGGAGGCTGTGGCCCATCCTGGATTTCCTCTCCATCCTTACATGAGCTCAAACCAGATTTGAAGGAAACCCCTGTTTTTTTGGAATGATTTCAAAGGACACGGCCCTTTAAGAATCCATTGAAAAAGTAATGAAAAAGTGATGAGCCTCGTGAGTCATACGGATCAAAGGGTTGCGCAACTTGGGTTTTTCAGCATGACTGTCACTGACTGTCTGTCTGTGTTGGCAGTTATGATCAGGATGACAGGAGGTTTTTAAAAATGCGCGGCTTCAATAATTTTCAATTTCAAACTGCTGAATTTTGATGTTTTCTTCCTGACATCCTGGAGGTTAGATCCCAAGTTGACTTGCAAGTTTTAACTTGAGACCTCCATTGGAGACGAATCTTGAGAGCCGATCTACGCCGATAAAAAGGGTCTGAAAACTCGCCCATTTCATCCGTTCCTCGTCATTTTCTCCATGAAATGGATTCATGGGTCATTTGGGATGTACACCTCACTTTCAGACCGACCCAAATCTGCATCACCCGTTCGTTGCACGGGTTCGTTGCTGGTCACCAGTACGTTTGCTTTATTTCATAACACTGGTAATGGCAAGTACCGTTGAAGATACTCGAAGCATGCCCACCATTGCAAGATCTTGTCAATGTCGGGAAACCCTGGATGCTGGGTAGTTCAATATGATTTCTAAGGGTGTTTCCCTTACAAAGGGGATGATTGGTCGAGACTATGCATATTCTTGGGATGGGTTAAAGCCCCCAACCAGGTTTTAAATATAGTAACAGTATGTAACAGTAACATTACTTATTCTATATGTGTTTCCAATAAATATCCAAAACGACCACATTCATATAGACTAAGCAATCCAAGCAGCTCAGTGATTTTGGAGTATCAGCCAAATAAGTCACGAAGAGTGATGCAAAACCCCAACACAACATGATAAACATGTCAACGCAAGTCCACCGGTGACCAAACCTATCTGGCTGTTTGCGGCCGGCCTAACTTTTAGAAATGCACAGAGTCCTGCCATTTTCACTTGTGGCTGGCCTGGGTTTGCTGTGGCTGAGAAGCATAAGACATGAAGCACCTGTAAATGACCCACTGTAGGGGCTTCAACAATAAAGTGCCAGGGAGTGTGCATATTACAACTATATATATATATATACATAATCATGTATATTGTAGATATATTATTTTTAGGTATAGATCAGCAGATAGACTGAGAGATATACATGCACGTGTATATATACAAAAAAATATGCATATATACAAATGTCCTTATATATATATATATCTTGTGATAGATTCTATAGTAACTATGGGTATATGTTATTGGATTTCTTAGATGCCCCTTTCACTCGGCAAACCTGAATTTGGACCTATGATCAGTCGGAAGGGCATGGAAGACGGGGCGTCGATCGATCCTGCTTAGGGTTTAGGGACAAATGCCTTCGGCACCTCTTCATAGGAATTACCAACTGAAAAAAAAAAAGATGTGGGCCTGTCTGAAACTAGGGTACTGTACCCTTTTGTAGGGGAATCCTCTGTAAACGTATGTTTCAATGGGGGAAAAGTATCAATAAATTGGGAATCGTCCATTTGCGCGTTTGATTATTTCAAAAGGAGAAAATAGAAAAATGATGACTACCCCGAGGATTTGCGGGTACCCTACGTTCAGGCCACCCCAAATACGCAAGACATCTTCATTTAACCGGGTAAGAATTGGATACTCACCAATATGCAAGCGTGTTGCCATTGACAAGATGTGCGTTTCACTCAAATTCTTTGTCTTTCTTCTTGGGGTTCATTTGTTTTCTTTTGGCACCTTAACCTGAGGAATCCGCAAACCATCCACAAACCTCTTGGGTTTCAGGACTATATTCAGTCCTTCGTGACTGACACTGATCCAGGTCCCAATGGTTTTTGCGCGTTGGGGATTGCCAATAAAGCTTTCTGACCCTAATGGAGTCAGCGGAACTGAACTTTTCCATAGACTGTCACGGGCTCTGTTCAAACTTGGAGTGGCTTTGATCAAAGCCTCCGATTTTCCTTGCCCGTATTGTTGCTGATTTCACATATTATATCTATAGTTCCTCTCTGCTTGTTATGTAATGTTTCCGTAGCATTCCGTAGTACATAGTTTCTCATATCCAAAGATCTCCAAGGTGATCCATGAGTTGGATCCAAAGAAACAAAGAAAGGCAGAGAATAGTACATTCATCCCATAATATATAGATCCACATCACCACCCTTTCCATGACCCCCCAACATGAAGAGATCCACAAATCAACCACCCTTTTTGGACGTATTCCATGGGGCGTCATCGCTGCTTCGTCCCGTCATCCAGCCCCGTGCTGTTTCCCACGTTGCGCCTGACGTGCCGAGTGCGTGTTATGGGGCCGATGGGGTGCCGAAAAGCAAGGAGACCAGGGTTTAGTTCAGGTAATTCCACAGGTTGCGAAGTGGAAAATCACAATTTTTAACAGGTACATCAGATTAAATCATCTAGAAATGGGCCACTAAATTGAGAAAACATAATGTATAGTATAAATGATTGTAAACGGGCCATGGCTTCCATAGCAATGTTAAATTAACCGGATGGTATGTTACGTTTGGCTTTGTCCTCAAGTGGATTCATGTTTTCGGTCATACACAACTTGATGTTTAGTTCAGTTTTTGCACATCATACTCCGGTGTTAACCCCGCTTCTATCCCTTTTCTGCACGTTATTTGTCCCTATGGATCCAGATATTTCCTCATAGATCTGACAGGTGACTTGGGCACCCCCAAATCATACCCCCAATGTTTCCTACGAGCTACGGTTGGATCCATGTCTGAATGTCTGAACATACCGTATCCCTTGTACCTTTTGAAGAAACATGATTCAGAATGGATGTGACTTAGCCAGCAGAAATGACCAACTTAGCCAATCTTAGGCAGCAAAACTGGATTAACTACCATTATTCAATATTATTCACCCAAGCTGGATTATCTACCCAGCAAACTGATATCCCATACAATTATCTACATTAATAAACTGATATTAAAAGTAAATGGTCCAGCTACCAATGAATTATTACCAAACTGGATGTGCCAAACTGTTCACTTATCCATTGATTATTTTTTATATTATCTTATGTTACACTTGATATTATCCATTGAAAAAAACTGGATTATCTACGATTATCTTATATTACCCTTCCGAAAATCCCATTGATTTTCAGGCTCCCATGGTTCCATCCCAGACCAAACGCCAGGCCAGCGGTGGAGCAGCCCGAGGTGCCGTCGGGAACGTTGCTCTGAAAATCGGGTGCCAGAAAATTTCATGGTTTACGCTCTGGTAAACTAACATAACTATGGGAAATCACCATTTTTAATGGGAAAATCCACATTTTCATGGTTTACGCTCTGGTTATGACTAACATAGCCATGGAAAATGGCTCATTTTGGATGATTTTCCCAGCTACAAACCTCCATTTAGTTCGGGGATTTTCCATGGCTATGTTGAATAACCAGATGGTACCCTCTGATCAATGAACAGCTCGACCCTGAAAATCCTCTTCCTCTATCTGGCAGGGTCGAACTGTTAATTTACCCAGAGGGTAAGCATGTTTCCGATGAAATGGCCTTTTGGAGGGGATACATCTAGCATATCTAGCCGATTTTCAGACACACCCATATCTTGATCAAAGAATAAGCTTAGAGGTCAACTAAATTAAGAGATGAATGAATAGACAAATACCAATGCAGTACAGTCCCTCGGGATGGCGATGGAGAGAGAGATACATTTAGATAAACGAATTCCATGTGTGAATAAAATGCAGAGATTAGTGAATAAACAAACACGTAGATACAAAATCATGCTTATAAATAATATACATGGACGAGATGAATGAATGAACAAATGCTGCATCAATAAATGAAGAAATGAATGAATACATAATAATGGAAACAAAAACAAAAGATAAACAAAACGGGAGTAGAATGAAGAGATGATCATGCTGAGAACATGGATGTTGCCCCTCTTTGGTGCATAAAATCTGAGGCGCCAAAGGTTGCAACCGTGGCAGCCGCACCCAGCTCAACACGGTGGGGATTTGGAGAGGGGGAGGGGAGGCCAAACAGATTGCTAAGTTGGTTCATGTTGGTGCAGTATAGCAAAACAGGTGGTTTAGAACTAGATTAAACGAGCAAACGTTGGGATTTAAGTGATCCAGGAACCTGGTGATTTAAAAATCAATGTTTGCTAAGTTGGTTTTAGTTCACTGGTACAACTAGGGTTTATGTGGATAATTCAAACTAGTTGATAGTTGATGGGGATATTAAACCGACTTAGACTTACACGGCCCTACTTTGTAAATATGGTGGAATTTACTAACCACCGTGGGGATTCAACAATCATTGGTTTACCATGTAGGGTACATTCAAAACTAACCAAGTTGAAAATGATGGATTTTAAAAAAGCACCCGGGAATTTGCCATACGTGATTTGACCATCGAACGCCGGGATTTCACGCATGTATATGGAATGAATAGAGGGTTCGGTTTCTTCAGAACTGAGGGTGCAAAAACCGGACACTAACGAGGATATCACATCGAGACAATCAAATAGCATAGGAATGCATGGGATATCTCCAAGAATGTGCCATACAATGCGGCTGTGTCCAGAAATGGTGTGTACCAAACATGGCAAGGTATATGGGAAAAAATGACGGATGAACCGCTGGATGTTTTGGTTTGGGGTACCCTATCTTTGGAGAAACCAAATTCGATCCTGTTTGAATGATACCACGGTTTCGCCAGTATCAAGTGGATGGTTCAACTGATTTTCTTCTGGAAGGTTTTGAAATCGTGAGTTATTTAAGTTTTAAGGGCTGGCACCACTGCACCACCAGCCAACTTTTGGATGCGTCCCACCAACTGTTGCCATGGATTTTCCTGGATTTTTAGAGCGGTTTGGGGATGCATCTCCTAAACTGTTTGGCAGGGGGTATCAATGATGTGTTGACCCCATGTCCATCCCACCACCAGCTTTTTGCGAATCAACCAAGGACCAAAAAAACACAAAATCAATGGATTCGTTTCTGAGACACCTGCATATTTCGCATATGTCATTGGAGAACATGAAACACTACGGTCCTCCCAAGCTACCTATAGGTCTTGTTTTCCCATCTTTCATGGGAAATACATCTGAATATATGGTAATTTTGGCAGATTTTCTACAAATTTATATTATATTTGAATTATATATAGATTTCCCACATTTCCTACATTTTCGTAGTGGTCGTTTGTTCGTGGACACCAGTGCAGCCCACGGCCAGGTCGAGCACTTCGCAAGCAGCCTCAAGGAGTCCTGCGGAGGCAGTCGTGGTGCCGGGCCCGGCGGAAGCAGATGGTGAGGCCCGTCAGGGGCTTGGCTAGTTTCATGGTGGAAAATACCCTGTACCCTCCGATAAACGAACACAGCTACGGAAAATCACCATACGTAAATCACCTATAAATGTTACATGTTCAATAGCTATGTTAAATTACCAGAGGGCAAGCTGGGAAAATCAACTTTGGAATGTGTTGATAACCCTGGATTTGGTGAGGATTGGGTTTTAGCGTTTTAGCCATCAAAATCTGGTGATAATGCTGATGTATATAATGGAATATTATACAAGGGCATGTTTTCTTTGGGAATCATGAAGCATGCGGTGGTGGGTGTGGGAGTGCCCAAAAAATGGTGATAGAATGGTGACAAAGTGAAATATTAATGGGTGGAATGTGAACGGACACGCGGAAGTTGGGATCCTACCCTGTGTTGTCATCAAACATGGGGTCAACGAGCAAAAATGACTGTATAATGGTGATATACTGCAATGGAATATGGATGGGATATAATGGGATACTAGTGAAATCTTCACGGAATATTGGTTGCTACCCTTTGGTAATCAATCATGGCTAGCTGGAAAATCCCCGATCAATGGAGGCTTATAGCTGGGAAAATGATCGAACGAAATGGATTATTTTCCATTGCTATGTTTGATTACCGGAGGGTACTGCAAGTATACGGAATGAATTGGTGTTGGTGTAGTATATCAGATATCAAGTTCAGTGGTTGAGTGCACAGCATCATATGTTCTCTTTGGTAAAATTTGAGTTGGGCTTGAAGGAGAAAAGGAGGCGGTAAACATAGGGACGACATGTTTCATCTGGACCATGAACAAAATAGCGCAAGAAGTGCGGCAGATATCCACTGGACATCATTTTCACCATTTGCCATCTAGAGCCTCAGGCTGCATCCTCGAAACACTGGAATATCTGCTGTGAAGACGTTTGAAAAAAAAAAACACATGTTTAAAAGTGGACGTTAATTTGACGGACATGAAATTTTCACAGCTTGAAAATCGCAAGGAGATGATGGAAAGATTGGCGCGCATGGATCAAGATGTATAATAGTCAAACAAAATGGATTGAGATGGAATACCCCTCCGATCACCAAACATGGCTTGCTGGAAAACCCAAAAATTAGTTCGACAATTGTCCCGTTGCAATTTCCATTTATGGGGAATTTTGCAAGTGCAACGTTTGATTACCGGAAGGTAAACAATCAATATTCCATCATGATTCCATCGATTGTGATAACCTCCTTTTGCTACATCCAATAGCATAGCGCCATCAAATAAATTCACAAGGGTTTTAAGTACTGCTCAGATACAAGTTGGTTTATAAACCTATGAGCATTTACAATATACTGCAACTACTTCGTCACATCCCCCATAAGCTGCCCAAACGTGAAGTAAGTGACCACTTGGGTCGTCTATTGCTGCAGGTCACCTCGCTTCAGGCGGCTTCCCCGGACAGCCCTCTGGGCCAAGCGGTTGCCAGTGAGGTGGGCCTGACCCAGTTTGGTCTTTGTGAAATGACATTTGGGGGTTTCCTAAAATAGGGGTACCCCCAGTTCTCATCCATTTTTGTTTGGGATTTTCCATGATAAACCATCCCATTTTTGGGTACCCCCATTTTAGGAAACCCCCATTTAAATCATTAGATTCAATAAATGAAGAAACACAGATCACAGATGCGATCTAAAATGTGCTGTCAAGTGTGTAAAAAAATACCTAGACACCCTATCTTTGTACCCATCCAAAGTGGGGATTTCCCCCGCTGCGATCGCTTCACCAGGAAGGCCGATCGCCAAAACCCGCTCCTGTGGCGCTTCAGAGTTCAGCCGCGAAGACGTCAGCAGAAAGCCCAGGTGCAGCGTTGTGATCACTGCGGCTATCCATGGGGATCCATGATTTTTCATGTATTTTCATGCCACAAATGCTGTATATTTTTTTGTAATTCAACTATGAACTTTATAGATGGACTATAAATGAGGTATTACTGAAAAATCAATACCTCATTATTCTGGATGATGTTGCCGATGAGGACGTCCACCTTCAGTCAGACCTTGAAAAGCAGGATGGTTGCCACAAGATGCCATAAGTTTAGGGTTTATATCCCAACTTTGGGGGGGTTGCAATAACCTTCAGCACCCTATAACAGATATATACAGATATAACAGCACCCCCAAGTAGAGGGAGGGGGTTTAGTTTGTTTTTTGCACATTCCTGCGGCCCATTTCAGGCCAGTTCGTAGAGGTTCATTTGCTTCACCCCTTTGCACTAGCCTCCGCCACACCTACCCTGAACATCCCTGAACGACAATTCCACATCTGAAATCCAGCCTGCAATTTTTAGAAAGTCGAGAATATTGGGTTCTTCAGGTGACGTGATTTCAGTTTTACCAGATGGCCTGATCTTGGGGTCATCATTCTGAATCTCATGGAATTCTACACAAACAAATCCACAAGTTACTCGTATCACATCATGGAGACTCTTCCGCCCAGTTCCGATCCCTCCAACCTGGGTTTGTCTTACCCATCTTCTATGTACGGGCTCACCAAACTGGAAGGTGGCAATGTTGAATCCCCATGACAGCAACAAATGCGTTAAGGCGCCTGGCTGTAGCAACATGTAGGAAGTTTATTCATAATGAAACCAGCCAGGTGGATGAAATTGGGCCCCTAGAAATAGGAGAATGTCTTAACTACGACCCCCAGTCGGCCGGGACTGGGGACTAGTGATACCCTGGTGAACTGTTCCATCCGTATCAACATATTTAACATAGCCATGGAAGCCATGGCCCATAAAAATAGATGATGTTTGTTGATGTCTTATTATAAATGGTGGTTTTCCATGGCGAATTGTTAAATAACCAGAGTATATAAACATGTACAAACCATTCCCAGATAAGTAGCTTTAAAGCAAATCACTGGGTCGCCTCCTCTCCCCGCCAGATCCCCGGACAAAATCTCCGCCTGCGCCGGCGGTGTGCCAGGCGCCTGGCCGATGGGGCAAGGATGATATGGGAGTTGGGAAACGTAGCCGCTGGTGAACGAACATCGCCATGGAAAAAAGATTCATTTTGATTGGGCAAATCCACTGCACATGGCCATTTTGAATAGCCATGTTAAATATTTAAATTACCAGATGGTATAGGAAGTTATGGAAATAATTAGGTATAGAATTATGAAATATTGGGATGCTATGGGTTTCCAAATGTTCCAGAAATTTGGGCACTATCGTGCTGCCTTGTCGCCACGCGACTTTGTTTGCAGGTGTTGAGTCCACCACAGGAGACTCTGAGGCAAGTGAAGTTGCTGTGGGGATGCCCCAGACATGGCCAGGGACAAATCCTCGAAGTAAATGCAGGTTGCTGGGAAAATCATTAATGGCAGATGTTCCATTGCCATGTTTGCTTACCATTGATTACTAATGATCTGGCTAATAGAGGCTACAAATGGTTATAATATGTTGTAATACACTATAGTGGTGCTTTGGCCAACATTGCCAACAAACATTGCGATTCATGTTTATTGATGAATTATGACAACCTCACGGAGTGAGATCACGACGCAAACCGTGGTGAATGCAAGCGGAATCAGTTGAGGTTGGGGAATTCTTACCATTTATTCCGGAAACCATGGAAACTTGAAGGGAAAGGGTTGGTTCATGCTGTTTGTATTCTCTCACTATGTGGCGCAGAACTTTAAGTTTTATTTTTTGATGTGCTTGACACATCTCACGATGTGCCAATTCGAGAACTTGTCAGCACGGGCAGCAGACCCCTTTTGTGACCGCAAAGTGCACAGTGCAAAAAGCTCTGTCAAGCTAAAAATGATGGATTTTGTTATTTGATGTGCTGCCCCAGTAAGCGCAGTTGTTTGCAGTGTATCGGCTTTGGATCCAGCGTACCATAGATTGCTGGTATGCACCATTTTCATCAATTTTCAGACAAACCTGAAGTGTCATAAATTTCATTTTGTTGATTATATACCCCATTATATCCCCATTATATAATGGCAACAAAATCCGATGTCCACGTCGATGTCCTCAGATCAACCCCATCAATCCCCAGTAGATGATCGTTTTCTGTTGGATTGTGGTGGTTCAATCATGTGAAAGCTCCAAGTTTTTTGTTGGTTACCTCCTTTGGTGTGCAATCCACTAATATGTGGCAGTATGCCCATACTGATAGGGGGGCCCATATCTCCCATATCCCAATTGACTTATGGTTGTGAAGATCCCATAGTTATAGCCACTCGTGACCCTGGCCTGCAGCCCCAAGTCGTGGATAAATAACTATGGTTGATAACTCTAGCTAGGTGATTCGCAATTGTTTACTACGGCTAGTAATCTGGTCTCCTGATGAACTCAACCCATTGAGTTAGTATAGAATCGGGTAAATCCAATGCCATAAACCATCCATGGCTTGGGGTCACAATGGACATCCTCCCAGTCATAGTGGCGTACCCAATGCCGTAAACCTCTTTTGGGGATGGTATGGGGATGGTTTATTATTGAGTTTACCACATTCTACAGGACGATTCTCCCCCGCTTCCCAGGCTCGCCCCAGTGGGCTCTGAAGCTCTACAGCCCAGCGCCCTGCGAAAGTTGTTGCGACAGCCTGGGCGGCTGGGCAGAAGATGTGGCGCTTGCGGCAGCCACTGTCTTCACCATGGAAACATAGGGATTTCACAAACAGAAATAAGTATCCAAAATGTTGAATCCAAAAAAGTTGGAATTCCTAAAAAGTAGAATGTTAATATCCAATCCTTTCACCATTGAATGTTAATATGGTGTTAATATCCAAAAAAGTCGGATTGAACCAACAAGATTGAGATTCAACCAAGAATTTCAATGGTGAGTTCACAAAGAAACATGGTGGTACAATCGGAATATCATGGGGATGTGTTTGGATATAATGATTTCAATGGATGGTGGCGACCCAGCAGGTTTGTCAAGTTGGTTGCCTATGGCTCAGTAGCACCACTTGGGTAGTGCTGCATCATAATGATGATAATGGTTAGTAACACCAACAGCAATGAGACTCATTTCAATGGTACTAATGGCAATGGCTTATACTGGCGTATACATATACATTCACATACATGTATAATAGAATATATATATAACATTATAATGTAGCATCGAGATGAGAAGGGACATATGCCTGAGAAGCTTCAAGTGTTTGTGGTGGTGAGCCTGTGGGCTCAATGTGTGTATGCGTGTGCTGTATGTCGTGTTAGGTGTGTTTAGTATGATTTCATTGTTTCTAGTTCTGTAAGACACTGGTGCCTGTGCGGACAGCACAAAAGTCGTGGTAGACATCATGGCGACTTTGTCGCGTGACACTTGACCAGATCCAGGAACAAAAACTATACCCATATGGCACAGCAGAAATTATTTAAAATGGAAATGGAAACTTCAAACGGAGAAAACCACACAACACAATTCCGGACCCAATGTTATATGCATGCATACTCCAGAGGCACCAGACATGTGCTTTTCCCCTGAAAAAATAACATGTGTGCGGCACTTGTTGTCTCCTGGGATTTGCTGATGTGCTAAGGTCCTGGTATCATACGCTGATGAAGTGCGGTCACCGGGGAAGCGGGCGAATCTGTTGGGACAATGATGGACAAAAACGAGTCATTTTCGTCAGCATTTTGGCTGGTGGTTTCAGATGTGTTTTGTTGTGGACCTGGGACATTTTGGGACTCAGTAATTCTCCAGCTCATCTTTGTTGTCTTTCAACTGCACGTTTGGGATCCTGCTGCAAACAAATGCAAGCAAAGTTTGGACTTCAGGGCATTCCTAGGGGGACACAGCGGGGGGACACAGCAGAATATGGCCAACCTATTCCAACAGTTGAGACGAGTGTTAATACATCACAATCTTTTTTAAAGAACACAATTTCCAAGGACAGGCTGTCATTTCAAACGTTTCCCTTCAGTCATTGAATCACCTACAGGAAAGGCTTCCCTAGATAGGTACTGAAAGCTGGTTTATCACTATAATAACTAGGAATTATGACAGACATATGGGATTCTAAAACCAACTTCCCATCCGGTAGACTCAGAGTTTACAATGGAAATCACCTTTTTTGAGAGGCAAAAATCATCGAACGAACCATGGGCCATGTCTTCGCTATGAAGATCACAGCCGCCAACTTTGGAGTGATCAGCCGCCCCAAAATCGCTGGTCTTTCTTGCCCGATTTTGATGTGGAAAATGCTGATTAAAAGCGAGTGAATGGTGATTCAATGGGGATGTCATGGGGCAACCAACCATGTCATAAGTTATTACGATATGACCTCACAAACTATGGTATTTAACGAAATTCACAAGTGTTGATCCATCCCTATTTTTTTGATTTACTGCCGATGTACCTACGTCACTTTTGCTCCTTTCCACATGTTGTTTCTTTTTTGGTCGGAATGCCCATGCTAGTCTGGAATGATTCTCAAAGTGCGGGGGACATCCTCCCATTTTTGGTCCATTGGTTTCCCGGTTTTCCGTATAAAAGTGATCCATTTCCGATGATTGTAAGGGATCCCCTTCATTGAGAAAAAACTGTTCAATTCCTAGTTCTCCCATACAATCCCCTACAATCCCATATGACCATATGATCATCCCTGTTTGCTGTAGGGCGACGACGCCACAAGACTTGGAAGGTGCCGGGTTTTGATGCCCCAAATAGGCCATAAAAGTGGATTCTGTGGTGAATCCTCCATTTTCAGCCACACCTAGTTGATTATAATTGATACAATTGATCATATATCCCACTACGTCCCCATGCAGCCCATAACATGGTTGATTCTGACACCACTGTGTGTTTGAATGACCAAATGTGCTATAGGGTCAAAACATAGTATATGGTTTATAATATTCATCCATCCATATCCATCCCATAATGGGAATCTGAATGCAATGGGCATTTGAATCCCTATAAAATGAATTGATGAGGCATCCCCTCTTGTGGGTATACCTTCCAACCGTTGAACATGGCGCAGATGGATTACTACATGGAATCCATGATGGATGGATGATTTGTGGATGATGGATTCCTAGATGTTTGACCTCCATGATGGATGATTAGGGCAATGAATGTGGTGGATAAAGTTACCTGCAAGCACACCTGGACAGGAAGGTTTTCTTCAGCACCCACAAAAACAGCTTCGATGGAATAAAATCCTGTATTTGTTTGAGGCCCTACTTGACCTCGCCACATTTATTTCCCAGCAACTAAACGAGATGATAGATGGACATGCGACTCTGCCTGTTGGTTGGAAGCTGCAGTGTTGCAGGCCAAGCGTTGCGGCTGCATGAGAGCCACTGATCAATCAGCAAACAACACTGGTTATTGGTGATATATAGTGCTTTCAAATATAAATAGTTGATATCTATTACTGTAATACATACATACACACACACGGAAATATATGGGTACCCTATGGTGCAAGTCACCCGCTCACCCAAATAGGCCTTAGAAAAGGGGTTCTTCACCCTCATCAATCCCTGTGTGCATCTTTCTTTATAGGGCTCCATTGGGGTGATGGCCTGAAACTTCCATGACAAAATAGAAGATTTACCACTCACCCCCTGGTTGTTTAGCACTTTGCTATGGAGAGTGGACGATTTTCTTTGATGTTTTCTGACATGATGATTTTGATGTGTCACCTTTCTTAAATTAAACCATGATGATTTTCCAGTTCGCCCAGTTCGCAACTTTAAATTACCAGAGGGTAAGTGACCTGTCTGTTTTTGTTGGCCGTGAGAGTTGGATACACCGGATTTGCTGGCCAACTTTCAGATTTGGGTATGGGTCAAAATTGGGCATACAATTGGCCAAAAGTTGGATTTCAGATAGGTTACACACATGTGTATATGTACATATAACTAAATTTATATGATATTATATACAATATTTTGATATATATATATATATGTATTATATACATACAGGCACATGTACATACAGTGTGTATATATGTATATATATATATATATTGTCATATCATTTATATACACATACATGTTGGATACTCCCAAAAGACCAGTCCACCCATCAAACTCCATATGTTTGTGCCTGGAATCTTCACACCAACAAATGACCCCAGATGATCCATGCAGGTTGTACTTACAGAGTGCAAGCCATTTAGAGTAACCCCCACAAGGATGCCTAAAAGTCTTTCCAGGATGATAGTTTCCTCATCATGTCCAGGTTTCCTAGCTATTTCGGCATCTATTTTTGGGAGTTGGTAAAAGTCATGAAGAGAATATAGCTAATCCCAGCCCCTTAAGTTTTTTCACACACCCCATATCCCATGGTCCCAATCTTCATCCATTACTAAACATGACTAAGCCGACGAAGTTTCCGATTTCCCAGGCAACCCATCACAGCTATTTTTCAGATCACCCACCCTCAGGGGTCGCCCAGGTGCTGCACCCTTGGAGCTCCTGGCGACCAGCTTGATACTTCTGAAGGCTTTCAATCCAAGCTGTCAAGGATATGATATGACGTGATCTGATGTGCTATGATGTATAGATCATACATTTATAAATCAAGAAACTGCCAAGAACATCGTGAAAATATGGCGGTTTACATGGTTTCAGAATTGTGGTTTACATCTGGAAATGAGGATATAATTGCTATGAAATAGTGAATGCCACCCCAGAAACTTTGGTTATATAGGTATTGAATTGGTTCATTTTAGGTTTCTGAATAATCCTTTTCATGTTAGGGGGATAGATTATAGTGGTAGCCTCACAGAGAAATTTGTTGGTCAAATTTCGAACGCCATACGGCAAAGGTGCACATAGATTTGCGGTATTGCTCTACAGTTAGACAGTATGCTATTAGGCTATGTCCATGTGAGTGGACAACATACGGAACTCACCTACCATAGAGTCTATATGATAAGTGGCAGGTGACCTGAGCCCATGCAGAAAATAAAATTCATTTGATTAGTCTCTGATGTCATCACACGTGGCGATTGCATGGAAATCCCCGGCAAAAATGGAGGTGTGAATGGGAAAAATCATCTAAGATGGAGGATTTTCGCTGCCACATTTGATGCTTGGAAGAGAAACTTGTCCCATTAAATCCATCAAACCCAATGAAATCCTAGAACATCCCATAAAATCCCATAAAATCCACAATTCTAGATGGCATTCTCAGCTATAATCCCATTCTTTTCTCCCTTGTTGTTGTTTAAAGCATGTTAAACGGTTAAAGCCAATGATCACAGCGGAGAACTGGACGGCTAGGCCTCGGACGCCTCTTGGATGGCCTTGAAATGTCATCCAGGCAGAATCCCCAAATGTCATGTCTGGATGGTTAAACGGTTAAACATGGTTAAACCATGTAACCATGTTCAAAAGCACCATTTACCATGATTTACGGTAATATGATTTAATATCGTGTAATATCATTTAATGCTTGGCACTTCCTCAAAATCGTGATTGATCACTTGGCCCAAAAAGGGATTTCTAGCTATTTGACCCCTGGCAATTCGGACGGCCAGTTGGTTGATATATCTTTTGATCATGTCGGGAAAAATCTGGCTCAATCGATGGTAAGGACAATCCCGAATCCATGGACACTCCAAAATCCATTGCTTGAGATGTATACGGATATTTCATGATATTTCATTATATTTCCATCATTGCACACCGACCACAACATACAGGCGGAAAACAAGCGCAGGTGTTTTATGGTCCAAAGACGACCGAAAGCACCGCTCGAAATTCGGCGGAATGGCCTGCATCAATTGCTGCAAGTACACTTCGTTGGATGTGACCTGACGCCAAATTTTGCAGACATGGTTGTGATAGTCGTTGTGTTCTTTTCTTTATAGAGGATGTCCCAAGGAAAGAATGAGTGGGTTTCATGGTGTTTGTCGGGAGCAGGTTCTTTTAAGATCAAGGTAGCGTGTCGCAATGATAAGCGTGCGTGGGTTGCAGTGGATGGATGAGGCATCATTTGCCTGGTTCATACATATTAATACGGAGGTTTGCATATCCAACATGTTGCTGTAACAAATCTCTCTAAACTTGCTGGAGAGTGTGACGTGGTCCTCCAGTTCGTTCATCATCCTGTGAAGTTACTCAAGTTACTCCAAAGAAATCCTACAGTATCCCACAGCATCCTACAGAATAGTATATACTCCAAAACAAAAAGTATCACAAGAGCAACCTACCGATGCTTACCATTTTTCTAGCCCTGCAGTTGTTAGGAGGGAGCTATCAAGAGAGGACCAGCCACACGACAGTTGTGTGTGTGTGATTTGATGTGTTACGTAGATACCAATATAGTGTATTTAAAGGTATAGTTGATCATCTATAGTAAGATCCTACAAGATTCTAGCACAGTAAGATACTAAGATGATCGTTATTGCATAATAATTTGCCCAAGCAAATGTCATTATATAGTATATCATTACATCATGATTTTTATTCTGGTAAGATGTTCTTAATATTCAATGGATTGGTTCAAGGGAAAAATTACAGGAAAGTCCCATATTTCATGGGAAAATCAATGGTTTCCTGTAAATGTTCCATCGCCCTCTGGTAGTTTTACATAGCTATTGAAAATTACCATTTATAGTTGATGTTCCCATTAAAAATGGTGATTTGCCATAGTTATATTAGTTTACCAGAGGGTAAACCAATCCATTGAAATATCTATCTTTGGGTGTGCATCCAAGATAAACCAAGGGGCGACTTCAGCCGACGGGTTCATCCGAGGTTTCACCCGAAAATTGGGACCCTTGGACAAGTTTGCGACATTGAGTGGACCCTGGTGGATGGGGGTTTTGAGCAAGAATAGCAATGTCATGCAATGCCATATCTACTGCATATATATATATACATATTCCAACATCTCTTCAATTATCATATAGCTGATATAGCTCAATCATTATATATCTACCTATCTATCTTATCTATGTATCTACCACTATCTACCTATCTATTTATTTACCTATCTGTCTTTGCATATGTGTATGTATATATATATATATGTCTATCTATCTACAAAAAAATAACTGCTGGTATAGTTATAGTGGCGATAGTTCATCGGAATGTGGCAATATCTTACCGGGATAGTAATGGGGTAAAGTAATGAGGACATTGATGCGGATATACGGATATACTGGGAAAATGGTGGTATAATGGGGGTACAGTATACCTTTTTTTGGGCATGGGAAACTTGTGGTGTATTCAATCGCTGTTGCCCTCCGGTGTCATCAAACATGGCTGGCAATGGGGAATTCCACTACCTAAATTGGCATTGAAATGAGAACATCATGGAACTACATAGACGGTTTTCCAGCTAGCCACGCTTGATTACCAGAGGGTATCCACTTATTGGGGATTATCGTCAAAAACTATTATAGGATACCCATATCCTCCATGTATGATATTTTTACCTACATTTTGGTGATTTTGGCGTTAAATGTTGATACATATTCCATACCTGGAGCAGATGGGATTATAGGAACCCCTATCAAGGTAATCAGCATCGGGATGACACCGTTTTGTTTGGACATGTTTGGAACGCTCAGATGGCTTCCTGGATTTTTTTTTCATTGAGCCAGGGGGATCTTGTCGTTTAATCGACCCTGACACCTTAGCATTTGGTGCCCGCAAGTCTGTCACCTTTTCCCTTTGTGTTTGACATACTGATGAAAACCACATAAACCTACTCTGGTTTTCGGAGTTCTGAGGTGTAGTTCATGGTAGTTCATGGTGGTCTTACCCAGAAATTCACTACCATGATCATGATTCAATTGCTGCAATGGCCCGAATTGAGAGCGGTCTTGGGACTCAAACTCCCCAACTGCGGAGAGATGAATCTGGCCTGGTTGCTGTATGTTAGAGCCCCCCACCACATCCCACCACTAGAAATCTCTGTAACGATCCTGTTGAGATGGAAAATCATGCACCGGGAAGCTGCAGAGTTTTATAATCAAACCTGGCCATGAGCCATGGAAAATCATTTAAGTAAATTTGAGTAGATGATCACTATATATATATATATATGCGTATGATTGTGCTACATGAACGGTGTCTAAAAATTGCCTTGATTTTTTGACATCCGTTTGCAGATGTGCCTTCCCATGGGTTTCCACGGGTGATCCAGGAACGGCTTCCGCTGGCGGAGCCAAGCGACAAGAATTTCAGCCACCAAATCGAGGAGGCGGCCGAATCCCAGGGTCGTAAGTGGGTTGATCATCCATATGTTGCCACATAGCGTGCCATATATAAGTGGGGATATTCCATATATATATATATAACTTGTGGTGATTATAAGGTTTTTAGTTTACAATCCATATATTACATAGTGATATATATATATATAGTCCCATACCCATATGTATAAGTGGGGATATTCCATGGGGTATCTCACCCATTTACTAAGTGGGATGATCCCTGGTTAATCAGTGGATCATCCCGTTTACACTGGATTGGTTTAAGGGAAAATTTACAGGAAACCTCTATATTTGATGGGAAAATCCATGGTTTCCTGTAAATTTTCCCATTAACCAATCCATTGAATTAACCACTTAGTAAGTGGGATGACCCTCCAAGTAGTACAAGCGTTGCCTCCGTGAATGGAATCGCTAGTTGTCCTGGAATTGATAGGAAGAGTCATGGGAATGAAGTAATGAAGATCCCATATTGGGGGCTCCTTTACATTTCGATGCATAGTGCATACATTGCTTTATTTTACTAAGGTAGTATATGGTAGCATATGTATACTGTACACATATGTGAGATGGTCAAGTTAGCTGGATTGGATCAATCCACAATCGGGGGATGGGAATGGTCACTCCATGTTCACAAGAATTTATATACCCGGGATTCATATTCCCACTACATTCGGATTCGCATTGTGGGATGGATGGCCATGAACCATATGTCATGTTTTGACCCCGGCACATATGTTATAGCTATGGCTTACGAACGTTTCTGGTAGGTATATGTGTCATGAATGTGTTACATATTACAGCCACAAACATGGCGTTTTGGGGGCACAACATTGCAACTCCTTAATTAGTTACCCTGGTGATCGTAAGTCCCCCGTTTGTGGAATATCCTAAGTATAACCAGGTTGCAAGCGCAATTGCTAGCCAGTGGGGTGAACCATCAAGAGATTCAGGTTTTTGAGTAGAGGTTGTGCGACACACACACACACATAATACACATATACATATTATATACACGGAATATAATTGAAAATATGAAATATTATATCTTTCCTCTACCCGTGTTTCGTGCTTGAGGGCTTATGTGTTTCTGAATGTTTCTGATGTTTGTCCCTGTGCATATTTTTTTTCAATCATGGCCTGCATTTCTGCCCTGTCACTTGGGTGATAGATAATAATGCGCAGCTCATGATGGCTTATGTTTGTGGTTCTTGCAAATCTGGGACTGGAATGCGTAGCCAAAAGAGCGCAGACTTTTGATGGCTCAAATGTGTTTCTTTCCTTTGAAAGGAGGGACCCATTGGTTATTGATCCGCGCAATCATCCAAATTACCCATTTACCGTCCGGAAATCAAGCATGGCTGGCTGGAAAATCCCTGAACTAAATGGAGGTTCATAGCAGGCAAAACCATATATGCGGGAATTGGATGGAATTGGATTATCTGCCCATATATGTTCTATTGCCATGTTGAAGTAGAAGCGCCCAGCTGCTCCAGGTGGAAGAGAAACTACATATCGTTGGGACACCCAGGGACCTGGATCGGAGGTTACAACATCTTACCCGTGGTGGGTCCTGTTTTTGGGGTGGTCGAAATTCACCTCACCCTGTACCATTCCAGCATTCCTGATCAGCTATCAGGGCTGGACTGTTGACTTGTCTTTCCAGCTGTCTGAGGTCCATCGCAGATCCCACCGTGTTTTTTTTTGGGGAGTCTGGGTTTCCTGATGGCGTTGAAATCACGGTTTTTTCACGTTCGATCCGCCGAAGTCTAGGACAGCCGTTGCGACCGTTCCTGAGGTCTTCCGAAAAATTCGCGCTGTCATGTTTTCCTTGGCCTTCGTGATCGTGTTTCCAGCCTCCGTAGGACCCAGTTCATCAAAGGGCAGGGCGTGGCTTGGGCTCGTGACTTGGGGAGTTGCCCTGATCATCCGTGGCATAGTCAGCCATGCATACTAGATATAGAGTATGCATACTACAGACGTGCACACACGTTATACATATGGGCATTGATGTAAATGTCCTCGCAAAAGGAGGTATGATGGCGAAGACCCGTGATATCATGTTTCAACGGTTCCTGCGACAGTTTTTGTCGAGTTCTCGACAGTAAGAAACAGCTTTGAAGATCACTCAATGTAGACGCGATTTACTTACAAGCCCCCCCCGTTCTTTTCAGTTGGTTTCTAACCCCACTTGACTTTGGAGATATCTGCCATTATCTCCCATAAACCCGATTGAATTAGTAACTGTGTACCAACTTAGCCATTCCGTTCACAGTTCGCTGGGGGCCCAGCATTCGTTGATCACATTTATCCAGATATATTCCCATGATATTCCTTTGATGTTCCGACCACTTTTGTTGGTTTATATAATCATGTTTCATCCCATCAAATCCCCATTGTTGTTGGTTTAATCCTCATTTTTGCATGTTTCAAGCCCGGAGAATTTCCCATGATCTCCCGTGAAATCCAGGAGTGCTGTGCATGCTGGGCTACTGTTTGTTCGACAGCGTGCTGGGCATGACCACGAAGTCACTGAGCTAGAAGAACTTCTCGAAGTTTCGGATGGATCTTCTTGGGGGAAGCAACGAATTTCATACATACCCTCTGGTAAACTAACATAGCTATTGAAAATGGCCATTTATAGTGGATTTTCCCATACAAAAAATGTGATTTTCCATAGTTATGTTGGTTTGCCAGAGGGTATTCATCTGCAATTTTCATGTACCCGCTGGTTATTTAACATAGCCACAGAAAATTGCTAATTTTGGATGATTTTCCCAGCTACAAACCTCCATTTAGTTCTGGGATTTCCATGGCTATGTTAAATAACCAGAGGGTATACATTATAATCAATGCAAAACTGGAGTTCTCTTCGTTGTTTTTTTTTTTTTAAAGTATACCATGAACCCACAACTCAATCTCGTGAACTAAAACCCACCGAACTCAAATGAATTGAAGCACCACCTTGTAAGTTAAACATGGAAGCCAACAAGGGGCCATGTATCCTGCAATAAAATCATTTTTCGGACCCCGGTTCTCAGAGTCCATAGTGAAATCAAGACTAAGGGCATGTAACAAACCCATACAAACCCACTATTCAACTGGACAAAACAATAGAAAAAATCAACCAGCTAGCGATTCGGGAAGATCGCCGGCCATCCTTGCACTTTGCTGAATAGCATTCAATAAATGGGTCGAGAATTGGGATTTCATGGGGATATAACCCGATACAAGAATTCATTGGATTGGTTAATGGGAAAATTTACAGGAAACCATGGATTTTCCCATCAAATATAGAGGTTTCCTGCAATTTTTCCCATAAACCAATCCAGTGAATAATTGGGATGTATTGCAAGTAACTACATTAAGCTTGAAACATCTTGAACAAAAAGGCTCACGATTGCTTACCATTGCCCACAATTTACGATTTCTCACGCTTTGAAATCTCACAAAGTGGTGACCTTTACCTTGCTATCTCGGCCTTTTGGGGGCCCAGTATTCCAATGTACTTTTAGTTCAATAGACCTAAAAAAAACTTCTCCCTCACAGCGCCTCACATGATCAGATATCACAAACTTGACATTGCGGGATCATGTTGGGTATCCACAACCACCCACCCACCCACACACACACACACACCACGCACCTTGAGGCCATTTCAGCATGCTGATTCTGCATCTGTTCAAACCACAAAGCATGATCAAACATGTGGCTTACACACTGCCAATCCTAGAAGACCAACCCCCCAGCTGCGAAAGACTTGGAGACTTCACGTTGCCGCCGTTGAGGATCCTGGTCATTGCGGACACTTTCTGGAAGGCCAGTTACTATACATTCTGGGCCATCGGATCCTTGGCAGGAAGGCCAGAGGTGGGAGATGATCCCATCTCCCAACGAAACCCATGGGATTCTGGTCACCACAAACCATGTACATCTCAGGGAGAAGCTGGATCTGGGCAGAGCCCATGTCCTTGTAACGTCCCGTGGCGCCATGAAGCTCCGTGTTTCTAGTACTTTGGGATGCTTCCTCTTGGGTTCTGAGCTTTCCGATTCTGCAGGGTTGCCATTTTGTTTACCAACTTTTTGGTATGTAAAAGCTGGTTGGTTAGGAAACGTTAGGAACATGATTGTAGTCATCCTACATTGGACGATGGTCCCCAATGCTCAGATATTTTTTTGGGTTGAAACAATCAGCCAGGGCCAGGGTCTCCTCCAGAGATGCTGAGCTAGGTCTAGGGGAAGTAACAGCCACAGCCGTGGCCATGGCTTGTTAACATACAGCTTCCCACAGGCTTTCACAATGTTATATCACGTGCACTAGTTCCATGGAAATATCCGCATACATGTATCATCATGTAGGCATATTATTCTCATCATATATATATATATATTAGTGTATAATCAGTATATATATAATATTGTGTGTGTGTGAAATATACTTTCTTGGATATCAGTAAATCATATAAACAATAGCTAACCCACCCAACACCCTAGTGTCAGGTCAACAGTGATGTTTCTAGAGCCACTGTCCCCCGTCTCCATTGTTCCCATAGCCACTATTTCGCCGTTCGTTCGGCCCGGCCAACCAAGGCGTCGTCACGGTGATGAGTGCTGCTGTGGGTTCCGAAGACGACAATGATTGGGTGAAGAAGTTCTGGAGCATGAAGGTGGGGTGTGGGGGAACGGGATTTAAGCTCCATAACCAAAAAAAAAAATGGGTTTTCCATAGAAACATATGGGGATTTTTTCAGAAAACATGTGGTATTTAAAGGGAACATCAACAAAGGGTTAACGTTTTTCTTTCCATGTTTTTCATCGAAAAATTGGGATTTAACCAATAAAGACTTGGTACAAGGGTTACATCAACAAACATGGTTGGGTTCCCACAGGAGACAAAGGGATTAGACATGACTCTGATTACATCAACAACAATGGTGGGATCCGACGGGAATCCTAATGCTAGGGGTGTTTTTGCTGGATGAATGCCTGCTGGGACACCTGTTTGCGATAGCATCCGATAGCTAAGTTGGTTTCCTTCACCAGTATTTCACTAGAATTTATGCCATGTATCGAACTAGCCAGTTACAAGCCAACAAACATAACTGGGGGTACCACATTGAAGGGAACATCAAAACTGTCATTGAAGCGACAACATAGCGATTTGGAGATGCATCTTGGAATATAACTAACTGGATATTTCATTTGTGATATAATGTGATATGCAAAATTCATGGGGATACCCTCTGGTAAACTAACATCACTATGGAAAATCACAATATTTTTCATGGGAAAATCCACTATTTCAATGGCCATTTTCCATAGCAAACTGTTAGTTTACCAGAGGGCATATCCAGATTCGATGTTTTCTGTGAAGATCTGGGGAATTTTTCCAGCAATCTCCGGCACCAGGTCCCTGTGAACGTAAAGAGCTGGCAGGCCACAGGCCGGGACTCCGGCGGCAGCTGTCCAGCTTGGAGAAGGGGGTGTTTTCTAAGGCCCAAAAAGCCCAAAATCCCTGGACTAAGCTATGTAAATGGCAAAATCATCTATAGATGTGGGATTCTTATGAGGAAATCCCTTTTAAATAAAGGTTTACATAAGGCAAAAAAATATTGAACTCAATGGGAGATTTTCCAGCAAACCATAAAGCTGATCATCCTGATGAGCCTTCACGGGTGCTTCTATGCGCTTAAAACGAACAGCTATAATTCGAGGATTCTCCCATTTAGTAAAGTGCCTACTAACCCTTTGGGTACGTCCTCGGTTCGTGAGTTGATGTGATTTCTCACTGGGTGAGGCTAACCCAACACGACCACAACCAATTTGTGGATGATCCTTCCAGCAGTGACTTACCAAAGGTTCCACCTGTGGTGCTTCCCGTGGTAGGATTCATTCTGAAGCCTTTGGGTTTGTACGTCTTGGGCACCTTCCTCTTTGTCACTCAGTACCATGGCTGATAATCTTAGTAAGGCCATGGCAACCAGCTGCATTTTAGGGTGCTTCCACTGAGATGCAACCCTTCAAGCGGACTAGCAGGGGTGTGACCAAGAAGCATGCACGTACACAGGCATAATACACATATAATATACTATATATATATATATATGTTTGTATACATACACATACTGGAGATGAACCGGATGACCTCACACTTCTACCCAACCAGAAGTTTGAATGCTCCAACTTCCAAGTCTGTTTCCAAGTCCTCTCCAGATGTTTCATGACCATGTTCGGTCCATGAGTGACTCAAATCAAAGGATGGCGCCGCTGAGGATTGTGCTTAAGGAAGGGATCAAGAGTGGTAGTGAATGGCTGGAGCTGAGTAGCACAGACAAGCAATCGAAGAAATGTGACTGGAGCAGCAGGTTCTTGTTAGGGTTGGGCTGGGACTAGAATCAGGAGTGATCCGATATTATGGGAGATAATGGAAGATATATAAAGGGGCATACTGATATATATACATCCAACTTGAGATTCAGGGTGAATTATTATTACTACTGAATTTGCTTGAACATGTGATATGACCCATAATGACCCAGATCAATGACGTCCAGTTTACCAAGAGGTACCAATTCTAACAGATTCCTACAGTAGGATTATGTTTGGGGTGAACCTTCCCAGTTAACGAAGTTTATTCACCCGCGGGTTGACAATGGAAGTTCCTACACTCTTCAGTTTCACAGAGTCAGAAAAGGAACGACCGTGCTGCAATCGAGCTGAATTGTCATGACACCCAGTTGTGGAAGGTGTTTGAAGATTGACATGGCAACTCTTTTATGGTCATGTGGCGATGTCCCATATATATAGATGATGTTCCCATTAAAACTCATTAAAACACTATTTATAGTGAATTTTCCCGTTTGCCATGTAAGCTGAGCCAAGCTCCGTGCTGAGGCTTTTTCACTGAACAGGTGGACTGGCAAACAGCTCAGTACTCTACCAGCTTGTACCAGAACGATAGCAACTTCACGAGTGACTTCACGTCCCGAAGCTGTGAATGGATTTCGGGGGGGCTGGCGGTGACAGATTTGTTTACCCACAGTTTGGTGGCCTTGTTGGTTTAATTTCCGAACACATGAAGGGAATCAATACCCTTTTTGTATCTTGCAAGCACAACTTGGATCATGGGACGACCTACAGGAAAGCTCTATATTTCATGGCATAACAACAATGGTTTTGACACTGCTTTCCCTGTTCTGGTTGGTTCATTCCCAGTGGTTCGCACAGTTTCGAGCCTTTTGACACAGCCCCGGGAAAAGATGATGGAAAGTGGACATCTGGAAACGGGGCGAGCATCATCTATCGTGGAAATAAGCTTCTATCCTTTTGGGGGTTACATACTATTACTATACTAATGCATACATCGTTCATCTATACATTGGGGGCGAAAGGAATGTGGTGTTTCAAATTTGTTTTGACTTGCAGGAGATGGACATACACCAAGCAGGAAGGCAAACAACTGTCCATATGATCCATTCTTGGCAGCGTCCAGCCTGGGCACAATGGCAGGCCTCGCAGGCCAAAGATTGTACAGCACGGTAGCCATAAATTGCGTGAGAACCCATTGATTGGTGCATGGAGGGGTTCTACAATCCCCTTTCAACAAGGACAAGAGATAAAATGAGTCTTAACATGATTTAACCTACCAAGCCAGGCCCCTGATAGCAGCTGGTAGCTACGCTCATCCCAACTGTTTAGGATGTCCTGTAGGTTTCAAGTGCAACCGGGCGGTAACCGGCAGCCAGGCACCTTCAAAACATGTCCTGGGCGTGGGGGAGCCGCTGCGGCCGTGAAGCCCCCCTCTCTTGCCACTCGATGGTGGCAGAAAAGGGTCAGACCTCGCGTGTTTCCGGGGTGGTCAGAAGCGAAAAAGGTGTTTTAAAGTTTTAAGCAACAACCAACAGATTGTTACCTAGGAATATATGATGGGTATTCTTGCACCTATTAGCTCATAAAATGATATGGGTGTGTCGGAAAATGATGGATACATGTGGATACCAATATTGAGGCAGTTTTCGTTAGGAAAATGAGGGTTAAATCCATGGATTTTAGGGGGTACTCATGGGTACTCCATTTTCAAGACAAAACCATATGTTCACATGCTCCAAGAACATGCAAACAAGGGCACAAACTGCTTTGAGTTTTTCCATGATGTTCAAGAGTTTCAACTGTGCCCAAACATCCATGTGTCAGGATGTTCTCTATATTATAAAGGATCTTGAGGATGGTCCACCAAATTGTTGGCGTGGTATGGCGTGGTTAGGTTTTGATTCCCACTTGGCATTTGGGCAGGGGTTCAGGCAGCAGCAACAGATATTGTCACACGTGTTTTTTGCAGGATGTGGGTGCGACCCCCCAAATTCACTGTTGCAATTGCGCTGTCTATAGTTGTTTGTGGCCCTGCAAAGGATAGGTACACAGTTGTGATCCCCTAGCTCACGGCATTCTATATTATACCCTTTGGTAATGTAACATAGCTATTGAAAATTGCCACTTATAGTTGATTTTCCCATTAAAAATGGTGATTTTCCATAGTGATGTTAGTTTACCAGAGGGTAATGGTATGAATTCAACTACTGTACACCACTTGAAGCTTGAATTGATGTGGTGCAAGGTCATTTCTTGTGCACTGCCTGATTTGGTTGGATTGCAGCAGCACGAAGACCAAACGCATGAGCTCAAGAATGATGTTCCTGTTGAACGTGGCCAGTTTATGCCAGTTTGTCCTTCAATCCTTCAATGGATTGGTTAATGGGAATTTTTACAGGAAACCATGGATTTTCCCATGAAATATAGGGGTTTCCGGTTTAAATTTTCCCTTAAACCAATCCAGTGAATCCTCGATTTCTAGTGGCCTATCATTATTTGATCAATGCCAAGGGATGCCGATCATTAGCATCATCGGAACACCATCCCCTCCCGTTTGACCTTGAGAACAGCGCATTAGAAAGTTAAATGTGTTCTCAGTACTTGGATCATCCCATAGTGGTTCTAGTTACCGTGATCATCAATGGTCATAAGTAGTGGTATCCCCTAAGTTGGGTGATCATAAGTCCCCTATGATCATATGATGACCAAGTTTATCCCATCACAGTCTGGATCAGAAGCAACCAAGGTTACCTCAACGAAGCCAAGCACCTCGCCGGCCTGCTGGGTTAATCTTGGGTGGTGAGGCGGGCATTGCCAAAAAAAAACGTGAAATATGGGGATTGGACCCATGGAAAAAAGGGGGGTTTTACATTCAAACATGCGGATTTCACATGATTTAACGATGGAACATGTAGATTTCCTAGCAAAAATGCGGATTGAACCGCCCCTGGAGATGCAATCCCATGCCAAAATCCAGTACGAATGGTCTCCTAAAAAGAGGATGTTCGAATAAAATGTGGGGGTTCACTCTGAAACTATTATGGGTACACCAACTGGTGAAAAGTAGTCTAGCAGTTAAATTTTTCCTGCCACACGTCGTGCCCACGATTTTCCATGGATCAGCCGTGAGTAATGCCATGATGGTTTCCAAACCACGGGACTCTTCTTGGACCATGAGAATTGGGTCCAACAAAAAAATTGAGTTTCTGCTCTTGGACTGCAGTTTTTATGGTGTTCATGTAACGCTGAGTTGGTTGAATTCGCATGACTTAATGTTTATGACTTAAGTTGTTAGATGGGTAGCTCTAAAAAAGCAAGAATCTCACTTGGAGATTCACATTTTTGATGATATCCTGATATCCTCCATTATAGCCCTAGTATATCCCCAGAATGGTTGCAGTTCATGAACAAACAAAAATAACATCAAGCGGGGCGCAACCTATGGCAATCCAATGGGGCAGACTTATGTGAAACTTTTTTGGTGTGTCTGAAAATGGGGCACATGCCCCCTCTAAGTTCTGGCAATCTTAAATCATTCTAAGGTGGTTTTATGTGCAGACAGACCAATGGCGACTCCCCCAAAAAATAGAAAAGCATGTCCAGGAGTTTATAGATGGTGTTCTTTTGCACCCATAGTTTGCAGGTTTCGATCTGTTCGTTGCTTTTTTGAAGGTTGTTACGCAGTACCAACCCATCTAATGATTCCATTCTTGGGGATATACCAGATCTCTCCAGCACACGTAAAGATATGGGGGTTTCCTAAAATGGGGGTACCCAAAAATGGATGCTTTACAATGGAAAATCCCAAACAAAAATGGATGATTTGGGGGTACCCCTATTTCAGGAAACCTCCATATGGTCTCTTGACCCACCATATCCCACCATGAATGCCGATCATGTCCAGGAAACCATGGGATGTCCCACGTCGCGGATTGACGTCCCGACTAAGGATCCAGTACCTCAAGGAAGACTACACGCACAGCCAGTCCTTGACCATCAGGCTGCTTGCGTCATCGACAGTTGACTGGTGGCATCTAGTTGTGCCATTGAAAGTTGGAAGTATGAGAATGTTTTTACCCTCTGGTAAACTAACATCACTATGGAACATCACCATTTTTAATGGGAACATCAAGTATAAACCACCATGTTCTATAGCTATGTTAAATTACCAGAGGGTAATCCCTTCTCCGGTTCATATTCCACACTGCTCACAAACTTTGGTTGAGTGAGGGAGAAGAATCACATATTTCTACTATAGAATGGGGTTTTGAATATCAAGGCAATGGGATTATTTATAACCACCATGAACACTTTTAGATATATATATATATATATAGATATATGATATATCTACCATAATATGAAACCGTCTACTGTAGGAATTCTCGAGAATACAAGACAATACAAGTCATGTTTGAAGGCTTATCTACTTTCACATCGCCGATTTTTAGACACCGGTGATTTCTCGGTCAGGACTCTGCTGCATGCCCTCTGGGATCTCTGGCGGAAGTACGTTCGATTGATCCCCGACTGCAGGGTGCGTCACCAGACTGTCGAAGCCAATTGAGCGGCTTCACATGGTGTGAGTAGCTTTCATGACGAACCAGCCACTGGGTAAAATCTGCTTAGAATCTGGCTAAACTTTGTTGTTATGGGGATATATGCTGGCCAGATATTACTACAATGAGTATTTATTGGACATAGAACCAACAAAGAACCAACAGTACGAAACTATATCTTGATCAATTATAAGGCCTTCACGTCGCGAGGTCCCAACGTAAATGATGGTGAATGTTGTTGTAAAAGCTGTGCATGGTCTGGTTGGTTTCATATGATGTTCAAATATCCACGGTGTGCACTTTGCGAACACAAAGAACAGTGTGGAGAAAAATGTTCAACTAATGCAGCAAATCCATGACGCAGCTAATAAAATCCGATAATCGTATGGTGTCTCTCAGCCCATTGTTTGGAGGTGTCAATGATGCGCGCATTGAGACACTAATGCCTAACGGCGATGGGTGGAAGAATGGCATCATTATTTATGAAATCTTTGACATGTTCAACACTTTATTCTTATGTCATTCATTTGTCCTCTTCATCATCATGTTCAATCGGACCCTTTTTGTTTGGGGGGGCGGGTCATATGTTCACGACTGATATTGGCGTAACCCCCACTTCTTTTTATAGCACGCCCAAACAGAGGTTGATTACAGGAGATAGTGGATGATAGTGGTATGTATTACTTTTCGACCATGTTTACCTCAAATTGTAAACAAAGTCACTTACCACTATTTAGTAGGAATTTGCTTTCTACACAATTCCTGAAGACATATCCAGGAATCAAACATGTCTTGCTGGAAATTCCATTTAGTTTCAGGATTTCACAGCTATAGACACGTTGAATTACCAACGGGGCTCAACTAGTCCATTGATATTCCAGTCATATCTCGATAGTTCTTTGGTATCACATGCTATCACCATTCTATCACCACTTTTGGTTTTTTTAAGGCAAAAATCACCATGCTGGTTGGTGGCTGACTCCCATTATCTCACCATTTTTGATCGGGCTACTGTAGATGATGCTTCCAGCTTCCACCAATCTTGGCCCTCAAGGACCCCACCCTCCAAATGTCACGGCAGCGACTCCATTCGTCACTGGCCCGCCTTCAATGTGCCGGACAAGGACCGCGAAGCTTGGGGGAGGGCACGAATGTGATGAACTATTAAGCCATAACCGGCTATATAATATACATACATATGTATATATTTCTTATGATATCATATGAATAATTACAATTGATTATGTATTGTCTTAAATTACCAGAGATATAGATTGTGATGCAGCATTTCCATCTAAATTGACAATATGACACGTCCACACAGCAAGCGCACAGTTGTAGATGTATATATATGTCTATATAGAAATACATGTTATATTAATTGCATCTAACGCATACATTCACCACAGCGTTACAATCCGGTGCACACATATATTACAGTAATATGTTCACATACATCTGATAGTGTATCCATTTTATTTTGGTTTCCCTAACTGCTGCAGTGATAATACCACTTCATAGGTATGGTTTCGTCCGAAACTATGGCACCCCCCAGGGTTTTGATTCCCCATTCTTGGACCCGCCTCCAACCTGGCAATGGAAGGTGTCCTCTTTGATTTTCCTATCGAACGTTTAGAGAAGTTGCCGGGTTAAGGGAAAATTGACAGGAAACCCCAATATTTCAGGAAAATCCATGGTTTCCTGTAAATTTTCGCTTAACCCAATCCAATGACACCCGCGGGATGGATAATTTGTAGGCGACCCTGCGGGTGACCAGCCAGGACTTTTCCCTGACAGACGTGGATTTGGAGAAACCGGCCTATGCCAACTTCACCTTTGCTCCAGCCTATGGACTGAGATTGAAATATCAATATATTTACCCTCTGGTAAACTAAGAGTTTGCTATTGAAAATGGCCATAGAAATAGTGGATTTTCCCATTAAAAAGGCTGATTTTCCATAGTTATGTAGGGTATATATATATATACATACACATATGTGTATTGATCTTGTGTTTCATACTTTCTTGTTGTAAAAAGGGAGCCCCAAGTTCTGTTCAAGTCCTGGTGTTGTTCATCCTTTTGTGGCTTCAAGATTCTCGTTTCCGTCAAATGGGGGAGGTGCACCCCCCGGCCGCGGCCGGGAGCTTCCAAAAAAAAGTTGCCAGGCTGGTCAACGTTGAGATAAATGGGAGGTCTAACTTTATAGGTAAGTCATGGGCTTTGTAAATTGTAAACATCTAACTTAAAACATCTTATAACTAGGGTGCACCACCTTGCAAACCTGTCCGACTTGGGCTGAGATTGCAGATCATCACTGTACGTTTTCCCCCCCCCTCTTTGTCATGCCTTTGTCATGAGCTAATACCCACTTGAAGATACTTCAAAATGACCCTTGAATCGATCCAAATTGGATGCTTTGGTAGTCAAAACAAGCAGACTGGCGGTTTCAAGTATGGTTATGTTTAGTCGAAATTGGGCTGATGATCATCAATTTGGGATGGCTTGAAACTGCGAACCATGGAAAATCCAGAGGGAAAACCTTTGTTTTCATGGTAAAAAAAACACCCGTAAACAGAAGCACAGATTCCTGTAGGTTGTACCTTGCACCAATCGATGTTGCCTTGAGGCATATCTTGGTGGTGAAGGGTCACTGTGGAATCGTAGCTACTACTTCTCGGAACGTGTTCGAACAGTGCCTCGGCCATTCACGACGGTGAAGATATATACGAGCTGGTTCCCCATGGCTAAGTTGGTTTATAGCTAGGTTTATTATGGTTGTACGGGTCGTGCAATGTCTTGCAACTTTGTTGCTAGATGGGTGATCAAGACAAGCTGGGCCAACTAATTGGGGGCACCACCTGGTATGACATCTGACAGGAAGCCTGGAGACGAAGGGATGTAAAGCCGCAGCTTGGTACTGCCCTTCTTCTTGTGGGCCCACATATGGAGGTTTCCTAAAATGCAGGTACCCGAAACCATCCAAAATTACACCAGTTTTATTAAAACAATGGTTTTGGGGATCCACCATTTTAGGAAACCCCCACATGGAGATTACCATGCAATACTAGGGGGACGAATGTTTGCATCAGCATCCAAAGTCTGCGCTCCTAGGAGGTGATTCTATCATATCCACATATATCCACATATCAACCACCACTATGAACGCATATGAACGCCCAAATATTTCCTATACGGACTATATCAACCCATGAACAAGCATATATATATATATATTATATATTCTATGCATATTAAATACTTATTTATGATTCACCACATCTTGTTGGTAAACCCACCCCCTCAGTCGACGCCATGGCTCTGCTACCGAAGCTCCGTGGCTCACTGCTCCCAGGCGTGCCACTACGAATGCGCGGAGTGGGCCGAGGAAACGGCCGTGACGAAGTTGCTGCAACTTTCCATGGCAGCCCGGCCGAAGGGAAGCCTTGGGTTGGATGTCCAGTTGGGAATAAGCGATGAGTCAACTTATTAAAGTTGGATAATTTGGGTAAAACAAGAAACCACCCATTTGGGGTGTATACCACCTATTAATGGTGAAATTGGGATGGTTTCTTATTGGTTTTCAGCATTATAGTAAATGATATAGGATGTGATATCCACTGGATAACTATGAGGATGAGTCCAGGTTAAAGACCAATGCGCGGAAGCATACATTGTCGGAGTAGTTACTGGTAGTCACTGGCACTTTTGGCCAAACCATCTTGCCATGACAATTATCAAAAATATGGAAAACCCAGGTTGTAGATTCCAAAAAGCACATGGATCTCCATAGTTACGTTGATTTAGTGATCCAAAAACTTGAAGTTCAGAATACACTTGTTGGGTGTGGTACCTGAAAATCGAGGGGAAACCTCTAAAATTTCAAAATCCCATGTTTCAAAACATAATATTTTGTCATATGTTCTCATTGAATTTATGTTGTTTTTCCCGGAACATTTCTGAACCACTTTATTGGAGATTTAAACATGTTCAACATTTTCACATCCAGTTTGATCAATTTTGATCCATTCTGGTGATCCATTTTCAGATGTTCATCGCCTCATATTGATTCATGGTAGTTGAGTCAGATATGTCCCTATGATTGATATTTATATCCTATTTAATCTCCATAAAATATCAAGTGTTAATCCGTTTTTCCCAGTTAAATCCTATGAAGTACTTGTTGGGGCATCCTGAGCAGTTTTTTATATTCAAAATGGGTACCAAAAAAAAATAGAAATATCAATTGTCAACATCCCCATGCTCATCAAATATGGTATGAATTAAGTAATAATTAGTTGTTCCATTTATGTTATTCATCCGTACAATCCATTTCAGTTGCTAACATCCCTATGCTGTAGGGATATAACTGATTAACCAGTACATCCCTATTAACAATATCAATAATATCAATTGTTTGGGATTGTGTTCCATTCATATCCCATTTCACATCCGCAAATCACCATTTTCTATGTGAAGTCCCCATTTGGGTTTGGTAATGTCATCGTTTTTGTGAAGTCATGATTTTGAGTGTCAAGTTCCCATTTTTTGTTGGTTCAATCCCCACTATGGTCTGTTCAATCCCCATGGCTTTTGGGTGTTTGAAGTCACCTTTTTGTTTGTCCGTGACGTCACCTTTTTTAATGTTGGTAAAACAATAATAAACCATCCCCTAAATCACCACAAATAGGTGGTATAAACCATCAAAATATAGGTGGTTTATTATTGTTTTACCGACATTACACTTCCCCCCTGGTTTTTTTCATGGCAACGCCCCCCGAAAAAACAGGTGGTTGGGGGCGGGATGGCCATCGTGGCGGTCTCCGACATCATAGGCCGAACCAGCCGAGACGCGCGGTTCGTGGAGGTAGGTTTTATGTAGGTTTTTGATATCACTTGATCCATGAAAAATGATGAGTTAACAAGCAAAAATGGTGGCATTCATGGGATTTGATCACCATTTTTGTGGTGATTTAGTGGGCAGGTACCCTTTGGTAAACTAGCTTAACTATGGAAAATCACCATGTTGAATAGGTAAATCAACTATCAATGGCCGTTTTCAATAGCTATGTTAGTTTACCAGAGGGTACACATCAATATAAAGATATCATGAAAATATATATTAATGTATATTTAGATACAATTCATTGAACACAACAACGTATAAATCAATATATATACTGAATCAATAAGCACATGTGTATATATATATATATATACTGTACACTGTACATACATATGAGGAGGCCAGCAAACAAACAGATCGGTAAGATACTTCTCCCAATACCGAGCAACAAACCCATGCCGTTGACACCCACGCCGCTGTTCAGGTGGAAAGTTGGGAAGCTTGGAAGAATCAGTGGGCGGAGAGATCCATAGAATACCCTACTATGACGCCCGAAGCTTCACCATCTTGTGCTATTTTTGTTGGCAAATTTCCTGAATTCCTGTAGACTTGCAGTGGCGATTTGTTTCTTACATGACTTGGGCATGCCTAGTGCCAAATGAGAGGGCGAAGGGCGAAGGCGGTCAAATACAAACTCATTTACCAGTTGTGACGTGGCCACCAAGTATTTCTGATAAAAAGCGACCTCAGAAAAGGAAAGAAGAAACACCTTCCATCTTGGACTGTATTCCAACAAGCAGCCTACGGATCTGTGGTCCCTGGCTATCCGCCATCCCAGCCATATCCCATGATCCAAGGAAACAAACTCATCGATCGAGATACGAACGTTGAAGAGCTGGCCAAGGTGATGACATGTGAAGTCCGGGGGGGCGCCATGTTTTTGGTTGGGTTTGAGAGGCGGTTCTGCTCGTATACACTTATATCATGTTTACACGCGTGTATATGTATGTATAATTGTACAACGTTTGTGTTGTAGGCTATGTACATGTTTACAGTTTATTCTATGGTACTTTGGTCAGGTTGTGTCTAGTGTTGTACTAGCTGGGGATTAGAAGCCAGTTTTCCAACAGGTCGCTGTTAGGCCTTACATCGAACTGGATGCATGGGTTGCATGCTGGCTTTTGGAGCAGCTATGTGATGTTTACCTTTTTAGGGGGCTGAAAAAAATCCGTGAAACGACATCCTTCCTGGCAAGGCAAGCAGAAATAAGCAGAATTTGAGTGAGGCCACCCACACATCCCTGCCAAATGACTGAATCCCAGTAGTGATCTTCTGAAATTATTGGAACACCCTCCATAGGCTTCGATCTCTTGTAATTATTGCAAAGAGGCCAAACGCCCCATGTATTGTGTTTGGGTTATATTGCCCATGCTTCCATGGTTCAGTCGAACTCTAGGAAGCCCCAAGGCAAATGGGCAGGTGAAAACTTCCCATGAACACAATCACCCATATTTGCCGATTTGCGTCCGAAACTGCGTTTGTCGTTGAAAGTTACTGTAAAGCCGCCATTTTTTCCACGCATCAACAACGGTTGATGTAAACCCACACGTCAGTGCTGTGCCCTCCATCCAACCTTCCCTACAAGCCACAGCAGGGGGTAGCTCAAAGTGGGGATGTTGAATATTGGCCATTTACAAGTAGCTGGACCCCAAATGCAAAATGAGAGTGATTTTGGACCTTTAACTTTCATTTTGTAGCAACCATTTGGAATGACAAACTATTTTTAACTGAACAAATTAAGACCACTTGGGCTTCCCTCACCCCAATCCAAACAATAATTTGCTCTGAGGTCAGCCAGTAGGTCGTTGGATATTTTTAGGGGAACACAGAAGTATGCAGAGAAATGGGCTAAAACCCAATTCATAGCCATTTTGATGAGGAAAATTATGTGTTGAAACATTGAATTTTTGGTGTGCACTGTCCTATTTGTGAACAACCCAACGTGGTGCTTTCCTAAAACTGAGCACCAACAAAATCGCCAAAAATCGGCATGTGACGAAAGCAAGTGGAAAGGTAAAGCTTGTGTTTGGAAGTCCTCAATTTGTGGTTTATCCATGTTTATCCGATTTCTAAGTAAATCCACATCTTGATCCAGCCCTTCACCCCCCGCTCGGCGGTGCCCCGGTGACTTCACTGACTAAATTCTATATGTGCTTCAGGGCAGACATATCAAACTAGTGGGCCTTCCCACTAATCCAACATGAAACTTCTACTAAACCAATCTTCATCTTAATTCATCTTGATTCACGATGTTTAACATGTCTTAACTTCAATTTGATGATTATCTCCCAAAAAAAAAAAAACCTCTCCAGTTTTCCGGGGCATCCCTTGAGTCCCTCCCTGATAGCACCCAGGTGATCACCGGAGACGTCCGGGTGTCTCTGAGCGCCCTGCGCTCCGGATCCCTTCGGCTCTGGCAACGCCCTGCCGACATCGCAACTCGGTGATGGGTCAAAACCTATTGATATGGGTAAAACAATGTTAAACGTGGCTAATAGTGGTTAATCATGATTAATATTGGTTCATAACTGACAATAGTGGCTAGTAATGCTGGAACAATAATGCCATAAACCACCCATGGGAATGATAAACATATATACCACCTATTTTTACATGGTGAAATTGATTCGGGATGGTAAATATGGTTTTCTTCTACCCACGTTCCCAGATGTTGGGGAAGAACAATCCAGAAAGCATCTATTTCAGGGTACCTAGGGGACCAGGGTTTTGACTTATAGCCATATATCATTTTCCTGGTTCGTGGTTTCAAATATGTTTTGTTTTTTTCTCTATCCTATTTGTGATGATAAGCCTCATGGACTGATTCTCCTTCTCCCCCCAACCTTCCAGTTTTATGTGTGGTGTTTGATCAGCACGAAGGCTAGCTTCAGCTAGGCGAAGCTCCTCATGTTTTATCAAGGTAGGGTGGCAGGTTCTCAAGTTTTAGGGCCCCTGGGGTGTATTTCATACTAGGCGATGTGAATATATGTTTGATAACCCCCAGGGCGAGAAAAAAGAGATGGAACATAATATATAGTCTGGATAAATTATAGTGACCTCACTGCAACCTCACTGGAATCATGGTTTTTGATCCGAAGAGCTTATTTCAGGTTGGTGAATGACTAGAATTTGCCCAGATAGTGAAACATCATTATTCATTATTTTAATAGATTTGTTCTTTGTATTTTTGGGAGGTTGCCAAAAAGGCCTTGAAGCCACCAAAAAACAAACAGTTCAACCCATTCTCAGCCCTCGTCGCTACCCAGAAGCAACGAGTCTACTTCGACGGCTGTTGGTTTGCAACTTGGTCGCGACACTCGGGACTGGCATTTTCTTGAATATAACCCATCTGGCCACTCAACAGTGCCATCGAGAATTGCAGATTCACATAGCTGATTTACCTTTTATTTAAACGATGATTTTCTAGGGTTATGTTAGTTTACCAGAGGGTAATGGATATTGGGGTAATGAAACCAGCCATATGGGGATAGCTGTTGGCAATAACCAACAGTATGATTACCAGCCCTGAGAAGTTTCCGTTGGCACCTTGGAATCAGCAACTTTAGGATGGGAGCCTTCCAACCCAATCAGTGGCAGGGTCTATGTTGGATTGACCTGGGTTTTAATGGGATAACAATGGTTAAGAACGGGATGATAGTGGATAATGATGGGATAATGATGTTTATGGCTGAAATGTTTGGTTGTAAGAGTTACACTTGAAGGAAAGTGTGGTCATGAAAGGGAATGAAACAGAATGAAATCATCCCCATGTGCTCAATGTATGGCAGAATGGTCACATAACTTAACAGTTTTTTGCCCAATGGGATGGTGTCACATGTCACATCATGTCACTATTTAATTGGATTGGCAAATTCTTTGGGCAAGATGTTATTGCCCAGCGACCTTCCAACAGGACCTCGGCAAAGATATATAGTATCATATAGTCAATTTATGTCAATTTAGAGTCAGGAGAGTAATACAGAATTGGTTTAATATTGTTCCAAGCTGGCAATGATGATTTCCCCTGTGCACCTATATTTATATTTACAAATGTGTATAATTATACATATATATATATATGCATATATATATATATATATTTTATTGATATTAATGTTTTTGAATATACGGAATATAAATATATATCCATATACATACACACACACATATATATATACATATTTGTATTCACATTTATGAGTATATGTGAAATACGTGCCATTCAGTCCATTCCTACCACTGGAATCGCCAGCTGCGAGGCCCTTGGTCTAGTTCTTCTGAAGGTCCTGCTGGCTGGGGCCTTCACGCGCTTCTTTTACCGCCCGCTGGTGGTGAAGCAGCGCAGCAGCACCGATGGAGGTTTTCTAGGGGGGCCTAGCAGCTAGTGTCATCAAAGAATATCAAAGATGGCTGGGAAATGCCCCTTTTGTAGCTGGGAAGATCGTCGAACTAAATGTGGGATTTTCGATTGCCATCTTTGATGACCGGGTGGTAGTGTAGCCTGCCATAAACACAATATCGTGGAGAATAAGCAAACTAAATCTGGCACTTGTTGTTTATCCGATTGGGATGATCATTGACGAGCATCAGGCGGGGGACGAACCACCAACCAGATATGGATATATGGCTGATATGTTTCCCTATTTTATAGTCAAGGGTGGAAAACCATGGGCTCATGTTACACTCAGCAAATCGCGGTACATTCCACCAACCATTGGCCATTGGCAAGTGCCCTGCTTCATTTTCCCATGGATCTTGGCCGCACCTTGGCTGAACCAGATTCACGCCACAACTCCCATGATTTCCAAGAAGTATGGCTGCCACCGACTTTTTTTCTCTTTCAAAGCAGGCAGTTGGTCCCATTTTGATCCAGGGGATTTAAATCTGAAAACCTTCCGAGGGCTCTTGGAGATAACCCGCCAAGATGAGTTTCTTATTTTATCCCAATAGTTTCGTTGTGGCCCGGTCAACCGCGGTTTATGAACGAGAAATCCTGGCAAAAAAAAAAGAACACACCCAGCCAAGATGAAACTGAAATAATCAAAGAACATTCAGATAAGTTGAAATCGTCACCATTTGTGATGAGTTGTGGCATTTTTGATGCAAACTCATCATTGAAGATGTCTACATGACCTTCAAATCTGACCCACATGTGACACAAAAAACACCACTTGAGCTTTGCCATGGCCAAAAATTGACATTGTTTTTCCCCAATTAATGTTGTCCAGCGTTTTTGGATTTCCATATGTTTTCCAGTTTTCTGCTTTTTGCTCTTCTTTTTTTTTCCAGTTCTCCCTGGTGGTTTTCTGTAGGTATTCCGAGTCGCTGGCCGATCGGTGCCTGGTGCGGTGTATTTTCTATGTGGGACTCTTCAACACCTTCCTGCGCTCACTTTTTTGTTGCCTGACTCCGAGGGACTGGGGGTACTGTCCCAGGACTGGGGATGATTTTTCTGGCGGATTTTGGGTGAACCATCAGAAGTTGGGATGGATTTTGTAACCTATCTATCTATCTATCTATCTACATATATATATATAATTACGACTATTTACCCACTGAAACAAAGCGGAACTGCAACCCCAAGAGTGGGTTGTAGGTTTGCTGGGCGGATGGGAGAATTCATGATGATGATCCCACTGAACTTAGTTCACTTGGGAAAGGTGGCTCAACTTCTGGTGCGGAAAACTTGGCCCTTTTGATGATCCTACCCATATGAGCTAGCTGTTGGAGCCCCCATCTTTGAAGTAGATTACATTCCAATACATCAAACTAGATTCCACTCTTCACCCCAAATCGACAGACACACTCCGCTATACCAAGCAACCCCCACGATCCCTTTTTGTACAGGACCGGTATCCAAAAAGTCAACGCCAGCAGATAGCCCAAAAATCGAGGCAAAAAACACCCACATTTCCAACAAGAACCCGCACATCTTACCAAATTGACTTCAAAAAGATGAGCGGACACAGCACATCAATACCCTCATGTAGTTTGATGATGGTAGATGCTGCTGGGAACCAGAGTTTCCTTCACTTGGGCCCAGGTTTTACAAAAGAAATGTGGAGCACAGGCAGCTCGCTTGGCAGAGGAAGTTGGAGATCCGCATTTGGCTGTCTCAACACTTTGGACCGCCCAAGACATACAAAGGGGACGCCCAAGTTAAAAGTGGGTTGGTTAAAGAAAACGGTTCAACTGCAGATATATTCACAATAATCCTGGTTGTACTCGCTGTAATCCAACTTACCTATCATTAATCAACCATAAATCACCTTTTTTTGGTCTTGGTGAAATCCCAATTTGTATCGGTTGAATCACAAGTCGAATCACGAGTCCAGTCTTCTTGGTTACACCCATTTTTGCTGGTTACACATGTTTTTTGCTGGTTACCCTCTGGTAAACCAACATAGCTATTGAACATCACCATTTTTAATGGGAAAATGCACTATTTCTATGGCCATGTTCAATAGCAAACTGTTAGTTTACCAGAGGGTAAATATCACCCGATTTGTTGGTGAAATCCCCATGGTTTTTTTCTGCTTGCCGAGAGGTGAAGATTCCGGCTTCCACATGCACGAGTCAGGCCGAGGGGCCCCCGGATCAAGGGTTTCCTAAGTCATGGGGGGTACCCAAAAAATGGATGGTTTATAATGGAAAATCCCAAACAAAAATGGATGATAACTGGGGGTAGCCCTATTTTAGGAAAGCTCCACATGAATACATGAGTGCAGAAACCACACTGAACACTTGATCTTGGAAGTTGGCTTGTGGTTTCACATGTGAAAACTCTCCTCGCCTGAGTTGATTAAGCCAAACCCAGCACTGGAGCTGTTATTTGGCTGCTGGTTTCAAGACGAGGTGATTTACCCCAACCGGCCACTGATTTTGAGTCGGCTCAGACGCTGTTCGGATTCCAAAGAAAATGGACGCACTTGAAGTGTAGTAGATTCTATGTACTCTCACTGGACGTGGGTTTGCTTGTCCCCCCATGATGGTCAGTAATTCAGTGCCAAGTATGAAGACACTTGTCATGCCAGTGGTCACTCCCCTTTCTCCCTTCCAACGTTCAGTCCGGCCCATAATTTGCTGCGGCCTTGAACTCACCAAATGGTTTATCATTCTGTCATGTCCTGGATGCACCTACATGGGTGGCTCCAAGTAACAACCCAATACCACTCTCAGAGAACATCACAGCAGTGGTGTTCAGTGCAAACTTAGTTCGCCGGGTTCAGTGCAAACTTAATTCCCCATATGCCATAAGTGTGTGTCTCTGCGTTTGGAACAGCCGGAAGGAAAAGAGAAAGATGCAACTTAGATGCAAATTTCATCAGCAAACACTTCGGGATATAGCTGATAGCCAAGCACATGCCGCATCCACTTAGTTGGACTGGGGGGAAGGGTACCCTGAAACCGGTAGCAACTTGATTGCTCTGCAAGAACATTTGACTGTTTATCTGTGATGTGTTGGTCCACATTGTAAAACCGCTCATGCTTTGGAAAGCGTGTTGCTTTCCAGTGGGCTTGCGATTCACTGCGCAGATTGGGCTGGTGGTGTCATATATGTACCCTCTGGTAAACTAACATAGCTACTGAACATGGCCATTTATAGTTGTTTTTTCCCATTCAAAATGGTGATTTTCCATAGTTATGTAACAGTTTACCAGCGGGTATGTTATGTTCAGGCCTGGGAGGATGATCACGGCTGTTGAAACCACGAAACCACCAGCCCGATTCATCTTTTCTTGGTCAGCTAAGGATTTGCTGCCTTTGTCTCAGTAATTGTGTCAGAGTAAATGTGGATACCACCTTGCTACCACAACTTTGTCCACATTTTGTTCTTCAAGCTCCAATTTGGTCAATGTTCATCTAGCCAACCACACAACCTCAGGCCACATAGTTATATAGCTAAACTAGTTGATGGCGAAATATGTCCAGCATGCTTTCTGGTAAATCAAACTAGTTGCCCTCCAGTAAGCTGTGGAATTTATATCCCGTTGATTCATGATCAACTGTTTTCATAAATGGTGATTGTCCAGTTCGCTACATTTGTTGCTGCTAATGGGCTTCATGAAAAGCCACGACACGAATGACTCCGCCTCCCTAGCGTGAGCGTAAAAACCAAGGGCATTCGGAGGTTTAGCTTCGACCTCTACAACTGGATGCGCTTGGATGTTGACAAGGTCAGGGGTTTCGAAATGCGCTCCTTGAAAAAGGGGGATGGGTTTGTTGAAGGGAGCGAAAGTCACCTCTGAACCGTTTTTCCATCGTTTTGTCCTAACAAATATATGGGGGTTTCCAGTGAAAATTGTCCCTTGATCCATTGAATTTCGGGTTTGAAACTTCGGTGAACCTCAAATGAAAGCTGTAAAAGTTCTAAACTCTAGGCCAACATAGGATAGAATAGATATATATATATATACTATATTTGCTTGCAACATCTTGCTTTGAAAGTGCTGTTCCAAGTTGTTTGATGACGCTTCTATCGTCATTAAGATATATTAAGATAATCTCTTTGGAAATTGGGGGTGATGAGGTGCCATAAGAGGTGGCTCCACAGAACAAAGTGGCTGTGTCAATGGCGGATTAACTGCGATTAACAATGCAAGAATACATTTTTGATATATGTATCTAAAATTATCTAAAAATACATATGGGATAGTGATGATGAATCATGTGATTTAGTGCTACTTTGTCTTCAGACAAACCTGGGGTATAACGCCACATCCTTCAATTTCTTTTCGCTTTCTTCCAGCAGATGATGCCCCCCACGGTTTGGTTTGTTGGTTCAAAAACCTGAAGTAGTTCGATGTATCCAAGGCAACCCCCCCAAAAAGGTTCAATTTATCACAACATACGTTAGTAGGATTTTGCCAAAGTCCATCTTTATTGGGACTTACGTGGACTTATACCATGATAACCAGGTCATGAAAGCCAACGTTTGAAACACCACCCGGATCCCTTAGATTGCCTTAGATCATGAGCCGCAGATGATTGACCTGATCTTCGATTACACCTACAACTTGGGCGAAGCCGAGTTGGGCAGCGACCAAGACATCGAAGTGAAGACCCGCTTCGAAACCACCGAGGCCGGGCGCTTCTGTTGGAATTTTCTTTCGGAAAGGTGGCCCTGGGCTCCCGAAACTCGCCATGCAAAACTGGGTTTGAAGCGAGTTTTCATGGTTTGGAATTGATTTTGAGGGGTATAGCCGTATAGCACGGTATGGCCATGGCCTTCAATGGTTTTTTTTGTGTCAGTTTGATTCAGTTTTTTTCACTTACACTGACTGGCCACAGATACCGGATACCCAAGGCTGCCTTTTTTGTTTTTTCTCTCCGCGGATCAGGATCAGTACGACATTGCAGCAGGAGCTTCGGGGCTTCTTGGCATCTGGATCAACATGGGATCACCAGTTGAATGGTCCGGAGAAGCAAGACATGAAACCACTCGGCATTGATAGCTTTCTTTGATTTTCTGTGGAGGTTCAAGCTGGTTCTTGTTTGATGCTGTTAAATTCAGTCTCTGCAGGAAAGAAACTGGAATGATTTTTCAGATGTGGTTCTGTACAGCAAATTGCCAATTTGGGGTAGCTGGTTTATACTGGTAGCTCAAAATTCTAAGGTTTTCGAATGAATGGATGCACTGTAAAATATTGAAGATGACCAAGGTGCAATTGTGGGCCCATTGGTGCGATTTTGGGCCATAGGGCCATAGCTGATACTCGATACACTTGAGTTTGAATACAGGGGGACTTCTTGCATCTAAACAAGGCAGTCAGCGTGAGTTGGCCAACACCAATGTCTCGAGTGTATGATGCATAAATATATATATATATATACACGTATAAATATATATATATATATATGTGTGTGTGTGTCTATATACATATCAATTATATATCCATATCCCATACCAATTCTATGTCCATATCAATATCCGATAATAATTATATATCCATATCCATATGTATGTTTAAGGATCATTGATCCATCAACAAAGGGAAGTTCCCATTGCCAGCTTGAAGAACAACTACCGCGGGACAGTCGCGTCTCTGAGGACCATTCGGAAGAGAAAAAACTACGGAGCGGTTTACGAAGGCGAGGGGGTGTGTCCCTGCTTGGAGGATCATCCCACTTAGTAGCTGGTTAGAAACTGGAGTTATAACCCACTTGTAGATGGGATAACCCAGTTAGAGGAATTACCAACTAGGCTTATTAACCACTTAATGTACTAAGTGGGATGATCCTCCAAATACAAAGTGGGGCCATGTGGGGCCCAAGAGTTGGCGAAGTTTGTCACTTGAAACCCCAGGAACTGTACAAAAGAATATATACATATACATATATATATATATATATCACCTACCGAAAATCATGCAACATAGTTACAAAACTATTTAGCTTATGGGGCCACCACCCTTTACGGATCAAATCCCTGGCACCCTTTTCTTCGTACATGCCCAATAACCCCTGAAAATTACATAAAATTATGGTATACTGGTTTGATCCAGGTCCATATGATCTCATATATGAGTGGATTTACAACACATCCAGTGGGAGTAAGGCATGACGACCCGTGGGATGGCAGACCAGCAGTGCTGGTCATTCCATGTGAATCCGTTTGAGAATTTGGGACAACTTGCGACCACAGCATGTGTTTTGCCCACATTCTATATAATAGATAGAAGATTATAAAGGTGTTTTATTGGATCTTGATTGTCCCAACCACACCGCGCAAAGCGCTTCGACAAGCCGCAGGAAGCAAAGTGTTCGTGCACTTCTATGGCGACGGAATTGAGATCAACGGTGGCTTGACAAACACCTCACCTTGATGTGGTGGAAAAGGGATCAAGCCTGAAAGGTCTTGAAACTATCACGGACCCTCTCTGGAAGCACGCTGTTGGTGACCAATGTTGAAAAACAAAGTTGGCACAGATCGATTTAGCGCACCCTGCTGCAATCAAAGATGGCTAGCTGGGAAATCCTCCATTTATGGCAAATTTTCTTTCATTTTGTCCCATTAGAACCTCAATCTATAGGGGATTTTCTTACATGTTTTCTTCGTGTTTTCCTTTGAGATATGGGATGTCCCAGCTTGCCATGTTTGGTCGCAAGCCTTTTTTTTCGTGTCGACCACAGAATCCCTTCAACAAAAAGAGTCGTCGCACCGCACCTCTTAAGAAACGTGGTTTGGTGGCAGACTTACCCTCCGGTGTCATCAAACATGGCTAGCTGGGACATCCCCTATATAAATGGATGTTTATGATTTCCTAGTGCCATGGTTGATTACCAGAGGATTTCTTTTCCTCCTCCCGCTCCCCAAGACTACTCATACTTGGGGGCTGATAGGATTATATAATATGGATTGATACGACTAATGAATATGAATGACTCATATGCGTTTACAAGTCTTTGAGGTAAGAAACTTCAAAGGGGGGAACCATCAAGGAGCACCCCTTTTTTGGGGGGCACGTATTCATGATCCGTATGGAATATACAATGCATATACAAGTATATATAATGATGCATATATATATATATATATCTGTGTGTGTGTGGAGTATAAAGCTCCGGGAATTGCAAAAAACATCAGATTTTATGATCTCATTTGGTTGATTCTTTTTTTGTGTGAATTTCCGGATAATTTATAGGTCAAGCTTAAGTGATCCAATGCCAAAATCGCAAATCAACCAACTTTGGTGGTCCGAGTCTGAGTACCTTGCGATTTTTGCCCAGGTGGATCTACACCGATAGTCGATAGTCTTAAGTTTGAACATCTTCCAGTTTTTCGGACGCGGTCATATCTTTTCAGAACAACCTCAGATCTCAGGTGCAAATGAGTCGCCGCGGGAGAGGATTCCAGATGGTAACTTGTTTCTGCTGGGTTCAGCCTTTAGGCATCGCTCCCAGCAGTTGCCGGCCACAAGAATGCTAGGTACTCATTGGGACATTGGGAAGCTTCTGCATTGCAACTCGCAGAGTTGAAGTGATGCAATTAGCTAGACCCTCCAAGTACCTCTCAAAAAGGTTAAAGGTACCAATTTTTTTATGGGTGTCCAGTCTTAAGGCATATCACTTTGTGGTAGGGACATCCTCCAGTTTTTTCCGCTCATCCAGCATTTTGTCGCCAGCATTTTTTTTCGGAACCCTGCCAAGGGCCATTCGTCATACCAGTCCCGTGTGAGAGCCAGCAAGGTGGACCCCCAGATATAATTTAGTTTATCAACCCCAGCGACTATAAGTATATATATAACAAATTATAACAAGGTATAGTTGCCATAGGTATTGAAGTTCTACACCGACTTAGCTATCTAAGGGACCCCACGTATAATTGTAGTATGGGAAGTGTGGTAACCATGGGTTGCTCGGACTGTAGCCCTGAGGGGATGCAGAGAAAATAGACTCAGTACATTTTGGGGGTGTGTACCTATCGGTAAGAGTCGGTAAGTAACAACTAGATTGTATTTTATACCCAGTTACGCATGGAATTTCAATTACACATGGTTTTTTTTTGTGGGTCATGTGCTATCTGAGGGCTTTTTCATGGAGGGTGAACCAATAATAAAGATAATAAACCTCTGGTTTGGGGGACAGTCTCTATCACCCATTTCCACTAAAAAATTGGATGGTTTAGTGGGTTTACCACAGTCTTACTCTACTGGTTGGCGCTTTGAGGTTTTAGAGAGTTATTGGTTTTCAACAAAAAAAGGGATGATTGGTTGAGATGACTCATATGCTACCCTCTGGTAAACTAACATAGCTATGGAAGGGCACAATTTTTAATGGGAAAATCCACTATAAATGGCCATTTTCAATAGCTATGTTGGTGTACCAGGGGGTATTTGGGATGGGTTAGAACATGTTGAAACCACCAACCAATGTATGTTGATGCCAAGGCAAAGGCAGAGAGTGGAAGTACAAGATCCCCATCGAGAAGAACTCTTTGGCTCAATCAGGAGCTGATAAAGATCAGTGGCAGGCGGGCCAAAAAGTTTGGTTCATAAGTGGTGCCAATTTTCTGAGCAACATAGTTTTTGACATGTATGTAGATGTATATATATATATACATATGTACACATGCATTTGAATGCATTGAATATCTTTCAAACTTATCGAATATATTGATGAATTTCTGACCAATTTGTATTCCAATATATGTTTGCATATATCTTTGATGGTATATGCATATATTACATACATATGCATATATATATATACTAGGTAACTAGCAGATAGAACAGTGAATTTTCACTGGATAACAGATAGAATGGCCCAAAACGTTATCAGCAAATCCGAAGAGATAGAATATTCCGGATATTCAAATTCTTAGCATCCATATGATTTTTGATGAACGTTTGCAAAAAAAACTAAAGAGATAGAATATTCACCTGTAAAGATATGTATATATATTATAGTTATAGTAATGTAGAGTAATCGTAATAATACACATAACAATATTAATATCGATAGGACAAATAATAATAACAACATGTATATGAACAACAATAATGATTCTATAATTATAACAATATCCATATTGATTTCAATAATAATGATAATAATCATGACCTGGAGGATCATCCCACTTAGAACTGGATAGAACCCCGCTGACCCTAAGCAGATAGGATTTGTGCTGTGAAGTACCCGTATTACATCATATTATCCTGCCCTTAGCAGTAGCTCTTAGCCAGTGACTGCTACGTGGTAACTTAAGCAGACTGGGATCCACAGTTGGAATTGGCTAGTCAACTCTTGACCATGCTTGACACCAAAAGCGATTGCGCCGCACTTGTCGGTGCTCGCTCAGTATAAAATGATGGTGAGAATCCTCATGGCTGCTGCAAGTGATTGCATCCTTTTTTTTGTTTCAGCCATTTTTCGGCAGGGCATCTAAGATAGGCAATGGAAATAGACTTGGACATTAAACTTAAAACTTCCGAAGTAGAATTTGAGGTGAAATTTTGATCAATTAAATCAGTGACCATCCCAACTAACATAGAACCTGAAAAAATCACAATGTTTTGCAGAAATGTAGTCTTCAAACAACAAACTAATGGCAGGGTCGTCGCAATATGCTGGGACGACAAGTGATTTGTTCTGTCACCGAGTATGAATCCCCACGTTTGTTGAAATCAGCATTTTTGCTGGAGGCTAGATAGAACTGGCACAATCATCATTTTGGTTGGCTAAATCATTTCAACGCCCCAATTTTGATTGGATAAATTCCAACTTTGGCACTTTGGCAGGCTAAATCCTCGATTTAGATGGGAAGTCCCTAATTTTTGATTGGATAAATTCCAACTTTGGCCAGTTAAATCCCCAACTTTGGTTGCTAAACTCCCAATTTTCGTTGCTGAGATCTGCCAGTTTTTCTGCAGCTTGGCTGTTCCCCCAGCTCCAGTGGTGCAGGTGGAACTGAAGCGATTCCTCGGGCTGAAAGACGTGGCCGTAACGCCGTGACCGGAGCCGGCGGAAGCGCTTCGGAAGGTGCCCTCCGGTGACGAATCCGTGACGAAGGGATGGAAGAAGAACTGGGTCTGCTGGTGGAATTAGACCAGCCATCTTTTTAGGAGATGAATATGGGTGAAACCAGCACTAATTTGGATTCAACCATGAAAGAAATGTAGATTAAGAGATGGTTTAAGCATTGAACATGTGGATTCATCGTGAAGGATGATGTTTCAACCAGCAAACCAGCAATCGATTGAGGTTCAACTTGCAGTGGGTGATATTATCAAATAGGATGATACGGGTGTGTTTTTAAGGGGACTTAAACGGGAATACTTGAGGTAAATCCCGTGGCGGGTGTGTCTAAAGCAGCTTCACAGACCAGCCATATTATGGCGTGTCTAAAGATGAATATAGCACCAAAAAAAATGATTTGAATTTAATTACTTTGCTTCGAGTGATTCTCACCATGGCATTTCAAAGCATTTATTTTGACATTCCATCTGACATTCTATCTGACATTCTATTTGGCATTCTATCTGACATATGTTCTGGCATTCTATCTGGCATATATTCTGACATTCTTTCTGGCATTATATCTGGCATTCTGTCTGGCATTCTATTTGACATTCTATCTGGCATTCTATCTGACATATGTTCTGGCATTCTATCTGACATATATTCTGACATTCTATCTGGCATTCTATCTGACATATGTTCTGGCATTCTATCTGGCATATATTCTGACATTCTATCTGACATATATTCTGACATTCTATCTGGCATTCTATCAAACATATGTTCTGGCATTCTCTCTGACATATATTCTGACTATACGTTCTGACATTCTATCTGGCATTCGATCTGGCATATCTTCTGATATTCTATCTGGCCTTGAGGTCCGGCAGTGCCCACTGCGATCTGGCGCTCGCCGTTCAGGTCCGGCAGTGCCCACTGCGATCTGGAGCTGGCAGATGGCGGAGGACGACGGCGAGGAGGACGGGCGGGCAGCTCTGATAAAATCTAACAACCCTCACCTGGCAGGTGGGGAAATAGAACAATTGTGATCAACCATATTCTTGTTGGGGGTATTTTTTTCAGTCAAACCCATACAGGAATCACAGGAAGTTATTGTATCAAAATGGTATCATGTATAGGGATGTATAGGGTCTTATTATTGGACAATTATGGGATAACAATGATGCAATCATCCAAAAAAACAATTTATGCAATTAGGTTGCCCATATTGGGGAAGATGTAGAAGACCCCAGTCATGGTTGGTGACTGGAACGCTTTATTAGTGGGTCAATAGCACATGGGCTGCGGCATCACCAGCCAACATGGAGATTTTACAATGGGTGAACCTTGTTTGTGTGTATGAATAATGTGATAAGCCCGATATTGGACCTCCAATTTGGGGATGGGAAACCATGGGTTTTCCACAGATGTTAATTTACCCCAGGGTATCTCAGAGTAGCAATGGACACTGGTGGAATTTAATTCGTAAGATATTGTGTGGCTGATTTGAAGGGATCACATTCGTTCAGTTATCATATCGGGACAACTCCAGAGGGGATTTTGCCAACATGTGGATATAACATGATATAACTTATAACTGAAATGATCCAAAAACCTGTAAGGAGCTGCCACTTGACCACCTAGGCCATCATGAGGGGTCGAGAATCAAGGGGTCCCCTGGAGACTTTGGTAAGCTCCTGCTGCAAAGGTTTACGGGTGTATCGTAGTCACCAGTGGCTACAAGATCGCATTCGCAATCTAATCATATTTCAATATTTGGGATCATAGGTCTTCTCAGTGAACGGTGATACACTATTATCTATATATATATATAGTGATATTAGGTCACGTTCTTGGCTAATTCCATCCCCACAATTTAAAATACACCCAGGGCGATACCCCAAAATGAATCATTAATCAATTATATAGATCCAATACTGAAGTTACTAAACCAGGCTTCTTATGATCTAGGGAAGGTTGATAAATGTTACGATGAAATCAGCACACTGTGTGCTGTCACTGGAGAGGGATAGGTGGGTCAAAGTCTACCCAAAAGATTTGCGGCCGGTGCTGTGTCCGAAAACATGGGTGGCGGCTATGTGTTGATCTATGTGGCTGGTATGAAGAAGAATGCCAACGGAACCCAATAGATTTCCACCTAAATTTCTAGGTTTGCCCAGGAAATATGATGCCCCAAAAATCCTTTGGGTCAATCATCCCTACCAAGACAACTGGAAGTATTACTCATTGTCAGACAATCCCATATCCAAATATGCATGATTGATGATTAATGTGGGTGAAACAATGCTATAAATTAAACCACCCATTTGGGAATGGTTTATACCACCTATTTATGGTGAAATTGGGGATGGTTTATTGCCAACATGACTTTTTAATCTTTATTGGATATGTCCAAGTCGACAGTCTATATATTTTCCTGCAGTGCCAATGATAGATATGCTGCTGACACGATAGCCCCCACCCTTGGGACGGCGATGGATGCATAGTCCTGCGCGGAAAGTACCGACAGCGCAGACAGTGCAGGGAAAAAAATCAGGGCGATGGGTGTGAGGTTCAGCGGTTTAGGGACGAGGAAGTCAGCACCCTTGAGGCTTTTCAGGGTCTGTTGGATTTGTTTGGAAGGTTTGCAGGCCACCTCCTTTTTTGCAATGAAACACCAGGATCTCCGGTAAGATTTCCGTTCATCGGAGGGAAAGGCCATGGAAAAGAACCCCGGACATTTCTTTGAGCTTTCTAAACCTTTGAAATGTTCCAATGAAAGCACGATGTAAGATAGTGAGTTGGGCAAGGTATCCCCAATCCCAAACTTTCGGACAAATCTTCATATGAAGCCGTGCGTTTGGGCCCTTGTGCACGCTTAGATTTCCAATCTGTCGGATTCTTGCTCTGATGATCATGCAACCTATAGTGCATATGTGAGCATTTGGGGTGCAATGTAATCCACGTGCATTTGCTTGAAATGACCCCACTGGAATTGGGATATACAGATCATTTCCATCCAATCTTTCCCAGGATAGATGGAATATGATGGAATCTTATAAGAATCAACAATCCCTAGGGACCCCAACGCATGCAATTCTAGCGCGTTTGGGGCCAGAATATCGCATTCTGATTGTATTGGCTTCAAAATACCATCCGAAACGGAGATACGATTGGATCCTTTACGGAATAGGAAGTTTGGATGGACTTCCTGAGCCCGAAGCTGGCTCAACTCAAAAAAAACATCCCAATTCGACCACATTTCTGCAGCATTTGAATGCAATGGAAAATCACCAGATTAGATTCATCATTGGGATTCACCGTGGTTTACCGCGGTGTTACCTTCAATTTTCTTTGTGAAATCCAGTTGGAATCCCATCACCTGGGGGTTTCAATACCTACTCATCCCATCCCGTTCATATCAACCATTCCCTTACGAAACTATGGTTTGGAAAGGCATTAGTCACATACTTATTTGGGACTAAAATAGAATGGAGGTGTTTAATGTTTAGTATGAACAGGGGATGGTTTCATATTGGAGGATTATCCCACCGAGTAGGTGGCTAATAACAATGGTGAATAAGTCCCCATTCAGTGGGTTATTCCAATTCTAACTGAGTCAGAACCTCATTTACTAGTGGATTTGCACATGAATGAATAGTCCTGACATAGTCCTCCGACAATCCAATAATCTTCCCATACATGTATGGAGGTTTCCTAAAATAATGGTGGTACCCCAAATCATCCAAAATTAAACAATTAACCCATATGGCTTTTCCTGGCTAATCCTCAATCCAATGATCCCACCCGAGAATCCTCCACCAATTCTCTAAGAACCCTCCAATGACCCATATATTCCTGGCATTTTTGGCTGAAACTCTCCCTGAAATCCCCCCGGACGGCCAGGGCCACATGTCCAGCAATCTGGCCGAGGATGGGCGGCTTTGTTGTCCGGGCACTTCTTTGGATTTGTTTTAAGAGATGAAGCAAGAGAATTCCAAGGGAACACTGGGAAAACCAGGAGTTTTGTGATTTGCTACTATTATATAGACAGTATTAAACACCCCCCCAGAAACCATGATGTGGCAAGGGACTGAGAATGATTTACAATGATTTACATATCTTGGGAGCCATTTCATTTGGGTGTGTTTCATTGAACGAGGGATGGAATTCATCATGATCCTATTCCGTGGCGGGGCTTGAAAAAAAGTCTCCAAGACGATGAGCCCCGCAGTCATGCGCCCAACCTTCTTGGGGAAGCAGGATGCCATTGGCATGCCTAAGAATAAAAAAATGACATGGGGAACATGATAATAAAGCCTAGGTGCCGCCACATCTTCCAAGCATTTCAAACTTATCTAGTTGGTGGTTGTTTGAACCGCTGGAAAGCACATCTCTCACAGTCTTGAAGATCAATGCTTGAACAAAATACGATGGTTTCCGTGGGGTCGCCGCTGTTCCTATTCATCACCGTATTTGATGTTGGTGAATTATCACAATTCAGACAGATTGATTGCAATTATATATTTCATGATTTATATATATATATATACACACATATACATGTATATATATATATATTGCGTAAGTCCTTTTATGTTCACCGGTTTGAAATGCTCACGGATCGCAAGCCAGCTGGTGGATCGTTGTGAAAAATCGTTGGCCGTGATTCAACTGGAATATGCTGTTCCTCTTGGATATGGCCCATAGTTCAGGGGGTATAGTTGAGTGGGAAAATTGATATTCTCATTGGATTGGTTTAAGGGAAAATTTACAGGAAACCCCTATATTTCATAGGAAAAACCATGGTTTCCTGTAAATTTTCCCATTAACCAATCCATTGATACTCACGTAGTAGAACTCATTTATGATACCCTGATTGAAGAACTTAGTAAATATATGTTTCTATATATTGATGGCGACCTCCAAACAGATAGAAGTGTAAAATCCTTCTGAAACAGTCTGTTTGTCACTAGTTACTGTTGTCTCTGGTGGCCATGTCCCATTGCTGTGGTAGATTACAAAAGGCTATCCTGGGGAATCAACTTGGACCTTTTGTCAATGGATTATGAATCCCCATTGTTCTGGGTTAAGTCTGCTTTATATCGGTGAATCATTATGGTTCGAAAACCACAAGCAGGAATTGGTTGACTTGTGTGTGTGTGTGTGTGCGTATCAGTCTATAGTGTCACTGTAGAATACATTCCATTCAAGAAAAAAAATAAAATGGCTGGTTTCTTGGCCGCATGACTGTTTCACGACATGTTTCATTAAATCATCTTTAAATTTTAAAAAGGTTGGTTTTATACCTATCAACTGTCAATTCCCACATGCTCCATGGTGCTGGAATATTTGCCAACATGTGTCCCTTAAACTTGCATCAAATGTCGGGAACAAATTCCATACATGGAGAATATGGATGAATATGGCATATGGCATTGATGATGATTTATGATATAGTCAACATAAACATGTTAAAACAACTTAGCTATGTGGCAGCCTTGGTTGAATTTTGGATCAGAGAGATCCCGAAGTTGCCACAGATGTTTGCTAACTGACCGCCGTCGCCCTCGTTTCTCGGGTAGCCGTATGATCCAACGTCGCTACCATCTGGCTATTTAACATAGCTATTGGAAGCCATGGCCCATTTAGTTCGTTGATTTATTAAAATGATGTAGTGAACATGTATTTATAGCAATATTGAATTACCAGAGGGTATATCCATGTATATCCCATGAAGTGGATTATAATCCCACTCAATCCCATGGACATCTCCATTACATCCAATTAAAAACCCGATGAAATCCAAAATTATTGATGATGAATCAACATTTGTAGTGGTTAAATCCCATTTAATCACCAGTTTTAGCTGTCAAATTACCATTTTTTAATGATTAAATGAAGGTTTCTGAAAACGGGGGATCGCAAAACCATGGTTGTCAGTACTAAAATGGTCTAATAACTTGGATTATTTGGGGGTATCCTTATTTTAGGAAATCCCCATATGGGAGGATTATTTATTGGATTATTAGCGGATCATTGGAGGACTATTCATGTGCAAATCCACGAGCAAATGGGGTTATAACTTAACCTATTTATCATGGTGAAATACCAAGGTTTGATGGTTAAATTCACCATTCTTATTGGTTAAGTCACCATTTTTAGTTTGTGAAATCTCCATTTTTGATGGTGAAGTCCTACAAAGGTGACCAAACTTCGCGAATCTTTCGTCTGGAGCACCACACGACAGGCCACTGCCGTCTCTGCCTGCGCGGACGTCGACGCCTTGCGCCAAGCACGCAGTCCGGGAGGCCGATTTTGATCCATGGAGGGAGCAGGTTAAGCACAGAGATATGGTTAAGTTGGACAAAAATATGGATGGATTCAGCTAAAATATGGATTTAACATGATATAACATGATTTGAAGTGTGGATTTAGCCAAATAGGATCTCGCGAGCCGAGATGCTCTAATATGGAGATTTCACAAGCCAAAATGAAGGTGCATCCGAGCCAGAGGGTATATTTCGCGAGGCTATGAGTTCTAGGAACTTATTGCCTTGCACATCCAAGTGGGTAGGTCCAAGTTTCAGCCGGCAAGAGTGATGGTTGCACCAGGAAAGATAGGAACTTATCATGATTTTAAACATGTTGGGATCTATCAGGAAAAGTGTCAAGGTGTTTTTTGTTGCTAGAGAGTATGAGAACCAACTGGTGAATATTCACAAGTTATTTTGCAAATGCAGGTGGAAACGTCGTTGCGTAACGTGGCCTCAAGCAAGTTTTTTATCCTTTGTCCATAGCAGTATTTGCAGAAGTTCATGGTACTTCCCAGTAGATTCCATCCTCACTGTATTCGCATTGTTATTGGCTTATAGGTTAAAGATATGATCATACTTGGGGGTGCAGTTGGGGTATGTTGGGGTGATTTTGATGGGTTTATGGTCAAAACCACCATAACTTTGGACTAGTTTGGATATAAGCCATGTCTACTTGTAACTGGCTCTGCACCCCTAGGCACGTGGAGGGTCATATATAACAGTGTGTAAATGCTTGGTAGGGTTATAACATGTAATAACCCAGTCATGGGATAACCACGGATGCCGCCCCGAGGGGATCCCTGTGGGGACTTACTAGGACGAAATCGGCACCGCGGGAGGCCACCCTATGGCCTGGCAGGACCTACAAGCAGGTGGTTTACAACTCGTTTTCCGAGATGCGAAAATATCGTAAAATATCTATGGTTTATGGCATATGTGTATTCCAACTACAAATAAGATACATCAATTTATAATACTGCTTATTTTTACAAAGGGGTTTTATTTCCAAAAAACATGTGCAACTAGGAGGCACCACCTTTTTGCGAGGTCACTGGTTCCGGTGATGTTGCCACTCCTGCTGAGGGGCTCAACCTGGCAAACCCCAGAAGCATGAATCGTCAAATAGCATGATTCTTGCCAAAAATCACTAGATGGAGGTTTAGAGCTGGGAAAATCATTGAACTAAATGGAGATTTCCCAGCCAGCCATGTTGATTTCCGAAAGATTAGTGCGACATCACATGACTCCAATGGCCCCATGACTTGAGGAGCTCCTCACGATTCTCCCCCGCCTGCGCGAAGTTTCCAGCAAGGCCGATTTTCAGGCGAGGCACCAGCAGTACAGAATGGAGTCTCGCCTCTGAAAATGGCAACCTCTGTGAGTTCGGAAAATGATTTTTCTGTTTGCTCTTGTCGGATCTTATCGGCGTTTTTCGAGATAGTGTGCAAAAATCAAACAAGAGTGTCCTGGAGGGTCCAAGAACAGTTGCGAGTTCTGCACAAGGCCTAGGTCACGTAGGAAGTCCATGGGTGGTACTGCCTTGCAAGTGAAATCTTGGTAGGCAATTGATGTCTTAAGGCTTCAACCTCCCGACCACGAGGCCAACTAAAACGCTGATCAGGATAGCTGATTGAATTCTAGCACCCATTTCCATCCCTTTCCCAAAATGACCCGAGTGATGGGGATATGCATCACCTGATCTCACTCCGCCAACCCTGTAGCGGGTGGTTTCTGACTTGACCCTGTGGCTATTTTGAAGACAAACCCGATCCTCATGTTGCGATCGCAGTAGTCAAACCAGGGTAGCTTCAGCCAGTCAAGTATGGGACCTGAGAGGATAGTCTTCTTCCAGGTATACACTCAAAAGCTAAGGAAAAATGAATCCAAAGCAACAAAGGAAAACTCTGAAGAGACCCAGGCTGACCCAGGTGACGCAACTATACACTTTCCTTTGGTTGTTGTAGCTGCAAGCTCGAAAAAGCACAGAGATGCAAATGCTGATTTGAGAGATGGATGCTTGTTTTTCATCATATTGTCTTCAAATGAGCGTAACTGCACCCCTTTGGGCATGTTTTTTTTGGTTCATTTTGTGCGAAATGAAGCAAAAATGGGGAGTGGATTTCCCCAGGACCTTGAAGTAAATCCAGGCGATCCAGGTTTTGTTTAGAAGGCACCCTGAAAAAGTCCAACTTCCCACTTGATGGCCATTAATTGGGGATAGCTCCCATTGTGGACACCACCAGCATCTAGCCAACATATGGCCTCTCTTGTTCAACTATCCTCTAGAATGAGTACGTGTAAATAGGGTAAACCCTTAAAATGTGCAGTCTTTGGATGTCTTTGGTGCACCTGAATCCGCCAAAAATATTACCAGCCTGTACACAACAATTATCTTTGGTATACTGTTAGATGCATTGTCGAAAGGTGGGGTCTAGAAGTTGGAGCCTCCGAAGTTGTCAGTTGATGTTTTTGAGCCCCATCAACTATAGATGATTATGTATAGATATCTACCAAAAACCCAACAGTTTTTGAAGTTATAAACCAACCTAGCTATGGTTTGGGCCCCACCTTGTTGTTGGGACATTTCCTCTGGTTGTAGCCTCTGGTAATCAAACGTGGCTGGAAAATCCACCGTTGAGTTCCAACATTTTCCTATCAAAAGCCATGCAGTACACGAGATACAAAACCTCAAACTACCCTCTGGCAATCAACCATTGCAATTCCGAAAATCCCCCCTATCGAGCTGGATCATTTTCTCAAGCATCATCCATTGATTCTACCCTCTGGTAAACTAACATCACTATGCGCTGGCGGTCTCCGCGTGCTACGGTGCCGCCGCGACTTCAACAACTAACATCACTATGGGAAAACACATCTTTTGATAGGTAAATCATCTATGAATGGTCCATTTTCCATGGCCAACTGTTAGTTTACTATATGGAAAATGGTCCATTTATAGAAAATTCTTCATAGTTTTCCATATAAATGGTCCATATAGGTAGGGCAGTTCCGGTCGCCTGCCACGGCACTGCCAGGCTCTCTGCAAAATCCTGGCGGAGCACCTGCTTCCGCGCAGCCGCGCGGCGGCGCCGGTGCGGCGCCTGGGCGAGGCGAGGACGGAGACGAAACGTAGAGACCGTGGACCTGGCAAACATGAGGAAGATACTGTATGAGGGTATGGATCAAAAATAACGACCTGGGGAACCACAGATTGGAATGTCTATGTTTAGTATTAACCATCCAATGATTGGGGTACCCAGTTTTGACCCATTCCCAATGAAAAGAACCGAGAAAAGGACCGGAAGATAGATGAATAGATCATGAATAGTTGAACATTGGGATCTTTTAGGGCATGAAATCATGCCCATTTCCAGGTTTTGGCCCAAGTTGGTCAGCCAAGTGGCGGGGGCACCTGGTACATTTGGCAGAAGCAGTGGAACACCGGAGCTCAGGGGCTGGAATTGTGCATTGAAACCACCGAAAGATGTGTTTTTGTTTGGTCACCCTCCAGTAAACTAACAGCTTGCTATGGAAAATGGACCATTTATAGATGATTTACCCATTAAAATAGTGTTTTCCCATAGTTATGTTAGTTTACCAGAGGGTAAATTAAAATGTGTGGTAGAAGAAGGGGGGGACACAACTACAAGAAACTGTTTGAGCAAATGCTTTGAAGTAAAACTGACTTTTCAGCTCAATGTTCGATTTTTGTGGGGTCTTTGTGAAAGTCCTGGAGATCTCTCCAGCTGAAAGGTGATGACTTTGAAGCATCCAGCAACAATGATTTAAGAACATTTAGGAACCATTCTCTCATACAAAGTCGGTGAAACATGTTTGGTGGGCATGGGAATCTGAACATGTGTGGTTGACATGTCTTTGCTTTTTTTGAAGCTTGGCGCAGTCGGACGATCCGTGGGGAAGATTTGTGAGTGGAAAACCCAGGGGCCCACTCCTTGGAACAGAGGCTTAGCCAGGAAAGATGTAGAACCCCCTGGGTGAATATATATATATATACCTGGAACCCAAAAGGCATACAAAAATAGGTCAGACCCATGTTTTCAAAAAAGTACGGCCCTTTCAGAAAAGTACGGCCCTTTTAAAAAAGTACGGCCCTTTCAAAATATACATCTAACATGTTCTAGTTGAAAACTTCCCGAAGTATTGCTTCCAAGCATCTGGTGTCCTACTATACGCTATTGGGGCGTGATTATCCCATGAGAGCTCTGAACTTGCGGTTCAAAGATTTGTTTTCCAAAGAATTACTTGATGGAAATGTGTCTTATCAACGAAAACTGAAAGCAAGTTCTTGTGATGGAAATAGTGGAATTGGAATGTGTTTCCATATATTTCCTTATCTATATTTAGCAATATCATTACTGCCGAGTCCATTGGTCCAGGTTTTGGGTCGTTTGGAAATATCCTTTCTGCAGAAGACAATCTACGGAGAAAAAAGCAAATACAAGTGCTCTTAGTGATGTTGATAAGGGGTTAAGTGTGTGTTTGTGTGTGTGTTTGGCACGAGGCATGGCACATTCAAGGCACCACCTNAGTTTTAATGTGTTCCTCCTGTCTGACATGAGTCACCCCAAATCATTCACACGACCATGCAGTAAGTACATTTCTTTGTACTGACTCTAACTCACTCAAAGTGACCCTTACATACAGGGTTTGAAAGTTTTAGATCTTGGATTGCAGGGAATTTTGTCTTAAGTTTACTGAGCCAAACTGACCTTTAGAGATCGGACCAAATAGGATACATTTATATAAACAGCGAAAAATGCAGCAGTTTCTCATAGATTATAATTTTGATCTCGTGTGCTGATTGGTTCAGAGTGTCCCGGAACACAACCCATCTGGCCCAATGGCCAATATCTTCGGGAATAGGCCACACGTGCATCTATGTGCAAGGGGTTAAGTGGAGAATCAGCTAGTGAATTAAGATAAACTCATGGAGACGCAGTCTTTGCAACCTGGCCGCCTATATCAAATTGTATACACGTATAACACACCAACGGAAGTGCGACATATTTTACAGCTAGGGACACATTGCAAACATGGGGGTGCAATATTTTCATGAAAACTCATCAGCCAAAAGTCCGAAATTGACGTAGGCGGCATCCCCTNGGGGTGCAATATTTTCATGAAAACTCATCAGCCAAAAGTCCGAAATTGACGTAGGCGGCATCCCCTTTCTCAACTTCAACGGATTATACATGGGCTGGGTTTGGATAGATCCATTCATTGATTGATTGATGTGGGATCATCGTTTCAGAGAATTGCACGGCTTGCATTTGTGTCCTTCAGGGACTGTCTGTCGTTGAAACAAGATTTGCAAACTATTAACTGCACAGGTTTCCTAAAGTAAGTAGATTTGGAATCCCCTGGGATCCATAGGTCTATTATGCACAACACATGCAATTACCCGATGTAAAACGTGCGCATCTCTCTTGGTCTGGGTGTAACAAAATAAATGCTTCTGATTGAAATGTTGACCCCCATGCGTTCCAAAAATGAGGTGCTGAATGTGGGTGCAATGGACTTTGGACCAAAAGCCATGCCTCAGTAATTATGTCTCATCATTTTGGATTTCATATCCTTGTGGACAATAGTCATCGATAAAGCGCCATTAATAATGAATAGAATAAACAGCACATTTGTCTGAACTGAGACTCCAAGCACACTAGCACATTGTTGTTTTTTTTTTGGCAAAAAGGGACACCCGACCGTCTGTGTGATCCCACACATACATGATAAGCACGCAAGAATGGAAGAAGGAATATCCCCACATCTTACCACCCACGGGAAATACAACTTTGCAAATGAGAACTCGTCGCATATCATACCATGTACCCATGCGGGTTAATATGTTTCACGGGGGATACTCTTGTCAGACTGTGTATGGTAGACTCATTGAAAGTTTAGGTGCGGACAAGCACAATATACAATAAAGGTGATACTAGTGAAGTTTTGCAGTATCTTGTCTGAGGAAGGTGATTCACCTGAGCGATGAACATATGAAAAGAACAACAATATAGAATGATGACCCCAAATCCGTGTCCAACCATCAAAAATCCATTGCAAAACCTTAAGTCTGAAATATGTGTTTTTTACGTACTTAGTACGTACTTTTGTACGGGAAAATACGCCCTTTGTACGGAAAAATACGCCCCTTGTACGGGTGTGCGTGTATGTACGGGTAAGATACGTACAGAGTACGTATTTAGTACGTACTTCTGTTTTTTTTCTTGATTTCTTTCATTCTGCCAAAGAAAATGCAAAATCAGAAAGTTTTGCGTTGAGATTCGGAAAAGCAAATACAAGTGCTCTTAGTGATGTTGATAAGGGGTTAAGTGTGTGTTTGTGTGTGTGTTTGGCACGAGGCATGGCACATTCAAGGCACCACCTCCGTACAGTAGAATAAACATGTGCCATGTTGATCCTTGTTGGCTGTGTCTAGAGCTATTTGCACAGAAAAGTGGCGCTCGTTTGGCCCATAAAAGGGGTCGCTGAATCTAGGGTATGTTTCTTTTTTCAAGTTGCTGGTTGTGGCTTTCCAAAAATAGGGAACCAAAGAAAGAAAGTCGGTCATAGAGTCACAGGGTGCTGACGGGCTGAAGATGGTTCAAGGCCTCCGAAAAAACGGAAGTACATATCTTGCAGTTGATCATGGGGAGTTCGCAAATTGAGTTTTAATGTGTTCCTCCTGTCTGACATGAGTCACCCCAAATCATTCACACGACCATGCAGTAAGTACATTTCTTTGTACTGACTCTAACTCACTCAANAGTTTTAATGTGTTCCTCCTGTCTGACATGAGTCACCCCAAATCATTCACACGACCATGCAGTAAGTACATTTCTTTGTACTGACTCTAACTCACTCAATGTGACCCTTACATATAGGGTTTGAAAGTTTTAGATCTTGGATTGCAGGGAATTTTGTCTTAAGTTTACTGAGCCAAACTGACCTTTAGAGATCGGACCAAATAGGATGCATTTATATAAACAGCGAAAAATGCAGCAGTTTCTTTTAGTCTTGAACTGATGTGCTGATTTGGGATAAAACCTGTCAACCTCATTGGTTCACGCTGTATCACAAATACCCCTTATCAACATCGATTTTGGTCTCCATGCGTCCATCATATTCCTCATGAAAATGTTGCACCCATTTACACCCGTGTTTGCAAAGTGTCCCAAGGCAGTAATTTGCACCTTTGTACTGCACTATGCGTATACAAATATGATGCACATTGGCCAGGTTGGAATGGCTCCGTCTCCATGAGTAAATCTTGATTCACCTTCCCTCATTCTCAAATCTTAAAACTTTAACCTGAACCTTTTACATTTGCGACCTCAGATCCCTTACGTATTGATGTGCGTACCACCAGGAGTCCTAGGCAAATATATAGATGCATAATGTTGGAGTATTCCCAAAGCCATAGGCCATTGAGCCAAACTTGTTGTAGGAAATAGTTCGGCATGAGCTGTGTAGTCAGAGAAAAAAAAAGCTGTATATTGTATACTGTGTAGACCCATGGATATTATATTCCAAATTCACTTTAGGAAATGGACAGCTTGTCCCTGAATCATGCGAATGCAAGCCCTGCAATTTTCTGAAATGATGACTCCACATCAATCAATCAATGAATCAATCCAACCATGTTATCGACATGTTGACCCCAAGTGTTCCTANTTCTGAAATGATGACTCCACATCAATCAATCAATGAATCAATCCAACCATGTTATCGACATGTTGACCCCAAGTGTTCCTAAAATGAGGTGCTGACTGTTGGTGTATATAATGGACTCTGGACCAAGAGCCATGCCGCAATATGCTGCATCGTTCTTGAATTTCTGGTGTGCAATCTCTGTGAGCTCTAGTGATGGATACAGTGTGGGTCCCTCTTGCCTCACACACACACATAAATATCCAAGATACGTGATGATGATATAACTAATAATGCACAGAGAAAACAACACATCTCCCAGCACACTGTTTTTTTTTCAAAAAGGGACACCCGACCGTCTGTGCGATCCCACGCATACATGATAAGCACGCAAGAATGGAAGAAGGAATATCCCCACATTTTGCCACCCACGGGAAATACAACTTTGCAAATGAGAACTCGTCGCATAGCATACCATGTACCCATGCGGGTTAATATGTTTCACGGGGGATACTCTTGTCAGACTGTGTATGGTAGACTCACTGCAAGTCTATCTGTGGACACCATCAACAATGTTCTGAGACTGAGGGATTTCTCCATTCAGTTGGGGCGAAGTTCAAAAAAATACTCAAGAATAGTGACCCCAAATCAATTTCCTACCGCCCGCAGTCCATTGCAAAAGCGTTGCTGCCCCATAGAAACCATGATTCCAGTCATGCACACATGAGATTCTAGCACTTGATCTGTGAAATCTGTTCCCTTCCACTCTGTGGCATTCATTTTTCTGAGCGGACGCAGGTGTTGACATTAGCTGCGGNCTGTGAAATCTGTTCCCTTCCACTCTGTGGCATTCATTTTTCTGAGCGGACGCAGGTGTTGACATTAGCTGCGGTACATTTTGAAGGGCACGTTGAACACAAACGGCCCTTTCGTAAAAAAAGTACGCCCCTTTCAAAAAGTACGCCCCTTTCTGGAAAATCCAGGTTTTCCAAGTAAAAGACAGGTTTTTTTGAAAGACCTTCCGTTTTAGAGGTCTTTTGAGGCTGCAGGTATATATATATATATCCAAGCGTCAAGTCTTTCATCCAACCCAAGGAATCGGTTGATTTGTATCACATGTGGCTTGTGAACCAACGATGCCATAACCTATGGGGGCATCACATTGTAGGACTATAGGGACTATAGGGTACACACACACACATATATATATATATAATATACACGTATATCTATATGTAGGGATTGTAATGTAATCATAGGATATGTCTCAAGAAAGAAATGTTAATTTTACGAACGATGCCATGTATGGGGGCACCACAACGTAGCCATATCCACCATCGCCCACTTCAGTGGCTCAATTCACCGCGTGAAAAATACGCGGTGCGCCTCTTCACGTGACCGAACCGATGACGTTTTTTCGAGCCCTTGGGGTGTCCTGGTGCAGACCGTTGGGGGGAGAAACGGGGGGTACAGTACAAGCTGGTGCCCACATTTGGCTCGGTTAGATCCAGGGTTTATGGTGATTTAGAAGTGTAATTAAGGTGATGAGCCAAGTTGGAACCTGGGGAACCACCTTGTAGTTGGCTTCTTGAAGTGATGGAAGGGATTCAAGGTTGGTAGCGTCTCAAGGCAAAATTTCCCAAGGTTGGATGAGGTAGAAAGCAGCCCAAAAAATGATCAAACTCAGATATCACTTCGATCTTCCCAGTGATGTGTTGGGTTCATACAATTTTTGAGCATTGCCACTTGCTGAGACATGATGTAGTACAAATGGATGGGCAAAAAAGGATGGGCAACGATTTTCATCGATTTTCAGCCAAACGGGTGCATTTTGAGTTCTGGAATTGTAGTAAATTGCACATCGGATCCCATTCATTCAGTATATATCTAAGCCAAAGTGCATGGTTGCTAATAAACATCGCGTGCTTTACAGACATGTCATGATATTTCTAGACACTTATTCCCGTTAAATGCCTCATTCTTGATTTTGAAGAGATGTTGGATGTCCTGTGGATTTCCCATCATTTATAGATCTCTCTAAATGTTGCTGTCCAAAGCGCCACCATCCCGCTGGCCGAGGCTCTGCTGGCTGCGAAGGCCGCCAGTTCCAGCTGCGGCCGCGGCGATGTGACGGAGCTCTTGCAGAGTCAGATCAGCAAGGCCTGGATGGTGGCGAATTTCTGATGGAATTTCTGATCTTAGAATATCTTAGATCCATGGATGCCATACCCTGTGGGAAAGAGATGGTGATATATATATATATATATAGTGATACATTTGTGATTTCCGGCTGGGAATTTCTGGCTGGGAATTTCTGGATGCCATTTAGTTAACCTTTGGTGTTGGCAAACATGGGGAGCTAGCCAGCAAAAATGACGGTAGAATGATGATACAAGTGGAATATTGTTCATGGAATATCGAGAAGCCCCGGCCCATAGTAGATACCTCCCAAAACCATGGTGGATGTAGGGGATGAAATCACATGTTTCGGATGATAGGATGGGGGTGTTTCATATGAATTGGGGCTGGAGATTCTTCATTAACCCGTTTAAATATCTTTTTGATATAATATTTTTTGTTACTGTGAGCATTACGATGATTTTTCTATGAAACCTTCATAAACGTTGGGATTGCTCCAAGCATTTGTACGGGCAAAGGACTTCCACAGGGTCGGGGAGATCTACTGTGGATGCTTCAGAAATCCGGTCGGTAGATGGTTTATCCCGTTGTTGTCCCATTATTCATTCACAGTGTCCCATAGTTGCTACCCTTTGGTAAACTAACATAGCTATTGAAAATGGCAATTTACAGTTGATTTTCCCATTAAAAATAGTGATTTTCCATAGTTATGTTAGTTTACCAGAGGGAAGTTTCCAACTGGTGCACGATTTTTCCTCCCGGTGTTGGGAGCACCCCTGTGGAACCGTTAAAAAATGCCTAAGCTCCGCTACCAGGGGATCAAGAAACCTCCAAATCCTTACTGTTTGGACTCCTGAATCCGGGGTTCCATGCCCCAAGAACTTGCCGTAAAGTTACGATAAATATCCATAAAATCGTTTGATGCAACTGACTGACTGATTGAATTTAGAGCTGTTATTCGATGTGATTCCTGTAGGCCTTAATTCTGACGCTCTCAAAATCTGTCAAATATGAAGTCCCAAACCCTAAACCCTACCATACCCTATACCATTCCAGTGTAACATGCAGAGTTCCTCGAAAATTCTCATGGACCAAGTTCGCTCTGACCTGGCCAAAGGTGGCCGCTGATGATATGATGAATACGAGCCTGGTGCGATTCTGGGGATCATTGATTTGGTTAATGGGAAAATTTACAGGAAACCCCTATATTTTATGGGAAAATCAATGGTTTCCTGCAGATTTTCCCTTAAACCAATCCAATGAGTGGAGTCAACGTGAGTGGCGTGTGAGTGATGGGAAAACCCTGGAAAATCTCATGATGTTGACAGTCAGTTTCCAAGTGTTCCCAGTACAGAATTTTGGGGTTACCACCATTTTGGACAAACCCATGTGTAGCAGGTTGAATATAATAATATAACTATAACAATATAATATAACAATATAATATGATATAACACAAAATCATATGATATGATATGATATGATATGATGTAATATAATATGATATGATATAATATATGACATGATATTTAATTCAAACTGATATAATAGAACATGATATAATATGATATGATATAATACTTGATATAATAGTTTATATAATATTGAATGTCATATATAATATCATATATAACATAATATAATATGATATGATATCATATCATATCATATCATTTATAATAAAATGTAATATTTAATATAATATAATATGATAAAATATGATTTGATTTAATATAATATAGAATATAATGTAATGTAATGTAATGTAATGTAATGTAATGTAATATAATATTATTTAACATTATATATAATATGATTCTAATTTAATATTTAATTAATGATATATAGTATATACAAATATCATATATGATATAGTGTATTGTAATTTAACATAATTCTTTTTTTTTTGTTTATAACATAGAATATTTAATATTTAGTATTTAAAATAGAATGTAATATACATATATATATATAGTCTATAAAATAACATATAATATAATATAATATGATTAAATATAATATAGTATAACATTGTATAATATATCATAATATAATATAGTATAACATCAAATAGTTTATAGCATTTAGAATAACATATAATATAATATAATATAATAAAATATGATATCGTTCAATTTAATATATTATATAATCTGTAATTTTTAAGATATGATATACATATGATATAGTATGTAATTATATATATATCACTGGGGTGCTGATGGAAGGAAGAAATTGCAGGAAAATGCAGGCAACCATGGCTTCAGAAAATGTGTGGTTGAACTGCATCAATTTGATTGCAAGAACAATGAGTTGCTGCAGATTCTAACTGGGAAATCAATCTTACAACAAATAGTGATGGCATAAGACTATGCAAACATAGTGGTAAAAATAACGTGTTTTTTTGGCATATCCTATGACTACATTACAATCCCCCCATGGTCCCTCTAGTCCTAGAATGTGGTGCCCCCCAGTTTGTTAGATTGAGAGGTAGAGTGACATTCATCAACCGAGTGCGGAATTCGGTGGTAGCTAGGCAGCCAGAGGCAGCTGCTTCATGGCTGCTACGACATTGTTCTTTGATGACTACTAACCAGCAAGAACATTAACAAAGCCAGGATCCTGACAATATCATAGTCCGATTATCTTTGGAATATGGTATATCCTTTCTACATATTTATGTCTATAAAATAAATTTGAAATCATTCATACTAAGCCTATCTCCATCCTGCAATCCCACAATTACTGTATACATATATATATATGATATATCATTGCGTTGCACATCCCATTATATACTTCTTGTAGGTGACAGCGCCTTGTGGATGGTGTGGGGGTGGGGTGGGGTGGGGGCGTACTAACGTTTTTTCTTTTTGTGTGTGCGTGTGTGTGTTTGCGTGCTGATAAATCGTCACGTAACTATGTTGGTTATTGACACTTAAGTATCGCTATTGATGCTACGCTGTGAACATTTCTTTCCAACTTCTAACACGCTCTTGATGCTACGCTCTGAACTTGTTCTTGTGACGTCTAAGATGTTCTTGATGGCAAATGACAATGTTGAAAGCCTGATGGCATATATACATGTACACATATATATATATATACGCCTGGCATTGGAGACGAAGGTCATCGAAGGTCGAAGAGACCTTTGTGAAAATGACTAGGATCGTTTTTGTTCCAACTTCCAACTTTCAGCCGGGGCATAGAAAAGTGCCTAAAGTGCTGCAAGGGTTGAAATGAACTTCCTCGGTGACCTTTCCATGACTTTAAGCCCATTCAATCAACAAACTTTTGATCAGAATCAGAATGATGAAAAACCTGTGGTTTGGTCATGTTTGGTCCAAATTCCATTCCGATCAGTATTTCAGAACACCCATTAACGCACGCCATCTTCAAGGAGCTGTCACCTTATTATACATGTATACTATTCTCATCTATTATCAATAAATCACTTCACATTCGAACGTGGCATGGCACCACAACGCACCATGTTGCGCGATTTCGTTTCAGGGGGCCCTCCGGGATTTAGCGGAGCTCCTACACAAGGCACGGGGGCCGCCTCAGCGGGGCAGGTGGTGACTTCAAAGGCTCCGAGCCGGAAGTTCCCCATTTGGGAATGGGAAATAGTGGTTGAATGATCCCCCTTGACAAATCCCTCTATACAATGAGGGGGTCAACCCCCCCCATAAAACGTTTTATGTATGGAGATGTGGTGTTTCAGACCGTCCAGACACTTGATTTTATAGAAGACCCAGTCTGGTATAATCTTATTTGATTTTGAAAAGGTGCTCAGCACGCGGCATTTTATAGAGGGGATGGGTTTGGCAACATGTGACAAATAAAGATAGATATAGAACCACACTGCAACACTATTTTGATCCATTTANCGCGGCATTTTATAGAGGGGATGGGTTTGGCAACATGTGACAAATAAAGATAGATATAGAACCACACTGCAACACTATTTTGATCCATTTAGTGGCAACCAAATTTTGCGCTGGTTATCTTGATCAGACAGAGCACGCAAAGACCCTGGGGGCGGGACACAAAAGGCAGATAAAGGCAGTGGCAGCATATTAGAGGCCCATTTTGATCCATTTTGCGTTGAGTTGTTTTGCTGCACTGGGTCGGCTCAAAGCATAGTGTAAGACAAGAGTTTGAAAGAATGATATCGAGAAAATAGAAATAAACATAATACAAAGAAAAGAAAAACAAACGTGCCAAACCATATTTCATTTTCAATCTCCCACATTCATTTCAAGTTTTCAGATTTTTATCACGCATAGCAGTTGCACAGGCCAACGCATACCAAGGCTTTTATCACCTGTATATACATGTTGGCTCCTCTGGGGTGTTTTTGACTAGTTATCTTAAAAAGTTCTGGGGTGATGAAATGTGTTTTAATTTCTTTCAGCGTGTGATGAAAGGTGGAGGGTGCTTGTAGGGTTTCCTCTGCCATG